>PVKZ01000112.1:728900-890044 GCA_004027375.1 Macroglossus sobrinus
ACATGTAGCATGGAGGTCTAAAAGAGCTGACCCGAGCTAAGGAGTTTTTCTTCTTGGTTGGACATGAATTCATTACAGCCCTGTCCCTACCTCTCCACCCAGAGGAAGCATAGAGATTAGCTTATCTTGTCCTAGAAAGAACTTTATTTTAATTAATTCTTTTAATTCTCAATCTTTCTTTCTCTCTTTCTCTCTCTCTCTCTCTCCCCCCCTTCTTCCCTCCCTCCCTCCTTCTCTCCCTCTCTTCCTCAATGAACTAAGAGAAAATATATTTGAGTGGGTGGATAAATAATCTAAAAATTGTGTCAGAGAGTAGTGGAGAACGGTACTTCCTCCTAAAACCCCAATAAAAGGCAATCGTTACAGCTCAACCACCGCCCCTCACCCACATACATGCACGTTGTGATGAACAGTGCAGTTAGGTTAGGCATAAGAAGGAATCTGGTTCAGAACCTGCTCCAATGACCTCAGACTTCTCCTTAAAAGACACCTCCATGACCATTTCCCTAGACGCCCAGTACTGGCCTTAGGGTCCTTCAACCATCCTGGGCCTCCTACAACCTGGTCAGTCATAGACCCAGCCTATACACATGCCTGCTGTACCAGTAGCTTCCTTGTTCCAGCAGAGAGCCAATCCACAGGCACTCAGCACATGAAGTCACTCAAAAGGCTTCCCAGAGAACTGTTCTGCAGGTTTCTATGAATGAGACCCTTCAGGGCCTCCAAAATCCTGCCAGTGGTGTCTCCTTTCTCCTGTAGGCATGCTAAAATTGTATCACCATGCCAGAGACTGGGACAAGAATTCCCAGGACCATTTGCTGGGTGCCCTTGAGAAAAATCAAAAGTATATGGTGTGTGAATAAATGAATGAATGAATGGGCCTTCTAATGGGAGAATCCATAAAGAGGAAAGTCTAGCAGGAGCCTGTAGAATCTAGCTGTTCCCAATGTTGGGGATTTGTGGCAGGAAACACACCAACTTGAGGAGCAACATGGAGCCATGAAAAGTATAGAATTCAAGCTATTTCAATGGATAGTTATTAGGGCCTCCTACAAAATAGTATGATGCTTCCCCGATAATGCTTATGACTGAGTGGCAGGTAGAAAGCAGTTGTACAACAGTGAAGGGCAGAGAATTTATAAGAAGAAAAAAAGAGGGATGTGGAGGGAGAGGTAGAACCCAGGTTCATCTCCACTGCAGGAGCTAAACTCTGCCTCTGACTAGGACACCTCTAAGCTCAAACATCATAGCTGAGGCTGCGGAACCTGTTCTGTCCCCACTTCCTTGTACTCTCCTGGTGATACTTTCCATGTGGATTCTCAGGATCTAGAGGTACCCATCACCTTGTTTCCAGCAAGAGGGAAGTATAGGTCTAATTATGCACAAGTAGAAAAACCAGAGGTGTTATATCTATTGGGGCGATGGAGCTGGGACCCAGAACTTCTAAATCCTGATGGATCCTTCAGATGCATCCTCTCAAAATACATCTGTCTAAGAGCCCACATACAACTGCAGCATGGATATTATGCAAGCTGCACTTGGGGAGACAAAGCAGGAATCCACTTACATTCAACTATCACATGCCCCATGGTCACCTACTAGATAGAAGTTTATTATGATCCAGCAAGGCCTTTACAGGTGTAAGGTCCTGGAGCCCCTCAAGCCCCTTACAGTCCAGTGCCCTCTGCTGAGGGACAGTGTAAAAGGGTGCCTGCACAATGTGCCCTTCAAAAGGAGCTTGTGGAGAGATAACAGCAAGATGCTGAAATATAAAGCCCCAGACTTTGTTCCTTCACAATGACACTATCTTCACTAACTTAACAATATAAGGTCCACAGGAGAGCTCCAGAAACCATTTAAAAGTTGCAGTATCCCAGGCAAGCTCAAAGTCAAGAACAGTCACATTAAAACAAGTGAGAAGGCCATTTCACAGCAACCACAATAGCCCTTGCACCAAGCCAACACAGAGCTCAGCAAAATTGGGAAGAACATCCCAATCAGAAGCTTCTCCCTTGGCGAGAAAAGAAAAGGAGTAGAATATAAGTCCATTGTTCCAGAATTTGGGGGAACTGACCAAGGGACTGGTTTATGTCTCTCCTGACTTAGAGTGCAAACAGGGGACCAGCATACTTTGGATGCATGGGAGCCACAAAGAACAAGAGAGCTCAATACTTGTTGCAGCACCAGAAAACCTACAGTGCCAAAGACAGACACCAGAGGGAGCAAGCAATCACAAGCTCTTGAAAAAGAATGGCATACCTTTGAGAAACTTAAACACACAAACCCAAAGAAGACATATTTCTGGGAAAGGTTTGAGAGTCTCCAGAAGCTCTAGCCAGCCTAATTTGTAAAGATCTACCCTGTATAAGCCAGTATATAAAGAGGAAAGAGGTGGCTGTTTCTCCAAATACACAAATCACAGCAAAAAATAACGAGGCACATGGAGGAACAGAAAAACACGGCCCAATCAAAGGAACAATATTAATCTCCAGAAACCAACCCTAAAAGAGTGGAGTTCCATGAATCACTGGCAAAGAATTCCAAATAATCTTAAAGAATCTTGAAGCACTACAAGAGAATACAGACACCTAAATAAAAGCAGAAAAATGATACATGAACAAAATGAGGGTATCAACAAAGAGATTATTTAAAAGAGTCAAGCAGAAATGTTGGTTCTGAGGAATACAACTGAATTGAAAAATTCACTAGAGGAGTTCAACTGCAGACTTTATCAAGCAGAAGAATCAGTGAACTCAAATACAGGTTCTGTTAAATTATCAAAGTAGAGGAACAGAAAAGTAAAAAAAAAAAAATTACAAATAAAGAAAATAAAAGAAGACAGGGATTTAGGGACAACCCTCAAGAGGACCAATATACACATCATAGCAGTCCCAGAAGAAGGAGAGAGAAAGGAACAGAAAGCTTACTTAAGAAAAAAAAAAGCAAAAACTTCCCAGATCTGAGGAAGGAAATGAAAATCCAAATTCAGGAAGTTCAAAAGATTACAACTAGGATGAACCCAAACTGGCCTACATTGAGACACATTATGATCAAACTGCCAAAAGTCCAATACCAAAAGAGAGTCTCAAAAGCAACATGAGAAAAAGCAATTTGTCACATACAATGGAACTCTCATGAGATCATCAGTGGATTTCTCAGGAGAAAACTTATAGGCCAGAAGACAGTGGGAAATATATTCCAAGTACTGGGGGGTGGCGGGGAGACCAACCAAGAATACTCTATCTAGCAAAACTGTTCTTCAAAATATTAAGGAAAAATAAGACTTTGTCAGATAAACAAAAGCTGAAAAAGTTCATCACCACTAGATCTGCCTAACCAAAACTGCTAAAGGAAGTTATTTGAGTTGAAATAAGAGAGCATTACACAGCACCACAAAAGTGTATATCTGGTATAGGTAAATATATAGAAAATAAAGAGTCCTGTAATACTACAATGTTGGTATGAAAGTCACTTTTAAACCTGGCATAAACTTTCAAAGATACGTGCATTAAAAAAATAACTATAACTATAAAAGTATTAATACAAAATATAAAAAATATAGTTTATAATACTGATAACATAAACTTGAGATAAAAAGTTGTAAAGGCGTGTTTTGAATGTGATTAAAGCTAAGTTGTCAGCAGTTTGAAATAGATCATTTAGCTATAAACTATTTTATGTAATTCCCATTGTAACTATCTATATAAGATTCACAAAAGAAAATAAGAAAGGAATCAAAGTTGGTCACTACAAAAGATCAATGAAACAAAAGGAAGGCAGCAAGAGAGGAAAAGAGGGACAAAATAACTATGAAACATACAGAAAATAATTAACAAAATGGTAATAATATATCATTCTCTATCAGCAGTTACATTACCAATGGATTAAACTCCTCACTCAAAAGATAGAGTGGCTAGATAGATAAAACAATAAGATCTAGCCATTTTCTGATAAAGATGGTGGCGTAGGTAATCGCTGTGCTTGCCTCCTCTCACAATGTCAAAATTACAACTAAACTACAGAACAACCGTCACTGAGAGTCACATGAAGTTCAACTAAACTAAATAGAAGTCCTATAATTAAGTATATATAGAAGAAGCCACCTTAAGACTGATAGGAGGAGCTGAGACACAGAATGGGGCTAGCAACCAAACCTACGTGTGGCGTTAAAAATCAGGTGGGACATCTCTGCTGCAGGGGTCCCCACTGAGGAGTAAAGGAACCAGTTTTACGCCAGGCTCCCCAGCCCAGGTCTGTGAGAAGTTCCCACAACTGGGGGTGAAAACCTCATAAAGGGCCCACACAGAAACTTACTTGCTAACAAACTCACCTGCTCTGAATTCAGTGCTGGGGCAGCAGCTTGAAAGGTGCCAGAAACATATGAGGAGGAAATGAATAGTCAGGCGTTGGGCGAGGGCTGGAGGAACAACTTTCTTCCAGACAGAGTGCTGGCAGAAGTCACTGTTCCTTTGTTGAGTTCTCACCCCTCCCAGCTGCATACACAGGTGACAGCCATATCTGATTATCCATCAACCTGACCAACACTGTTCACCTCACCCTGGGGATTTCCTGAGACCCTGCCCCACACAACTTGCAGGCCTACCCAAGCTGCTTTCAGTAGCTTTTCCATACAAACAGCCTGGTTTGGCTCATGCTTCAGACTTTTCCAAAATCTCAAAGATTCACAAAAGCCAAATAAGCAACATCTGGCCTTGATGTGCCCTGTATCTCTTGCTAAGCAGCCCCAAGCCTGGCATTAGTGGCAGTTCACAGTTTAGCATCTCTCACACACCTCCAAGCGTGGTGTTGATAGAAGATATTTGCAGATTGCTTTGTGGCCCATGCCAGGTGGCCCCAGGCAGGACACAGGCAGTGGGCCACTCCCAGAAGTCCCCAGGTCAGCATGCTCAATGGCAAGCTTCGGAATACACCAGAGCAGCACCATGCCGCCTTCATAAAAACACACTCAGAGGGCAGACTGGGCAGGCACCAGAGCCCTAGTAAAGTGAATCCTGCTCTGTGGGGTTAGCCCTTACACAATAGCTCCTCCACTATAGCCATAGCCAGTTCTCACACACAATCAGCCTGAGGGTCAATCCTTCACATGGACATGCAAACAAAAACCAAGGCTCAACTACAATGGGCAGGCAAACAACTCACAGTAGGGACACACCTGAAGCACCTGAATCAGGTAACCCAAGGACACTACGCCACTGAGCCCCAAAGGACACTTACTATGTAAGGCCACTCTGCTAAGACCAGAAGACAAGCAGCTCTACCTAACACACAGAAACAAACACAGAGAAACAGCCAAAATGGAAAGACAAAAAAAATACATCTCAAATGAAAGATCAGAATGAAGTTCCAGAAAAAGAACTAAACCAAATGGAGATAAGTAATCCACCAGATGCAGAGCTCAAAGCACTGGTTATAACATGAACGATCTCAGTGAGAACTTCAACAAAGACATAGAAAACATAAAAATTGAGATAGCAAACAGAAAAAAGAACCAGTCAGAAATGAAGAATATAATAACTGAAATGAAGAATACATTAAATGGAATCAACAGTAGATCAGATAAAGCAGAGGATCGAATCAGCAATTTAGAAGATAAGGTGGCAGAAAATACCCACTCAGAACAACAAAAATAAAAAAGAATCCAAAAAAATGAGGGTAGTTTAAGAGGCCTCTGGGACAACATCAAGCGTACCATTTGCATCATCGGGGTGCTAAAAGGTGAAGAAAGAGAACAAGAAATTGAAAATCTTTTTGAAGAAGTAATGACTGAAAACTTCCCTAACCTGGTGAAGGAAATAGATATAGAAGCCCAGGAAGTGCAGAGAACCCCAAACAAGATGAACCCATTGAGGCCCACACTAAGATACATCATAATTAAAATGCCAACAGTTAAAGACAAGAGAAAATCTTTAATGCAGAAAAGCAGTTACCCACAAGGGAGCTCCCATAAGACTGTCAGCTTATTTCTCAAAAGAAACTTTGCAGGCCAGAAGAGATTGGCATAAAATAGTCAAAGTGATGAAAAGGACCTGCAACCAAGATTCTCTATGTGGAAAAGCTATCATTTAAAATCAAAGGAGAAATATAGCAGCAAAAAAAAAAAAAACAAAAAACAAAAACTGAAAGAGTTCATCAACATTAGACCAGTATTACAAAAAAAAAATGTTAGAGGGATTTCTTGAAGGAAAAAATTCAAAAATATGAATAATAAATAGCAATAACTACCTATCTATCAACAATTACTTCAAGTGAATAAGCATTAAATGCTCCAATCAAAAGATAGGTTAGCTAAATGGATAAGAAAACATGACCATTACAGATGCTGCCTACAGAGTCTCACTTCAAATCAAAAGAAACACACAGACTTAAAGGGACAGAAAAAGATATTTTGCGAAAAAAAATGAAGAAAAAGAAAAAAAAAACTTCTAGGATGCAATACTTACACCAGACAAAATATACTTTAAAACAAAAACTATAACAAGAGATAAAGAAGGACCCAGTAATCTCATTTCTAGGTATTTATCAGAAGAAACTCAAAATACTACTTTGAAGAGACGTGCATTCATATGTTCATTACAGCATTGTTTACAAGAGACAAGACATGGAGGCAACCTGGTTATCCATCAATGAATGAATGGGTAAAGAAGAGGTGGTACAGAGGGGAAAAAAAATGACATAGATGATAGAGGCTCTGTTCATCCCTCTGACGACCAAATAAAGTTGTAATGAAAACAAGGAACAAGCAGTAAGAAAAAAACACCTGGGATCTAGATGAATAAGCCATACAACTAGGGAGAAATCCAAGAAATAACCCTGCAATAGCTGAAGGTAGGACAGGGCGAGGACGCAGGGCTGCCAGGTCTCCAGATGCTGAGTGAGACGAAGGCTGTGGCAGCTGCAGATACCTCTTAAAGGGGCCACTACCTCGAGTGGTTTTTTTCAGTGATGGACCTGCTCACTCTGAGCACCAGTGCCCATTCGGCAGCGTGTAGGGCACCAGGTACTTACAGGGAGACATTGTCAGAGTGACGGCTGAGTCCAGACTTGCTCTGTACGGAAGTGCTGGCATTATCCATTGTTCCTTGTTGAGCCCTCCCCACTCCCAGTGGGCGGACACAGTGCTGCCATAGCCAAGACGTCATCAAACTGGATAACAGAGGTCGCTTTGCCCAGAAGATTCCCTGAAACCCCGCCGCCCCCAACTTGCAGCCCCGCGCAAGCCACATCCAGGTAATGCCTCAGCAAGTCAGGTGTGCTTTGCTGAGCAGCTCCTAGACTCAAACTGGAGGCAGCTGGCCTTGGTTTCTGGTGTGGCCTTTTAAGGCAACTATAAGCACAGCATCTGTGGATTGCTTGCTGCATCTTAACAGATGGCTACGGAAGGGTAGAGGCTTGGGCTAATTTTGGCCTGCAGCTGAACCCCTCTCAGGACCATGCCACTAGACATCTACTTCACAAATCTACACTAAAAGACCACGAGACTTAGGAGTTTTGCCTAGTACATAGAAACAGACATGGAAAGGCAGACAAAATGGGAAGACAGAAACCATATAAGAGAAAAGAATAGAGATCCAGATATAATGGAGTCAAGTAATCTAACAGATGCAGAGTTCAAAACATTGGTTATATTGGGTCTACTTCCCCTCTCTTCCCTGCAGTAAAGGGGGTCAAATATAGGGGGTAGGAGGTAGATGAAGCAGGTAAAGGGGATCAAATATATAGTAGCAGAAGGAAATTGGACTTTGGGTGGTAAACACACAACAGAATATACAGATGTCAAATTGTAATGTATATCTGAAAATTATATAATTATATTAACCAATATTACCCCAATAAACTTAATTTTTAAAAACTTTTTTTAAAAAAACAGTGGTTAAAAGATGTTCAATGAACTTTTGGAAAGTACAGATAAATTCAGTGAGAACTTCAACAAAGAGATAAAAAAACATAAAAATGAAAATGGAAATTATAAAAGGGAACCACTTCTGAAATGAAGAACACAGTATCTGAGATGAGAAATATATTAAATGGAATAAACAAAGAAAGAAACAAAGTGAATAAAGAAAAGGATCAAATGACCTATCTAGAGGACAGGAAAGCCAAGGACACTTAATCAGAATGGCAAGAGATAAGATGCCAAGACTATAAAAATAATTTAAGGAGCATATGGGACACTATTAAGTGTCAAAATATCCATCTGATCAGCGTACCTGAAGGAAAACGAGATGTTGAACAGCTGTTTGAAGAAATAATGATGAAGAACTTTCCTAACCTGGTGAAAAAAAATGGACATAAAACCAGGAAGCTCAGAGAATCCCAATAACCAGGGATCCAAAGAAGTTCACACCAAGACATGATAATTAAAATACCAAAGGTCAAATACAAAGACAGAATATTAAATGCAGCAAGAGGAAAGCAGATAGTTACCTACAAGGGAATACCCATAAGACTGGCATCTGATTTCTCAAAGGAAACTATGCAAGACAGAAGGGCTTGACACAAAATATTCGACAGGATGAAGACCCAGGATCTACAACCAAGAGTAATTTATCCAGAAAAGCTATTATCTAAAGTTGAAGGACAGATAAAGATCTTCACAGACAAAAATAAACTAAAGGAATTTATCACACCAAGCCAATATTACTGAAAATGTTGGAGGGATTTCTTTAAAAAGAAAAAAACATGTATCAAAAACAGGAATAAAGAATGATAACAATTACATCCTTATCAATAAGTACCTCAAATGGAAAAGAATTAAGTGTTCCAATTAAAAGAGTAGATGAATGGAAAAGAAAATAAGACCCCTACATGTTGCCTATAAGAGGCTCTCTTCAGTTTAAAAGACACACACAGACTAACAGGAAGGGGTTGAACAAAGATATTACTTTGATGGACCTAGAAGGTACTTAAGTCAGACAGAAAAGATAAATACTATATGATTTCACTTATATGTGGAATCTAAGAAATAAGAACAAACTAATAAAAAACAGATTCACAAATACAGTGGACAATTTGGTGACAGACAGAGGGGAGTTGGAGGGATGGAAGAATGGGGTGAAGGGTTAAAGAAGTACAAATTAGTAGCTGATGGATGGTCATGGGGATGGATGGTCATGGGGATGGGTCAACGGCATAGGGAATGCAGTTAGCATTAATATGTTGGCTAGGTGGAGGGTGAGTGGAGGGCGGGAGCAATTGGGAGGATCATATTACGAACTATATAGATGTCTAACCAATGTACTGTATACTTGAAACTAATTAAAATAAATAAATGTTTAAAAATTAAAAAGTTAAAAAAAGAAGAGGTGGTATAAATATACAATGGAATATTACTCAGACATAAAAAAAGAATGAAATCTTGCTATTTGTGACAATATGGATGGCCCTAGAGGGTGTTGTGCTGAGTAGAGTAAATCAGGCAGAGAAAGACAAATGCCAAATGATTTCACTTTTATGTAGAATCAGAAAAACAAAACAAATAAACAAACAAAACATAAACAAACTTATAGATACAGAGAACATTCTGAAAATTGCCAGATAAGAGGGGAGTTGGGAGATGGGTGAATAAGGAGAAGGATTAAGAAGTATAAATTGATAGTTACAAAATAATCATGGGAATGTAAAGTATAGCATAAGGAATACAGTCAATAATATTGTGATAACTGTATAGTGTCAGATGAGTACTAGATTTATCGGGGTGATCACTTCATAAGTTATATAAACATCTATTCATTGTGTTATACACCTGAAACTAATATCTAATTGTATGTCAACTGTAATTTTAAAATTCTTAAAAATAATAATTTATAAACAAGACCTAACTATATACTTTTTATGGGACTCATTTTAGATTTAAAGTAAAATTTTACTTTAGCTAGAATTACTAAGGAAAAAACAAGAAGGCTCAAATAACAAAAATTAGAAATGAAAGAGTAGATATTACAACTGATGCCACAGAAATAAAGAGGATCACAAGGGACTATTAGTAAGAAATATATGCCAGAAAATTAGATAATCTAGAAGAAATGAAAAATTTCTAGAAACATACAACCTATCAAGACTAAATCATTAATAAATAAGAAACCTATAGTTGTATAACTAGTAAGGAGACTGAATTAATAATCAAAAACCTCCCAACAAAGAAAAGCCCAGGACCAGATGGCCTCACTAGAAAATTCTACCAAACATTTAAATAATAATTAACAATCCTTCAAAACTTCTTCCAAAAAATTGAAGAGATAACACTTCCAAACTCATTTTATGAGGCCAGCATTAAAATTTTGATTTGACACCAAATCAGACAAAGATATTACAAGAAAACTACAGACCAATATCCCTCATTAATACTGATGCAAAAAGTGCTCAACGAAATACTAGCAAAATGAATTCAATAAAATATTAAAAGTATTGTATACCATGACCGAATGGAATTTATTCCTAGAATACAAGGATGGTTCAAAATACAAAACTATCAATATAATATACCACATTAACAAAACAAAGATAAAAAGAAATACATTATCTTCTCAATTAATGAAGAAAAAGCATTTGACAAAATTCAATAAACTTTCATTTAAAAAATTCATCTAACTGGCAAAATAAAGAAATTTAATAAAAGCCATATATAAAAAGCCCACAGCTAACAACATAGTCAAATGTAAAAAACTAAAAGCTTTCCCTTAAGATAAAAAACACAAGGCAAGGATGCCCTCTCTTGCCACTTCTGTTCAACAAAGTACTAAAAGTCTTAGCCAGAGCCATTAGGCACAAATATGAAATAAAAGGCAAATTAAAAAGAAGCAAAATTATCTCTATTCACAGATGACAAAATCATTTATGTACAAAACCCCGAAGACTTCACACACACACACACACACACACACACACACACACACACACACACACACACAAAATTCAGCAAAGTTGCAGGATACAAAATCAACATAGAAGTTGTATTGCACAATAACAGGCAGTTTTTAATATCTAAAAAAATCAACACAAAAATCAGTTGTTTCTATACACTGACAATGTCATTTATAATAGCATTAAAAATAATAAAATACTTGAGAATACATTTAACCAAGGAGGCAAAAACTTATACACTGAAAACTACAAAAAGAAATGCTGAAATAAATTAAAGAAGGCATTATAAAGGAGAAACATCCTATGTTCTTGGATTAGAAGACTTAATACTGTTAAAATATCCATATTACCCAAAGAGGTCTACAGATTCAATGCAATCCCTATCAAAATCCCAATGGTAGTTTTTACAAAAATAGAAAAAAAAAATTCTAAAACTCTTATGGTATCTCAAAGAACCCCATAGACAAAAAATATCTTGAGAAATAAAAACAGAACTGGAAGTCTCATATTTCCTGATTTCAAAACATATTTCAATGTTACAGTAATCTAAACAGCATGGCACTGGCATAAAGATAGACATGTAGACCATTGGAACAGAATAAGAGAGCCTGGAAATAAACTCTAACATATAGAATCAAATGGTTTTTGACAGGCAGTCCAAGGCTACATAATGGAAAAAAATAAAATCTCTTCAACAAAAGGTGTTGAGAAAACTGGACATCCACATGCAAAAAAAAAAAAAAATGAACTTGAACTCTTACCCTGCACCATATATAAAATTTAACTCAAAATGTAAAAGATCTAAATATAAAACCTGAAGCTATAAAACATGTAGTAGAAAACAGAGGAAAAGCTTCACAACATTAGATTTGGAAATGATTTGTTGGATATGACACCAAAGACATAGGCCACAAAAGCAGAAATAGCCAAATGGAACTACATCAAAGGTAAAAACTTCTGCACAGCAAAGAAAACAATCTACAGAATAAAAAGGCAATTTACAGAATGAGAGAAAATATCTGCAAACCATACATTATAAAGAACTCCTACAACTCAACAACCAAAAACCAAATAATCTGATTTTAAAATGGGCAAAAGACTGGAATTGTCATTTCTCCAAAGATAAGCAAAAGGCCAACAAACATGAAAATATTAACATCATTAAGTATCACAGAAATGCAAACCCAAATCACAGTGATTTATCACCTCACATCTATTATGATAGCCACAAGGGGGGAAAAGATAAAAAGTGCTGGTGAGGATAAGGAGAAACTGGAATTTCTGTGCACTGTTGGTGAGAATGTAAAAGGGTGCAGTCATTATGGAAAATAGTATGAGGTTCCTCAAATAATTAAAAATAGAATTACCATATGATCCAGCAACCCCACTTTTGGGTCTATATCCAAAAGAAATGAAAACAAGATCTTGAAGAGATACTTGCACATCTATGTTCATTGCAGCATTATTCACAATAGCCAAGAAGTGAAAGCAATCTAAATGTCCATTAACAAATGAATGGGTAAATAAAATGTAGTATATACATATAATAAAGTATTATTCAGCCTTAAAAAGGAAAGAACTCCTCTGTATACAACAACATGGATGAACCTTAAGGGCATTAAGCTAAGTGAAGTAAGCTGGTCACAAAAAGACAAATATTGTATGATTTCATCTATATGAGATATCTAAAGTAGTCACACTCTTAGAAAGTAGAATGAATGGTGGTTGCCAGGGGCTGGGGAGAGGTGTGCAAGGGGAGTTGTTCAATGGCTTTAGAGTCTCAGTTTTGCAAGATGAAAATGTTCTAGAGATCTGTTGCACAACAAAGTACATATAGTTAACACTACTGTACTAGACCCTTAAAAATGGTTAAAATGGTAAACTTTATATAGCATGTTTTTTTACCAAGAACAGAGGTAGAGGTTTGGGAGTTCGGGTACAATTTATACAGAAAGCCATATGTGTAGTGCAATAGCACAATAATCAACTGGTGACTTTAATTTCATTCCTTTCAATTAGATTTAAGAAAAAGTCTCCTCCTTCCATGGGTTCAGAGGGGCCTTTCCAATCTCCCTATCCCAGCTTTATTTTTCTTCAGAGCACTTATCCCCACTCAACATAATGTTATATATCTACTAACTTAGCTGTTTATTGTCTGCAAATAACCAGACATGCAAACTTTCTTTGGGAAGGGATTTTTTTTTCTTTGTTTATTACCGAATCCTCACTCTAGAAGAATGTGTGGTTTATAGTAGGTGCATAATAAATATCTTGTGAGTAAATGAATGAATGAATTTATGAATGTGGAGGTGAAAAGAGCTGAGATGGGGTATCCGAAGCCTGGGGCTTCTGTCCTGTATTCATCAATCTCCTTAGTAAAGAGAGAAAAGAGGAGAAAACAGACTAGGATGAGCAGATGTCTTTTGACTGGGTTTATGGGGGTCTCTCATGTATAAGGGATGGGGAAGGCCAGTCCAAAGGGTCTCTGCCCCTGGTCCATTCTGTTCCAGCAAAAGAATAGAGTCTATGCCCACTAGCTTCTGCTAGTTTGATCGAGCTGGTTTTTCTTAAGGCAACTGAATCAATAGACTCCACAGGTCAGACTGAAAGGTCCTCAGTTCTTCCCATTTTTCATATCCTAAGTCAGTGCTTCTCAAACTTTCATGTATGTACGAATCACCCTGGCATTCACTAGGCCTGAGTGGGGCCTGAGAATCTGCATTTCTAACAAGCTTCCAGTTAATACTGTTGCAAAGCCTCATTTACAGGGGCTGTTTCTCATCTTGGTGGAACCTGGGAAGCTTTGTAAAATCTTAATGCCCAGGCCCCTGCAACCAGATCAGAGTGCCTGGGAGTGGGACCCTGGAATGGTACAGCCAAGGCTGAGAACCAGCGTTCAGGGGGCTCTCCAAAAGCACTACCTCACATGAAAGCAGAGCCAGTGCTTTGAGCCCTGCGGTCCTTGTCACCCAGCTGCTGCACCCTCCCTCATTGGCTTCACTGAGGGTCCACTAAGAGCCATGTGGTGACACTGGCCCCCTTTGATTTGGGGTCTGCAAGGACATCGCAACTCTTAGACAGCTGTAAGAACTTTCCTGTTCTCCACCTCCTGACTTCCACTCCTCACTTCTCTTTCTAACTGGTCATCCTCTTCCAATCTAGTGGAATGATGGTTCTCAGCCAGAGTTTTATCTCCCCCTGCCCCAGGGGACATTTGGCAGTGTCTGAAGACATACTTGATTGACTATGACCTAGAACCCCGTTTTCTCTTGACCCTCAGGTCACAAAATTTTTTCTCTGGTGTTGCTATCTCACCTAGCTAACTTTAATTTTCATGGACCTCCCCACTACCTCAACCCATCAAACAAGTCGACAGGTTTCCAAACCCCACCCATGCTCAGGATTCAAGTTAGTCATCATGAAACTCCTAAACTCCAAACAAACCAGAGGTGTGGGCAGTCACTCAAAAAGTTCTGTGAAGATAAGGAGCCAACTGACCAATATAACCTGATTCCTAAATTCTTTCATATCTGAATCTCAGTTGTGACTCTGCCAAGATACCCTTATCACACATGTCCTGGACTTGCTATATGCCAGGCTCTGCTTTAAATGCTTTGTCTCATGTAATCCTCCCAACAGCCCTGGCAGGCAGGCACCACTATTACCCCATGTACAGAAGAGCAGACTGAGGCACAGAGACAAAGTAAGTTGCCCAAGGTCGCACAGCTAGAAAGCATAGTGAGGATGTAAACCCAGGCAGTTTGAGTTCAGAACACTACACTACATGTGGTGTACTTCACGCACTTCTCCTCGACAACAACACAGGCATGCTTGTATTTTGTTCTTGATATTACAGATGGAAACCAGCTCCTCAAAGGCAAAATAACCTTCTAAAATCACTCAGCAAAAGAGCCATGGATCGAAGATTCAAACCTAAGACAAACTCAAAATTACATACTCAGGTCAGGAAAGAAAAACAGGCTACAGAAGATGGGACCACTCATTCATTCATTTATTCATCCATTTGTTCATTCATTGTGCACATAGCACACATGTATCGATGCTTCTTGAGGGCCGAGCCTACATTGCATGTTACAGACGCAGAGAGAAATCAGCCATGACCCATTTGCTCAGGAGCTCACATCAACTTTTGGAGACATGCTGCAGGCTGGTGGGTGGACAGGGGAGGAAGGAGAGGGCACAGATAAGTCAGTTGAGACTTGTCCTCTAGGAGACTAAAGAGCCGTGGGAAGGAGATCTGGGAAACTCCATGTGAGCACTACTCATGTCCTCGGGTGGTGACCTGGGTCACATGATCCAGGCGACACCCCCCCCCTCCTTCAACACATATTCACTTGCACACATTCATGGTGCCTATTTTCTCGCTGTCTGTCCTCTCCCTGGCTTACTCAGAACTTCAAATTCATAAGCACAGCAGAGGAGAAAACAAAAGGAACTGTGTGCTCACCCAATGGATCAATGCAAGGTTGGCATCCCAACTTATCATCCCGAGGTCCCAGAGAGAAACCAAATTGTAACTGTCGAGAACACGACAGAACTGTCAAAAGCAGACAAAATCAGCCACGTAAATTGTGAAACCAAAGTCACAGTTCTATTTGTTCTGTGAGAGTGAACATCTCACTTTTTTTTTTTTTTTGTCAAGATGGAAAATAAAAACAAAGACAGACTAGAGGCCTCGCAAGGGTTTCATCTTTATGGAGAAATCCACCACCACCGAGTCTCAACACCTGCCCCCATAAAATTACATTTACTCCTATTCAGTAAGCGCATAGTGAGTCTCATGATGGGAGTAGATAGGTGCGCCATCAGAAACAGCTATGACCTAGTCCCTACCTTTAAGGAAATTATGGTCTATTGGTCAAAAGACAATCCTATATCCAGCTAACAAAACAAAATAGAGTGCCGGAGCAGAAAGATAAAACAGGGGAAGAACCCAGAGAGTGACTAATCCCACTATGGCAGACCAAGACGGCATTTTGGAAGAGGTAACATTTGCAATGGGCCTTGAAGGATAAATAAATTTCACCTGATGGAAAAGGAATGGAAAGAAACTTCAGATAGGGAAGGCAGATATAAACACAGAGGCTGGAGCAGGGTTGAGAAAGGCCCATGGAATCAAGAGATCCTTCAGAAGTCAAATCTCCATTCTGTGAGACAACCAGGCTGGTTGAAGAGCAATTCCTGCCAGGGATGCTGGGTCATCAGGTGCCCAGGACTCCCAAGGCTGGAGAGTGGGTGCAGCCCTCCCATGTGCTCCCACACACATGCATGTAGGTTGTGCATAGACAGTGAGTGCACACTACCTATCAGCCCCTGCTGTGTGCACACACGTGTGTGTGTGTGTGTGTGTGTGTGTGTGTGTGTGTGTGTGTGTGTGTGTGTTGGTAGTGAGCTGGCAGGCCTTTCTGTGGAAGCCCTGCAGCACCGTTGCTGCTCACCAAAATAGCATCGAGCAATTTAGGTCAGGAAGTAAGGGCCGTGTTATTATTACTAGTTACTGGTGAAGTTATTTAATAAGAATGTCACATCCAATAGAGAGCATGGTGGGAATTGTCAGCAGGAAGAATGTAATTATACTAACTGGAGGCACTCCAGGCCTCACTGTTCGTACACCTCCACAGATTCACACAGAGAAGGACGATCCCAGCCCCACTGCAGCCCGAAGGCATTTTCTTAGATAAGGCCGCCTTGCCAGGCTTCAGAACAATAGACCAGTACTGCTCTTGTCCAGGCCCGTGGACAGGTTCTCAAGGGAGCATCTCCAGGACTCACTGGGATCCCATTAGTCACACCATCCCAGAGCCAGACACTCCCAATGAAAGACAGAAAATTACAGAGAAAACCGCTCAAATTAAAAATAGGCAGAAGAGAGGTGGGCAGTTAGAAAAAGAGACACAAAGGCAGACACAGCAAGAGAATGCAAGAAAGAGAGAGGGAGACAGAAGAGGAGAGAAAAGTAACTAAGGGATAGAAGTAACAGAGACAAAGAACAGAGTGAGACTAAATCGAGGCAGAAAAGGTAACAATCAAGAAAAGGATGTAGAGTGAGAAACGAGAGCAGCCACCAGGTCCTCTCAGCTTGATGACAAAGGCTGTTGGTGTCACCTAAGACACAGGCCCCACGTAGGTTCCTGTGAAGAAACAAAGACTGAATATAAAGCATTGGAAAAGCTTAGCTGTAAATAGAAGAAAGACAGGACAGTAGCCAGAGGGGTTCAGGACCCAAAGAGAGCCACTTTTTTCTATTCTGAACATATTTTAAATTTAAAAAGTTGGTAGAAAAGAAAAATTAAAAGGGAGAGGTGGAGGGAAGAGCTGAACTCCAAAGGTGAGAGAGAGGAGAGTGGGACCCCTGAGCTCTGGGAACCGTAGGAGGGACCCCACCTCTTCCTTAGGTAGTGGCAGCAGGAGGAGAAGTGGGCACAGGTACAGGTAACCAGCAGGAAAGATGGCAGGATATGAGACAAGTCCATTTTTGATGCTCAAAGTGTTCTCAGTGGGGTACTGGCCAGGTCATCTTGTGATGGACCCAGGTAACTAAGTCTTGGAATGGCCACTCTCAGGATTAAGGCAGGGCGTTGACCAGGTGACCGATACACAGAGGGCTAAGCTATGCTGGACTCAGAACACAATGCTGCAGGATGCACCGTGTGGGAAGCAGGCAGAGAGCTGACTTGTGGAACCCATTCAGGACCGAGCGTTTACAGCAGGGGCAGCATAGAATTAAATAAAGGGTAGGAGCCCCACTGGGTCAGTCATCCAAGGAGTAGACAGTGGAAACAGACTGGCATTGGTAACTAAGGGAAGGAGCTGGGAGAAGCTGCTTGGGAGAGTGGAGCTGTTGCAGGGCCGGACATCTCTAGCTTTTGAAGAGGACTTGCACAGCCGGGACACTGCCCACACTCACCACTCTACCCACCTCCCATGCCTCCCGGTTCCTGGGCTCTCCTCGCTGGGCCCCAGCCGGCTCTGACCTCAATGTGCTTTTGGCTGCCTTTACCGGTTCTTCCCTCCGGGGAAGTGGCATCTCCTCCGCCTTCTCAGCAGTCGGCCTCAGCTGCTCCAGTGTCCCCTTCTGCTCCACACCAGTGCCATGGGCATCCTTCATCCCACATTCCCTTTGGACTCTAAGCTCAGTCCACATTGGTTTGAGAAATCCTCTGCTCTACACTCAGTGTTGATTGCTCAGAGGCAGTAAATAAAGCTCAGGCTGCAGACCCATGCCTGGCCCACTCACCCTCGCTCTGGAAGCTTCTGAGCCTCCTCTTTAAGATATAGTATGAAGAGACCGAGGCAGAAAACCTCTTGGGCTCATAGAAACTGTGGGGAATCATATCTCCTCCAAAGACTGGACCCACAGGCAGCATGAGGGTGTGTCCCCTCTTCTCCCCTCAGAAAGCACGGATAGCGCTGGCCCCAAGCCTGCAGGTTCTCAAGAGGTTGCAGCTCCACCGAAAGAGAAGTCCTGGGTGTTTGAGGAGGCCTGAGGTCAGGTGGAGGCACCGATGCCATCCTGCTGAGCTCAGAGCGCCAGGCTGGTGCCTCCCTGAAGGACCCACATGGCACGCAGGGTCTGCGTAGATGCCGGCTTCGCTGGGCCCCAACTGTTGCCAGCCATGGTTCCCAAGCACAGACTCATGCTGGGTCATCAGAAATGGAGAAGGAAAAATAGCCCTCAAGTGTGGTCTGGGAGGGGACTGTCAAGTAAACTGCCAGTTCAGAAGGACAGTGACTGGGGAGGGGGACTTCAAGGTCCAGGCTGGATCTACCCCAGGGCTGGGAGCTGGGACTAAATGAGATGCTCGCTACACCAACTCCTGGCACACAGAGTTCATGTGCACACACATATCAGCATCTCCAGACACAAACACTACATACCTGCATATATACACCTAACACACACAGTTCTACCATGTGCGCACAGCTCTTCAACACACAGCGCACACGCCACACTCCCATGCTGCCACGCCACCATCCTGGATGCAGTAAGCCTTCCTGCTGCTCCTTCCTTCCATCAGGACCTTCACGGCCCTCCAGAAGAATCTGTGCAAAGCTCTAGGGGTCTCTCTCACCTGGTGCTATCTATGAGTGGGAGAGCAGTATGCGTGTCTGGTGAAATTGTGTGTGTGTGAACACACGTGTGACTAGAAGCCTGCATATGCACATGTGCTTATACACATAAGTTAGAATACATGGAAGGATACATGTAAGTATGAGAAAATTTTAAAAGAGCCCACGATAGCTACAATTTAATCTGCACTGCCCTGCAATACCGCAGACACATACACAGTCCAGGGGGCATCAGCCATCTGGCCTGCTCACTGTTCCCAGCAGACCCCCCCAAACATGGCACAGCACAGTGGAAGGGAGCCAGCCATGGAGTCAGACAGACCTGAATACACAGCCCTACTCTGACACTTGCTGGCTGTGTGACCTTAGGCACCCTGCTCACCCTCTCTGAGCTTCAGCTCCCTCATCTATAAAGCAAGGATAACATTTATTATAACAGTCATGCTGAGAAGATTAAAAGAGATTATAGATGTGAAACGCCAGGCACAGGGAACTCAATAAACATTAATTACCACTCATTCTCTCTCTTCCACCCACCCTGTGCCTTTCATTCACGCAACTGATGAGTATTTATTGAGTACAAACTGTGTGTCAAACCTGCCATAGGCACTGGAGGTGCCAGTTCCCTATGCTCATCTTCACACAGCTTGGTATCTGGTGGGGGAGACAGATAATAAGCAAGTAAACAATAAGCAAATAATATAATGAATGTGATCAAAGCTATAGAGAAGGTGATTTGAAGAAGTTTCATCTGCCGTCCACCTCTGAGGATGTCACTCTGGAACAGAGAGCTGAAGGGGGGAGTGAGAGTGAGCCACAAAAGACCTGAGGGGGAAAGCATTGAGGCAGAGAAAAGAGCAGGCGCAAAAATGCCTGGAAGCAGAACCAGCGTCTTGTTTACAAGCTAACAAGAAGGCCAGCACTCCTAGGGTGTAGGGCAGTGGTCCCCAACCTTTTTGGCACCAGGGACCAGTTCTCCTATGAGAATCCAATGCCTTGTGATCTAAGGTGAAGCTGAAGCAGTGATGCTAGTGCTGGGGAGCAGCTGCAAATACAGATGAAGCTTAAGCTTTGCTGGGTTGCCCACTGATCACCTCCTGCTGTGTGGCCAGGTTCCTAACAAGCTCCAGAGGAGGGAACCCCTGGGGTGGAAGGGGTTGAAAATGAGATGAGGGCAAATGGACAGTAGAAGCCATATCAAATCTGGGTGGTTTTAACCGGGTGCATGTGGAGGGGGTGGTGACTCAGTCTGATCCACATGTTTTAGGATCTCTCTCTGGCTGCTGCAGGAAAAATGAACACAGGTGAGCACAGGGGAAGCAGGTCGACCAGCCAGGGAGCTGCCGTCCCCAGAGAGAGACAAAAAGGGTTTTAAGGACTCATCCTGCCCCACCCCTGCTCCCAACACCCTCCCTGCCTCCTCATCATCTCTCACCCTCCCACCCACCCTCCAACTTCTCTCTCAATACGCCTACTATGATGACTCCAGACTTTACTCTCGAACTCTGTGAGAACGTTTTCAAAAGCCACCTCGTCAGGAGACCTTCCCTGGTCCCTACTTCTGCTATCCACAACACTTGGTTCCTGGTTTAAAGGACAAACCTAGGACATGAGCACAGACATGGCATCTATTTCTCCTTTATATACCTACTCACTAGATTTATAACACATAGTAAGTGCTCAATAAATGCATCCCTTCCAGGCATAAAATGTCCTGGTTTTCACCTGGCTCGCATGCTTGCCCTATAAGGAGGAAGAGCAATAGATGGAGGAGGAACCTCCTCTGGAACACAGACCCTCGCTGGAGGCCAGGCAGAGCACCACAGTCCCAGCACAACACCCCTCCACGGAGATAAGAGAGAATGAGAGGGCCATGCCATCCTGTCTTGCTAACTCTGACTTTGCCAACATTCCCTTTCTCTAATAAAGCCTGCATCTTTACCTTTGCCATATGACATGCAGAATTCACCCTGTGCCCTGGTGGGCAACGGGGGCATCCACAGAGATCCCTTTGCTTGTTACCCACTTCCCCATGTGACCCTGCTTCCTATTAAGACTCAAATACCCCCTCAACTCTGTGAATTCCCCAGGCAGAGTTCTTTGCTCCCTCCTCTCTGCTCCCAAATTCATTCATTCGATCAGCAAACATTGGTTGATCACTGAAGTGTCAGGTTCTGTGCTAGGTCCTAGGACAGAATGAAAAATAAAACATGGTCCCTGACCTAGTATAATCTAGCAACATCTATTAGCACCTCTCTTCCTTTCTTAAAATATCACTTATTACCATATCTAGCTGTCCACTAGACTGCCAGTTCCTCCAAGGCTGGTAGACCAGCTTGTTAAGGATGTTATCTCAATATCTAGCACAGGACCTAGCGTGTAAAGTTGTCTGAATTATAAAAAAGGAAAGGCTTTCAAAATCATGATGGTTTCATTAATTCACTCAGCCCATATTTATTGGTGTATTTATTGTTATGGGCTGTGCAAAAGGCTGTGTTTGACAATTCCCCAATCCCCGTCCTTTTTTCCAATGGTAAGCCTTGCAGCTCAGCGGAGGAGAGCACGCCTGGGGACAGGCAGTATGCATTTGAAAGCCAGACTGGCAGAAGGGGAAAAAGCTTTTGTGTGCTATGCCGCCTCATGCTTGTGCCTCCATCACTTTAGAAACATCTGTTTGCCTGAAAACAGCCTATACACTTTGCCCTCAAACTTCAAACTCGTTTTTCTAATCTCAGCTCATCACAGTAATAGCCTGAAGAGGAGGAAAGCATCAAATGGGAGTTTCTTTTCTCTTTTACAAGCCCAAGGGATGAAGAGGCTGAAAAGATTCCTTGAGGTTAATTCAGAAATGTGAAGACTTCAGATTCTCATTTTCAATTAAGTAATTACCACATTGCCATAGTAACACTTGCTGCCCTATTTTAGATTAGAAACATAAAACAAGCATTAACACACATTCATTATTAACTTTTATATAATCTTAGAGTTAGAAAGATCTTTCTCTAAGTATAACACAAAACTGGAAAGCCAAAATATGGACAAATTGGATTGCATAAAATTGTAGAATCTCTATATGAATAAACTAAACAAACAAACAAACTTCAAAGTCTAAAGACAAGTTTCAAACTTGGGAAAGAATTTACCACACTGCTACAGAGAAAGAACCAATGTCCTTCATATACAAAAAGTTCTTATAAATCAATAAGAGAAAACTGAACAATGCTATAAAAAAATGAGCAAAGTATATGAACAAACAGTTTGCAGGAAAAGAGATGTGAATATGATAAGAAACATGAGAAGATGCATAATCTCTCATTTATAATGAAAAAAATGCAAAAATGAGATATCTTTCTATTACATATCAGATTGGAAAGTTTTTTAAAGTTGCTGGACAGGTGCAGAGCAGTGGTTCCTGAACCAGCACATCAGCATCACCTGGGAACTTGTTAGAAATGCAAACTCTCAATCCCATCCCAGACCTACTCCACCTCTGACCTACTGAATTGGAAACTCTTGGGTCCAGAAATGTCTACTTTAGCAAGCCCTCCAAGTGATTCTGATGCATTCCCACATGTGCAGAAATCAAGAACCCTTAAAACACTCATGGTAGTATTTAAATTAGTGTCACTTGGCACTTTTATCAGCATAAATGCATATACCCCAATGCAATAAATCTATAAATCCATTCTACAGAGTAGTTCATGAATGTCAAAATCACTTTCATACACATATAATTATTTTATTGTGGTATTATTTGGGGTAGCCAAAAACTAGAAAATGCCTAAATAACAAAGGACTAATTGAGTCATTTAGCAGAATTTATGGAATACAATATAATCATTAAGAATGAGATGACTCTATATATGCATGCCCAGAAAGATATATAAGAGATATTGCTAAGAGAAAAGGCACATTATAGAACAGCATATTTGCTACATCTAGAATGATCTTATTTGTGTGAGATATAAAGAAATGGTGTTACATTTCTACTTTCTTATATGTTTTGAGATTTTCTGGAGCAATTCAGAAGAAACTAGAGTAAGTGGGACTTAGGATCCACAGAGGGAAGGTCTTTATTCACCTTATGCCCTCTATACACTATTTAAATTTTTGCTCTGAGTATATATTTCTTTTATAGTACTTGAAAAGAAGTTATAACTAATTAACTTAAAAGAAAGAGAAAAAGAAAGCAAGAGAGAGAAGCATGGCTGGGAAGAGAGAAAAATTAAATCATTTGGGTAACTGCATTCTGGAGACTATTTGGGCCCCAGCTGAGAATTTCGGAGACCTCCTCCGTACTTTATCATCATCACCCACCCGGCTTGATAAAGAATAGCTAAAAACTCTGTGTCACTGAACTGGTGGCTTTCAAACTAAATTACTTGTTTAACAAAGGAAAAAAAACACACACACACACACACACAAACACACATCTGTTAAACAAGGCAAGGTTTCCTGAGCCACCTGCTTTACCTTCCCGTTGGCCCATTCCACACAATGGGGTATGAACTGTTAGCCACTGAATCTCATTTGGTTTTCAGCAGAATGCAAACAGGCGGTCTCCATTACAAATTACATGTGAATGTAAACACCAGGGTAGACATATCTCATATTTGCATGTCAGACTCAATAAAAACTATGTGCATTAGAATAGACACAGTCTGTTTTCACAGAGGTATGTGAACATCGTCTGTGTTGCTGTTCCAGGCCTGATATAACAAGAGTTTTCACTAAGGACATCACAGGAATTGATAAGAGAATAACGCAGAGGAGTCTCTCCCGAGGCAATCCCTCTAAATAGCCATTATATTTTATTATCCCATTCAGCCTTTATCTCCACTTTTGACCAGCCAGTCCCCAAATGAACCTGCTTGGAAAACACATTTGAAAACCCTGATCCATACATTATCCAATCATTCTTTTGTCCACCCATTTCAAGTTCTTTCTTGCCATTCGTTTATCCAAACACTCATAAATTTACCCAGTCCATGAATTTACTCATAGAACCTCAATCCTTTCATTTAAGTATACCATTTTATCAACATAATCTATCAAGCTAATCTTTCCATGTATCCATTCATATTTCTATTCATCTTTCCTTATTCAACCATTTCATTATCCATTCTCTGTTTATCCCACCTATCCTTCCATTTTACCAGCCTATCAAACAACCCCATCTTTCTATCCTAGCCATTCATGCATTCATCCATACCTGCCATGTAATAGCCCATCCATCTGTGCATCCACACAAAATACCCATCCATTTATCCATTCACTCATCCCACTCAACTACTCAACAATTGCATCTCTTCATCCCATCCCACAGCCTAGACCTAGTTATGCCTCTGGATGTGAAGAGACTGGGCAACCAAGGTCAAATGATGTTACAAGAAAAAAAAAATGGAAGCCCTGCTGCTTTCCCCAAAGCCTGCTAAAGTTCTTTTACCCAGGATATATCTGAGTACTTGCAACAGCAGCTCTTTATCCAAATTTCACATCCCTCCTCTTTCTTTCATGCCCAGACTTCCCCATTGGTCTCTGATCAGGTGACTTCTAGGTACAATCAAGAGCAAAAAACATCACGCTCCAAATCTACCTGTAACCTCTAGTACCCATCTGGGCCAAGGTAACTACTTGTTCTTTTACCACCACCCCCACTTTGAACACCAGCCTGGGGTGAAGCTCCAGCCATAATATAATATTTGTGCTCCTGGCCTGGTTTACATTTTGGTCTGTCCTGGTCCATCCTGGCCTAAAACTAGTCCAGTGCCATTCAGCAAGAATATTCAACTGAAGAATATGTCTTCCAATTGAGAAGGCAAGCAATCTAACATTTAATAAACACCTGCTACAAGGTAGCAACTTATGTTAGGCACTATCTATTTGACATTTCATTTTACCTTCACTACAATTCTTTTAGTGAAGGCATAGAGGCTCAGAGAGGTTAAATAATTTGTCTAAAGCCCCAATTTCTTAACTGCTTCTCTCACCAAAAAAAGAGAGGTGAATTATAAGTTATAGTGTATATACTAAGTACAAACTCTGTGTCAGGTGCTAGCTAAAGGCTTTCTATATATCATTTCATTAAAAAGAAAGCGACATCACTTTGATGACCCTTCTACACACTATGGGTCCCTCCACACACTATGGTTGAACAGGGCCCAGCAAGGTTTCAAAGGTTTAGGGCATGAAGATTTCCTCCAGAAGAACTTAAATAACTGATGTTCGCCCTGCTCGTAAGCCTATCTGTAAGAGAAGAATTCTCATCTTTCTGCAGATACACAGGTGTTCAAATCTCGCCACATCACTCATTTGCTATGTGACTATGGCCAACTTACTCTAACTTCTTGAGCCTCTGTTTCCTCCATGTGTAAGAAAGGAGATGATAAGAGTACTCGTATCTACAGAGCTGCTATCATGACATTGCAATTTATTTTTTGATGTAACAGTTTGTTTGACCTTTCTCTTATTATTGCTATTCATTTCCATTTTTCCTCTATTATAAATAATGCTATGCATCTTACACATAAATGGTTGAATGGAACCCTGATTATTTTTTCAGGGTAAATTCTTTGAAGTGGAATAATGAGTCCAAATATATGAATATTTTTAATGCTGTTGACAATGTATTGCCAAACTGCTTTCCAGAAAGTTTGCAACAATTTACACTCCTCCAAGCAGTTTATGAAAGTGCTCATCATACTGCGCCCTTGTCAGCATATAGTACTTTTTTCTGAAACAATTTTTATATTTCTTTTTACATATACATTCAATAATCTTGCATAAATACCTAAGTATGATCTTATGATGCATATTAGGTTTTTAGTGCAATTTTACTTTTTACTTTTCCTTTTTTCACTTGGTTTTCTCTCCCTCACTCCCCACCCTCACCTATCGACAGTACCCACTAGCCAGCCCACGCTCCTAAGTAAGTAACCCATATTAACTATCCCGTTTGCATCATTCCCTATTTTTCCTCTTGCTTATAAAACTATATACAAACATAAAGTTACATACTCTCATGTTCACATTTACATATATAGTAGGGGTTTGACATTGTTTATCTTTTTTAAATTGAATCATATTATACACACTTCTCGGCATTTTGTTTTTCTCACTCAATAATAATGACATTTCAATTAAATGAAGTAATGTCTACAGAGTATTTAGCATAGTGACTGGAGCACTGAGTATGTGTTATTTATTATTGTTGTTATAAGTAAAAAAGAACTGGCATTCCTCCTAACACTGAGATGTTCACGGCTAAGGCACCTCCCTCAGTCTTCCCAGTCTCGTCTGGGAAGAAACAGGATAAGGCAAGGTCACTACAGTTGTGTGTGTCACTTCCATCTTCCCTGAGTCATTCTTGATACTGAGAACCTATTTGCCAGGACTGTCGGTGGTCCAGAGATAGGATGACAAGCAAATCCACACACATTCCCTGCCCAACCAAAGCTTATAGTTTATGAAGGAGAGCGATGATAGATTAATAACTCTGGTCGATGTATAATTATCACCTGACACAAGCTATCTGAGGGTAAGAAACATAATTCTAGGAGAATGATCTAGACTGGTAGTCCAAGAGGAAGAAGTGAACCTTGAGCCAAGATGTGACTGATGAATCATGGTTAATGATGTGAAAGAGGGGAGAACACTCCAGACGGAGGACTCAGTCAGTGCTCAGAGGACTCACTCAGAGGCAGGAGGGAGAAGGGTCCTCAGAGGACCTGAAGGAAGGAGCGGGCTGGAGGGCAGGGCCTCTGAACAAAGGCGTGGCCCCTCACAGGTGAATGCCAAGTAAATGTCTGGAGAACACCTGAGGCCCCACCAAGCATTTTAAGAGCAAGATTTCTCCCAGTATTCCTGATCCCAGTCAATACAGCAGGCCTCGTTGCCTTGGCAACCATGACCCAATACCAGGCCAGGCCTAAGTAAGTGCTTCGCATACATCATCTCACTGCATGCTTACAAAGATTTTGTGAATTAGGGATTACTGTTCTCATTTTAGAGATGGGAACTGAGGCCAAAAGAGATTATTAAGTCACTTAGGCAGGCTAGTACCTGGCAGGGCTAAGATTTAAGCCTGGGTCTCTCTGAAACTCCACATTGTGCTTCGGAGAACACCCCAACACTGTTCCCCGAGGTCCTAGGCGGTGATTTAATATCCACCTTAAATGGTGACTTACGAGTTTTCCCTGCAGGGCTAGGATGTGAACCCAGCTGGGTTGGCTCCAGAGTTCAGGCTCGCAATCTCTCTACAGGGAGCGGCCATACTGTCTCCCTCCTCGACCACTGGCCCTTCTCCAAGCTTGATTCCACAGCCCCAGGCATGACATATGGCACCCTCCTGCCACAGAGAACTTATCCTCTGCTCCTGTCAACACGGGCCCTTTGAGGTCTGGGGTCTCTTCCTGGGATCCTTCCCCTCCTTCCTCCTCATGCAAATTGCCTGCTCCTGACATCTGACTTCACGTTACTTCACCCAACAATGACACCCCTATCCATCCACACATAGGAATTATTTGCTCCATCTGCTGGGCTTCCATAAGTGCCATCTCTCTAGTCATTCATGTAACACCCAACAAACAGCCATGGAGCCCCTACTATGTGTGAGACACTATTGTAAGAGTTGGGCATACTGCAGACAACAAAACAGACAACCTCATTCATCTCATGGAACTTAAGGAGACAGACAGTAAATAAAGGAAAAAGGCATATAAAATAAAGGCATAATATAAAAGGCAGTTAAAAGGACGATGAAGAAACCTAATATAGACTAAGCGAAGGAGAGTGTAACTGAGGAAAGGGAGTTGGGAGGCCTCTAGGAGGTGAAGACATCCTAGCAAGAGCTGATGGAAGCAAATGACCGTGGTTCTCTATGGGGTGTCAAGCTCAAGACCGATTTGAGAGCACAGCTGGCCAGGGTGTCTGAGGAACAGCAGGGGAGCAAGTGGCTGGAACAGAGTGAGTTGGACAAGTCTTAGGAGAGATGAGGTCAGGGAGGAACCCAGGGGCAAGAACATGGAAAGGACCTTGACTTATTTCTAAATGCAACAGCAGCCACTGGAGGATCCAAGCGGGGAAATGAATAATCTGACTGAAACTGTTCAAAGCTCTCCAGCGGCTGGGCTGACACAAGGCAAGACTGGAAGGAAGAAAGCCACGGAGGGGCATTTGCAGGAGAGCAGGCAAAGGAGATGCCAGCTCGGACTCCAGGGCGGTGATGAGGTTGGCGAGGGTGCGGGGGCGGGGGGGTCGAATCCTGGATGTAATCTGAAGGTGGAACCAGCCAGGTTTGCTCATGACTTGATGTAGAGGGAGAAAAAAAGAAAAAGGGGAGCATGGAGGATGACTGCCAGGTTTCTGGGCACCACTGCATATGTGCCTCTCCCACGGGGAATGCGAGCTCTTCAAGGCGGGGACAGGGTCCATCCACTTTGGTAATACTGCACAGAGTCAGGCCCACTAATGCTTGCTGAGTGAGTCATGAAGTGTCCCCAAACAGCTTCTCTGAGCCTTCCTTTTGCCTCCATGGCCCTTGGGGAAGAGACAGGTCATCCTGTCCCAGCTACACCCTCAGCCTTCAAAGACATACTTATCCTTCTATGTTTGGTATGTGCATCCAAGAAACAAAGGATCTGAACAATGAGATCAGACAACAAATTTGTCCCTGAAGTTAAGGCCCATAAGTGGCTCCTCTCCACCCCTCAGTTGTCTCTCAGAAAGACACCCAGCCATCGAGAGGCAAGCACTGTGAAATTCAGTAGGGAGTGCCTTACAAGCCCAGGGAAACCCGGCCTTTGCAGGGCCCTGGTGAGCTGGCTGGCATCATTTCTGTTCAAAGCAAGCAAGAATGATTATCCTCTTTATACAAGTGAGAAACTGAGGCCTGGAAAGTGGCAGGAATATGTACAGGCATGATAAGTGCAGGGAGTGATGATGCGAGATGAGAATGACCCCTTCTCTCTATTTTCTTATGTAAAATTGTAAAAGAGGAAGTAAATAATGTTCATTAGAGTCAGATTCCAAATCAGATAGGCATCCCATCCAGACAACACATTTTCATCCCAGAGAAGGAGCCTCTAGGGCCATTGCTAACAATAGCTACCAAATAAAGAACCCACAGTTTATTTTTCTCTGTCTTCCTCAGACTAACATCCCCTGGATGCTGTTGGTTCCATCTTCAAGATGTACACAGGAAGTCATCCCTGATAGCCCCTGGCTAGATTCCTGCCCTTCCTCTATGCCCATAACCCCCAGTCCCATGCTAAACTCTATCGTGCATTTAAATTATTTATTTATCTGTCCACCCTAGGGGAGATACATTAAAAAGAATGAAAGCTTAGGGGGTGAGGAAGGTGATGTGGTGGGGTGGGGGGAACAGATAACATGCATGTCATCAACTTCACATCCCAGAGCCTTACACAGTGTCCAGCACAAAGTGAGAGTTCAATGCAATTTGGCTGAATGGATGCATGGAAGGAAGGGAAAAAGGAGGAATGGAGGGAGGAAAAAAAAGGAAAAAGTCTTGGCATTGTTACTGCTTCTTACTAGAAAGATAGTAACCTTTTCTTGTTATCCCCTGCCTGCTCCTTCTGCCTTGGATCCATTATTCCACTCAATTTTGGTCCTTCATCTGCAAAGTAAATGTGTGGTGCCTGGCCTTAATCTGACATCAGTTTCTATCAAGGAGTTAACCAAGGAAGAATCAGGTCTGACTCCAGAATAGATAGATGCATTTTAAACAGCAGTCCCTAACAATTCACTTGGATGAAGCACATTCTCCATTTACTCTTCCAGGGAACAATGAAGAGAAAAGAAAAATGAACAATTTATTTTCTTATTTAAATATGTCACAGAGATGAGCGAGCCAGATGATCAACGTCTTAGTCAACATCTCCCTCTTGGTCTGGGTAAGGGCTTAGCAAACTTCCAAGGCTGGTTGGCATCTACAGGTGCACCCAAGGTAGGGGATGCTCCAATCATTCCTCCCCAGGGGCTGGGACAGGTCCTGCCAGCCTAATCCCCTCTCAGCTGCAGGTGATGCTGACCTGCACAGGCCCAGTTCAGTGTAGCTGGGTTGGAGAACACATGCGCCCCACTCCTATCTCCACAAAGGAGAGAGTTCCCACTCCATACCGCAGGGGGCAAAGTGTCATCACAGACACATATATTCTTCCAGTCTCGCTCTGACCCCTCACTCTCTCCCCATGCTGGGGGTGGGGAACGACCTGTCTAAATAGTGAGTTTGGGGACAGAACTCAGTACACGCAGCTCAGCACCACCTGGGTAGCACTTTCCTAAATTGTCCGGCAGGCTTGGCCCCTGTGACGAAAGGCCGGAAGTTATCACCTTGTGCCCAGGAATGGGCGGGTGAGTCTCTCCCATTCAAAAATGATATATTAACCAGCCAAGTTGCCTTCCCATCCAAAGCCACATCCTCCTATCCGCTTTATCCATAATGAAGCTGACATTATGATCTCTCCATTTGACACCCCCTTGTGTTTTTTACTCAGTTTGTTCCACACCTGAGAGGGGAAGAAAGGCATGGCAGGAGGGTTTAGAAGTGGAATTGGACAGATCAGTGTTCCCTGCCTGGGGTTCCCAGACCCCTACTGGTCTTCAAAGGCACTAACGAGAGTTCGTGAGCTATTTTCAATATTTCAAAGAGCCTAACAGAAACTGCATTTATCCACGGTCAAAATGCACTGACCAAATAAATGCCAAGTGTCTGCTTCGGGCTGGAACTTTTCCCAGTCAGTGAGGTCACAATGCCCTTTGTCCATTTTGATTGGTAGGACTGAGAAGACAGCCTCTAGGGACCCCACAGGCTTGATAATTAAGGGATATTGGGTTCCCCAGCCCTTCTGTTTTACTGCATGAGAAACTATAGCCCGTTGGCAGGGCTGTCTGCTGCTTTGAAAAGAGAAACTGTAATGAGGTGCAAAGTGGGGGAATTAAGGGGGTAGTCTGAACCTAAAGGAATAAGAATGAGATCCCAAGAAGATGCCTTTTCCCAGGGCTAAATAACAGAACCACCCAAGTTAGGAGTGTGAATGTCTCATGGCTTCAACTCAGACAATATATGGTGGAGAAAGGAAGGCCCAGGCCACAGGAGGAGGGGAAGGCAGCTGGAGTTCTGAAACAGAAGAGCAGAAAGGTAGAAAGGAGGATCCATATGTCTGCTTCTGCCTGCTGGACATGGCTTTGACCTCCTCAGTCTGGAGACAGGTCTGAAAGAAGCTGGGAACTTGGGTAAACTTGCTCCCACCCCCTTGGCAGAGTCTCCCTGTAACTGTTGGGGGGTGGGTGGGATCTGGGGAGAGCTGATCGGTGCCAACGGACCTGAAAACTGGCAGTTACATATGTCTTTCAGGAATAAACACAGCGGGAAGAATCCATGCCCCTCATAATTAGTGCACTCCGGTGGAAACAGTGCCTTGAAACTTAAGTTTCTTGGGAGGAACTCAGTGAATGGGAAAGCATCCCCAATCATCACAAAGCTGGGCTGTGTGGAGGGCAGGAGAGACATTTAGGAGCCTGGCCCCCTATCTTTCCTGGCAGTGTCGGCACTCAGAGCAGGGAGACCTCCCTTCTGCCCATGATAGGAGGCTCAGAAGGCAGTTTTGCCACCGGCCCCCTCCTGCTCACCCTTTGTTGGGCCATGTCTTACTAGGGGCAAGGGCACTGAACTGAAAGGCAAACATGTCCACCAGACACCTCCTGTTTCACCTAAAAACAGGGGTTAGAGCAAAACCATCATGCCCATGCCAAGAGCTGTCTGGGAAAGGAGACAGTGAGTGGGCTCTGTAGACCTTGTCCCAGCCCTAACTCTGCAGATGCTCCTGAGTGCTCTGTTTCCAAGGTTTACACTCACAGTGGGAGTGGAAACCACCACTGGGCTCAGCTCTGAGCCATGTTCTCCACCAACCATACTAAAAGGCCTGTGCTTTGATGGGCATTCAAACATGCCCCTCTCTTCATAAATGAACCAGAACTTTTCCTTCCATTCCTTCCATTCGTTCTTTGCCCTTATACCCATCAGTGGGGATCCCAGAAGGAATGAGATGTCAGTGGCAGGTGTTAGTGGCTTACGGCTTAAACTTCTTCCAAGGCTCACTTTTACCCCACAGCTTCAGAGTCTTCACCACTTCCAGGGTGCCAACTTCTCAGTGATCTTCATCTTGGCCCTCCCCTTCCATCCTGGGCAGTAGAGCCACACCCCTCTATGTCTCTGACTGAAGTGAGCACCGCCAACTAAAGGAAGGCAAGAATGGATGCGGGAGGCCACACATTGCCATTGCCACTGTTAGAGTGCTGGGTCCCACTCCAGTGGGACTCAGGTGTCCAAGAGGTTGAGGCCCAAGCCACAGAAGCACAAGTGAGGATGTGGGAAGGCTAGAGAGCTATTTGTGAGGCAGAATCCACAAGACGTGATCAGTGAAAGGGAATCGGTGGGAGTGCAATTCAAGGATGATTCTCAAGTTTCCGGTTTAGGAAGACGCATGGCTAGTGAAGATAGGACCCAAAAGAGTGTGGGATTGTAAGATTGTTGGGAAGGAGGTGGGGGGACGATCTAGGTGACAACGGAAAGGAAGAATTTTGTTAGTGGCATGCTGACTCTGGGGCCGAGGATCGTGGGGGTGGTGTGTGGATCTGGGGTTCAGGCCAGGTCTTCACTGGAGACCTAAATGTGAGATGTAGAGATGACAAGCATTTGGAGAGTGGTGTTAAAGCCACAAGAAGGAATGAAATGTTGAACAAAAACAGAGGAGGGCTAAGGTCAAAGACCTGGAAGCACCAAAATGAAAGCAAATTTCAAGCTGGATGGAGTGATGAGCAGTATGAGATACTGAAGAAGAGGAAGGACAGGTGGAAGGTCAGGAGGCAGGCTGTGGCCAGACTGTGATAGATCTAGAAGCCAAGAGAGATGCTTGGGTTCAGGCAATAGGAAGTCATGTGGTGGCCTGGGCTGGAGCACTTCCCTGGGAGGGAGAAGGGTGAAAGCCAGATGACAGGCACTGAGAAATGAATTGGCAGACACCCTCTCAGGAAGCATGGCTTGGAAGGGAAGGAGAGAGACAAGGTGACAGCCAAAAGGGGGTGCAAAGTCAAGAAAGGGGTGTTATTTAGTGTGTTTTAAAGATGGAAACAAAGTGTGTTTGTGGGCCAATGGGAAGGAAACACAAGGGAGGGAGGGATGAGAGAAATGAGGAGCAGGAACACCAGTTACAGCAGTGACTTTCCTGGGTAGCTCAGGGCACAGTGTCCTCAGTGTTCCCCTTCCCAAATTCAGCAGCAAGGTTCATGCAGTTGTTTCCTTTAGTGTCATTTTTTTTTTTAGGATGTAAGAAACAAGGTTGTTCAGGAGAGTAAGTGGGTGAGGCTGCCCCACCAATGAGAATGGTCCCAAGACAGAGCCCTGGTTCTCAGTGGCACAGATAGGGGCAAGATGCCCCAGGATTGAGCTGAGTGGGAGGCCAACAAAGGCTGGACCAAGAGGAAAAGGAGGGGCAAGGTTGGGTCAGATTAACTTCTAGGTTCAAAATCTGAGGCTTGGGGACAATGAGTGGGTCCAGCTACACATAAATCTACTCTTTACCACCCTACCTGACCTTAATCGCTCCTGATTGATCAGCTCATTTTTACTAAGGTATTAATGGCTAACACTTCAAAGTATTTAACTTTAACGATGGCTTTCAACTCAAAGATTTCAGCAACAAAAGAATCTTCCTGAAACACAGGGTGATACAGATCAGCGATCTCATTGCTCTGCAGCAAAAATGTCCACCGTCCCCTTGCCCCAGCCTCTCAACAATCCTTCCTTCACCTTGGGAAACCTGCCATAATCTGCTGCAGCAACAGAAAGCAGAAAGGAAAACCTCAGTGTCTTTGCTGCTCTAGAAAGCAGCTTCCATAGTGTCCATTTCGACCTGACAACCACTTGATAAGCATTCATTCATTCACTCATTCATTCAAATACTGACTGAGCATCTACCATGCTCCAAGCACTGTCCTATATGCTAGAGACATGGGGTGAATAAAGGAACCCAAAGCCCTTGTCAGTGGGGCATGGACTTACGAGAACAAAGGGGCAGGAGAGATGCATGCTCAGAACCAGACTCCCTGCAAACTTTTACAGGCATGACTGTGAGGTCAGGCATTTTGCCTCCTTTTAGTACTATGGTAACTGAGGCCCATAATGAGCCAGGGTTTGCCCTGGGTTGGCCTTACTCCAAAGTTTGTGCTCAGAATGTGTGCTCCCTGGTGCTTCTCAGACTCTCTCGGGCACATGAATCACCTGCCATCTTGTTAAAACGCAGATTCTGATTCAATCGGTGGGCACTGAAGCCACAGATTCTGCATTTCTAAGAGGCTTCCCGGGAAGGTCTTAAACCACACACTGGAAACCAAGGCCCCAGTGTTTCCCAGACTCATATGATCATGAAATCTTTTTCACCAGGGCACTCATTTAATAGTCCCTACCTCACTTCCTAAATCCCAAGAACCCTATGGCTGAGTGAATAAATAAATGAATGTAAAAATGAATGAATGCGCCTCTGGGACCCCCAGTGTTTCTGTACTTCCTGCCATAGCATCCCTATTTGCATAACTGGTCGTTTGCCTCAGTATCCCTTCTGAGCCCCGGACTCCTCACTGGGACTACAGGCTCTCTAAATGCCCCTCCCCTGGGGGCCAAGTTCCGCTCCAGCCTGGAACAAAGGAAAAGCGAAACCCGGACTCCTGGGCCCCGTCATCCTCGGTTCCTTCCCAGCCTGCCTTGATACCACCCAGCTAACTCTGCCTCAGCCTGCCTGCAGCGCCTGTCCTAAAATGCCCACCACTTCCCACCAACAGGCCTGAAGAAAATGGCATTTCAGTGCTTTGTGTCTAGTCTTCAGCGAGTATTAAATCCAGAATAATGGGAATTAGTACATGGAGGAAGTTGAGGATAAGACTCCCCTGAGTGCCCTCACCTAACAAATCAGGGGCTGGTAGAAAGACTTGGTGATTCAGGAGCTCCAAGCTGTCAGGCCAGTCCTTACCAATCAGCCTTTTGTTAAGTATGTTAAGCAGTTTAGAAATGTTAATGTAGACTTTTTGGACTAAAAGGTTTTACAGTCCCCCCTAGGGCCGCCTCATCTGCACAAATCTGGTCACTCCTGGGGTGCCACAGCCTCTGGGAACAGGTCCTAGATCCCTCTGGGCCAGGCTGAGAGTAGAGGAGGGAACAAGGGAGTAAGAAGCCTGGTGGACAGGGCTGCAGATGGCAGCCCAGATGGTGAAGCCTCTGCTCCAAAGCCACCCAGGCCCCAAGGCCCTTCCTCTGTTCTTTCTTGGGTGTAGTCAAGACCAGGGTCATGGGAAGCTGTGCTGAGGAGCGTGGATGGCTGAAGGCCCGTCTCCTGTAGCTTCACTTTCAGACCTGGGACACGGTACACCTAAGAGGCTCCAGGCACACTTAATGTGCACTATCATCACAGGCACTTGTTAGAGGGGCAGACTGCATACCCTGCTCCTAGATGTGCAGATCTAGAAGATCAGGGGACTACACTTGTAACCAGGAAACATGGATACCATGGTTAAGCCTGTAGACTCCAGAATCAGATTCGGTTTAAATCCAGGCTCTCCCCTCCCTAGCTGTGTGGTTCTTGGGCGAATAACTTAATCTCCTTAAATATCACTTTTCTCAACTGCAGAATGACTGACATTTTAGGAGTGTCTTAAGGTTTAAGGACAGGAATGTGCAGCTCTCAGCACGAGAGTTTTGAGTGTCCCCTAAAAGGAGTGCTTCCATGACAACAATGACGGTGCTGATGGAGGGGGAACTTGGCATTCCCCAAATGCAGCTTGCTGCATTAAACCTGAGTCCAGGCCGCTCCCTCTGTCCAGGACCTCCTAGCCCATATTGTCCCCTTCCAAGAGACGCTCCCTCACTCTTGGAGAGCCTGCTTACACCCCTGGGTAAAGCCTTCCCTGCCAGCCTCAATCCCCCTTCTATTCAGTTCCCTCAGCTGTCAGGAGTTTATAAATGTCTTTGGGGGAAGGCACTTGGTTTCATATGGTATTGGTATCCATGACCCCCAACCCAGGGCCACTGCACGAGGCACTCAATAGATGTTCACATGATCCAATCCACTGCTCATAAGCAGATGAGAGCAGCCAAAGGCCTTAAAAATCCTCCTTGCTAACGGAGCTGCTGGGCTGAGCCTGACTAAAGGAAAGGCCATGGGCCTTCCTGGGCAAGGTGGGGGTGGAGGAAATAAGGTCAAAGGTCAGGAAAAGGCTCAAACTGGTGGTGAGGCTGGGGGTAAAGAGAGGGAAGAGTCCTGGTGTCGAGAAGCAACAGAACTGGGGAAAATAAGGAAAGTAAGTGAAGGAGGTTGGAAAAGAGAAGATATGGGAGAGGCAGTACAACCAAAAAATTGAGGGGCGTGTACAACTTGGATAAGGTAGAACATGGTGTAGGGGGTCTCCCCACCAGATGGTATGATGAAATAGCCTGGGTCATCCCCAAGCAGGTAGATTTCCTGTTTTTGTTTTGTTTCTTGATGCAAGTTTTATGATGTTTTCACTAAAGCAGAATTCACAGAACTGTGATTTATGAACCATAATTTACGTGATCAGTTTCATGGGCTTTTGCCAGTTTATCAGGTGTCTACCCCTCTCGAGTATGTGAGAACAGGGTGGAAGAAGCATGGAAGTGAAACAATTTCCTCATTCCTTCCTTGCTGACCTCTCCCCATAAGGATCCAAGCACCCACACACACACATTCGGCAGTGCTCTAGCCCCAGGCCCTGCCTTCGTTGTCACCTCCTTCCTTCAGAGACCTGTTCGGCCTGGCAACCAAGCCAATCAGGCCATGTCCCCTGCTCAAAACCCTCCAGACTCCTCATTGCCCTGTTCAGTTAGCAGACCTTCACCTCACACTGAACTTCTCCCAGACCTTGGTCATGCCTTACTTCCACTCATCTGAGAGCCTATGCAGATAGGTTTCCACTGCTTTCTGCTACCTATCCTGCGAATCTCAGCTCAAATAGCACTTATTCTAGGGGACTTCCCTGACCCCTTGAGTCTAGATAGTGATTCCCCTTTATTTTTAATTGTGGTAAAATAAACATAAGTTACCACATTGACCATTTTTAAGTGCCCAGTGCAGTAGCACTAAGTACTTTCAAACTGTTGTGCTACCATCACTACCATCCATCTCCAGAACTCTTTTCACCTCATAAAACTGAAACTCTGTACCCATTAAACACTAACTCCCCACTCCCTCCTCCCACTCAGCCCCTGGTAACCACCATTCTACTTTCTGTCTCTATAGATTCAACTACTCTCAGTACCTCATATGAATGGAATCATACAGTATTTGTCCTTTTGTGACTAGCTTATTTCACTTAGCACAATGTGCTCAAGGTTCATCCATGCTGTAGCATGTAGAATAGCCTTCCTCTTTAAGGAATAATATTTCACTATATGCAAGTGCCATATTTTGTTTATCAGGTCATCTATTGATGGTTATTTGGGCTGCTTCCACCTTTTAGATATCATCAATAATGCCCCTATGAGCATGTGTGTATTTGCCTCTTTAATTACCCTTATCTATAAAACTTATCTATGTCCCCAACGCATCTGAGAGCTCAGGCCCAGCACAGGTCCTCAATAAATGCCTGCTATGGGACTGAGTAACCTCTCACCTTCTCTAAGTATGACACCCATCAAGTAACTGATTTGTACTTTAACTGGCCCCTTCAGGAAATATACAGGGCCTTCAGCGAGAAGAGAGACCTCCTATACGATCTGGGAGCCCCTAGAACAGGTAGGTTATGGGACTCCTCAAAGCCCTGCGTACAGGGAGTCAGCCTTGCAGGAGGGTAGACCCAGGTGGGCCTGAGAACCTGCCCTGCCCCTTAGCTCATCAGTGCCCTGCATGTCCCAACTTCTGCTTTCCACAAAACATCAATGGATCTGACTTCACTAAAATGAAGCATTTCTGCCCAAAGAAAGACACCATAAACAAAATAGACAGATGAAGATTAGGAGAGGTTATCTGTAACTTCTAAAAGTGACAAAGGGCAAGATCAGGAATATTAAAAAAAAAAACTTCTGCAAATCAACCAAAAATTTTTATCAGTTAGGACATCCAATTATAAAACAGGCAAAAACTATGAATAGGCAAATTAGAAAAAAGAGATGCTCAAACAATTAATAAGCATATGAGATATTCAAACTTACTAGTACTAAGAGAAGTATAAATTAAAATAATGAGATGGTACTTTAAACTCATCAAGATGGCAAAAATTAGAAAGGGAGATCATATTCAGTATTGTTGATGACATGGAGAGACAGAAACTCTTGTGCACTCTTGGTGGAAATGTGCCCTGCCTGGCACAGCCATTCTAGAAAACATTACGGCAAAACATAGAAAATTTACATATTAACTCAGGAATCCAAATCCTCCATTTGTATAGCCCAGAGTTATTCTCACACAGGGTCCCAAAAGAGCATATACAAGGATGTTCTTCAGAACTTCATGTATGACCGGGAGCAGTTACAGATCAGCCAGAGGTCTCTCTCCAGGGAAATGGATGCATAGAATGTGATGGATGCAAAGCACATAAAGCAACGCAACAGTTAGAAACTGTGGACTAGACACAAGGAACAGGGCTAGATCTTTAAAATATAGTGTTGAGTAAATACAGTAAGAAACTGGATAAAATGTATAGTTCACTATCATTTATACAAATTAAAAATACATATGCACATCAAACAACCCTACATATTTTATAAAAATCCGTGCATATTTCAAGACATATGTCAAATATATCAGAGTGGCTACTGATGGGGGAGGACATCAATGCCTTATGATTGGGGATAATGGGAAGAAACTTTCTGAATAAAACAAGAAAGAAGCCTGGCATAGACAGATGATCAATAATGTGTCATGGTGGAAGGGTAGGATTAATTCAATGTTATGCACATAAGCTAAAAAAAAGGAAATAAAGCAGAAAACAAAACCACCTGTCATCCACATGACTCAGAAAAACTATCTTTGTAACATTTTCCCCTTGCCATGTTTCTTAGAACAAAATGTCATAGATGTGAGGCTCAATTGTCCTCAAACATAGGGAATTTTCATCTTGCTACAGTTAAAAGGCCTCATTGAAGGTCTTGTTCCCTGGATGAATGTGTTAGTGAAAGTAAAGCCTGAACAGTCACCTCTTCCAGACTAAACTCACAGTGATGCTGCCCAGGAGTGCACAGTTAAGTAAGGAGGAGTCTGTGGCAGATGTCTGATGGGCTTTGAATGAGAATCATTTGTGTCTTCCATTTCAAGTTTTCAGAAGCAGCCACACATTGTGGGGTAAGAACCGATCGGAGCCATTAAGCTCAGTGAGTCCACCCTCCTTCACCCACCACCTCTGCACCCTGAAGGCTAGGCAGGTTCACTGCAGAGGTGGTGAGTGTCACATCCTTGGAAGGCCAAGCCAGCCTGGCCACTGGACAGGACCTCCTATTGTACCTCTGGGTCCTTTTTTGCTTTCTTGATTAAAGAGTTTCCAAGTCCAGCATCTCATAGACACGGTATTATTATCTCCAATTTACAAGTAAGAAAATGGAGGCCCAGGACAATAAAATAATTCTCTCATTGAGGCAGCTCCAAGGCTGGAAGACTAAGTTTCCTGACTCTCAGGCCAAATTTCAAGACATAAATCAAATATATCAGAATGTCTTCCTTCCTACGTTGATCTGCTGCATGTCAGCCCTTCTGGGGGGTGCCCAAATGACAAAGGCCTTCAGGGCTGGGCCACACAGATCCCTGGGAGGAGGGGATGCCATCCTTGAGGTGGCTGTTTTCATGCTAGGAACACTGAAACAGGGATTGAAAATAAATCATTAAACTTTCAACTCCTTCTAATCACCAAGCAATATGCCAGAAGCCCACACCATCACCAAGCCTCAGCCAGTCTCTGATCCTCTCTACACCCTCGACCCCCACCCCTGAAATGGCAATGGAGGAAGCGATGATGGTCAGTAGGTGACAAGTGAGACTCCAGCCTGGGTGGAGACGAGTCAGGCAGCAGCACGTAGACAAACCTCCTGGGCCTGCGTCGACTCTGCCACACTTGCTCATCTCAGAAAGGGCCATCAATCACCTGCACAAAATGCCTGCACATTTTCTGATAATATACTTGTATCTCAAATGGTCTAAATTTCAAAGTCTCTGCTTCCTCCCTTCAAAATTACAACTACCACACTCACTCACTTTCATTCAATAAATACATGTAACTACTGAATAAGAGAATTTATTCTATTTCCTATTTGAAAACCTAGAAGATGGACACATAATTTTTTTAAGGTATCTGGATTATAATTGCACTTAATTGAGTATAAATTAGACATTGGCAGGGAGACGGCTATTTGTGCCGCAATATGAGCCTTTATTTTCTGCTTCAGACCACACGGGAGAGTCTCAAATAAATTTCTAAGAGTCATCTTGATGTTCTCTGTAATTTAACTATACATACATTATTTTTAGCATCATAAGAGTTTCTTATAATGATGATTTCCAAGGATAGGACTGACATCCTCTTAGAGATCAATTCCGTTTAAAATTTTCTGACAATACAGAAATAAGTAGGTAGAAAGTAAAAGGCAATTTCCAGCGGAGAGATGCCCCAGAAGAGGAGGGCCACAGAAATGAACCCCTACATCACTCAGGACTTGGCTTTCTGTGGATACGGTCCACTAGTTTTAGGGTGGACACAGGGCCCTTCTCTGGCATTGGTCTTGACATGGGCGCGTGCCTGGCATATTTCTCTGATTGGGTTTGTGGTGGTGGCCACACGGGACTCCCAGTTTCTACCTAAAGAATGATTCTTTAGAGGAGGACAGTAGATCTTCCAGCATTTTAGGATCCATGCCAGTGTGGAAGCAAGGGCTGATGGGGATTTTCTATCTTCCGGAAATTTTGCAGTTCAAGCAAATAAGAAACTGAGTTCTGGGGACGAAGCTGAAGATGCCACAATAATGTGAAGCACGTTTCTGCTGCTCTCCCTCATCTCCCATTTCCCCATTATGCCCACTCAATTGGTTATATAACCCTAGCACATCTCCCAATATCTCATCCCAATTCACCCAACTGAGGTGCGCCAGTACATCCTGACTCATTCCCATTTCGCCCATCCCATGACGTATTCACCTCCAAGTCCATCATATCCCTATTGTCCCATTCCATTCCACTCTAACTCTACCCATTCCATCCTATCCCATCCCATCCCAATCCATTCTAACCTACTCCTACGCCACCCACTCCATCTTATCCCAGTCAATCCTCTGAATACCCCATATCCCACCCTTCCAATCTCACCCCAGAACCATCCTATTATATTCAATTCTATTCCATTCCATTCCACCACCCATCTCAATCCATTCCAATTCATTCTATCTATCCCATCCCAATCCACTCTTGATCCTACCCAACTCATTCCTTCTTACTTGATCTCAATCCACCTCACATTATCCTATTACTCCAATCCAACCCCATTATATTCCATTACATTTCCTCCCTTCTCATCCTCTACTTGGCCCAAGTTCTCATTGTGATTTATACAGGGGTACAACCACTCTTCGTGTTACATGAAGCTACATGAGAAAGCCAAAGGGTCTTGCCCTCCCCTAAAGATCTAAGAGATAACTGTGTATTTTGGTAGGAGAGAAGAAAAACAATACAAAATCTTTTTAAGGGGGGGTATGAAAAGATAAGTCTAGGGGGTTGAGCTTTCAAGTGAGTAGAAAGAAAATATGACTTTCCTTTGTTTCTCTTAACTTACAAGAACCAGGAAAAATCTCTAAGAATCGAATCATCATTTTCAATTTGAGAAACTCCCACAATGCATGGCCTACCCTTTGCTTTCTGTGGATCCAAGCAAGAGCCAAGTTCTAATCAAAGCCAATGAAGACCGAGATAGTGTCTCCATGAGGCAGAGGACTCTGAAATAATCCTCCATTTGCAGGTTCACCCAGATGTTCCCATTATCCTGGAAAATCTCCGCAGCAGGCAGAGCGGGGGTGGTTGGGAGGCCATATCCAACTCAAGGAGTGAATCCCAAGGCAGGCAATGTCAGTGGCATTCTCCAACCTCTAGGGGAGACAGGGGATCCACCCCTCAACCACTCTAGGAAGAGAAATAGTGACATGCATTAAGTTGATGGGTTAGGGTAGGTGGCCAGGACCTAAGAGGTGTGCTTTCAGTGGGAGAAGCAAAAAGGAAAGACTCTTGCTGATGCATATAGTGGCTTAGTGTTAGAAGTGTTTCTCTTGGAATTCTAAGAGGCTGGTGCAGAAAGCAAGCAGACAGTAGAAATAGAGGCAGCATCTAACAATACTGATGCTAAAACAATGGGTCTGGCACTGTGACAAATGCTTTCCATGAATTAAGAGGTTGGGCCCTAGACTCAGGTAGCTCTGAGGTCCAATCTTGACTCTTTACCTATCTGCTCTATAATCTTAGCCAAATTGCTTAATTTCTAAGTCTCAGACTTTTCAAATATATTATAGAGGCTGCGTTGTTGTACAAATTGAATAGTATTATCTATAAAGCATTAGCCAACACTCATTAACAGAGCACTATTATTGGTAGTATGTAGAAGGGCCTGGACCACTTCCCACTTGAGGACGTCCCTTGACCTCTTCCTACTCCTCCAAACCCCTTGTCTGAAGAATGTCCAACAGTGCAGTTGAGGCAAAGAGAGTCTAGGGTTCCAGAAAACTTGCCTCTGATCCTCTCAACAGGTGTTGAGTGTCTGCTGTGTGCTGTAATCTGGGCTGCACTACCCTGCCTGAGTCAACAGAACTTTAGGGAATAAAGATGGACATCACCTCATTAAATAAGATATTCCAATACATCTTGATGATTTTACAACAGGGGGAACTTGAAGAGTTGTGAGAGCTCACAGCAGAGTTCAGTCTAGATGGGTGTTTGGGACTAAAAGCAAATCAAGGATGACTTTGCAGTCACACCTCCAGGAGCTGTGGTAAGAAGAGACCATGGCTGCTTGACATATTGGAAGGCTGGGATCCAGGCATCAAGGGCCAAAAGCAAAACAGAAGAACCGATGGGAGTGGCCCAGCAGGTAGAGCAGGGCAGAGGTTGACAGCCTGGGCAGAAGGATTGCAGGGGTATCATGCCAGCTGGGTCTCCTTAGAAGTTGGAGGGCACTGTGGTTAGGAGTAAGGGATTTGGAGTCAGGCAGACTGGGTTCAAACTCTGGCTTGGCCATTGACTTCTTATGTGGATAAGTAAGTTCTGTGTCCCCTGAACCTATTCTTCATGAATAAAATGGGGATAATAAAATTGCCAGCCTCATGGGGTGGCTGTGAGGTTTGAGTTAATACATGCAAGTGCTTGGGATGATTCCAGTACATGGGGAGGACTCAGTGAACATCAGCTATTGGTGTTACTCCTCCAGGCATCCAGGCAGCTTTCTGAGCATCACGGGTAGGAGAGGACATGGTGAGGGCATGGAGACTTCCTCGCTGAGTCGTTTGTCCTCAGTGTTCCTGTTTCAGCCCCAGATTCCACTTAATGAGCATCTTCTATGAGGTAGGTATGTGCTGGGACTGCTACATCTCTGATGTCTAATCCTTCCCACAATACAGAAGTGACTTGTCCTTTTTGTAGGAGGGCATCTGAGCCTTGGAGAGGTTTGAATACAGATAGTTCTCCAAAGAACATTGGGCTCTGCTGAGCAATCAGATTCTCTTAACCTGCTGGCATGACAATGATGATGAAACAGAGGCAGGTCAGGCACATGAGTCAATCAAAGTGGTGCTACCGAAGCCACCTACTGGACTCTTCTGGACAAATCCAAACCTTGCAGCGTCCAAGACCCTGCAAGGGTCTTGATTCTAACCTTACCACATGATTCTAACTTCATCTACAACAAAGCCACACATTCACCAGTCCAAGATATTGTCAGCATTGTCTGCTGTAGTCAGCTTATTTTTTTAAGCCATAAACCTACAGCTCAATTGCAAATGGAAATTCAAATGCATACATTGGTGTCTGAGCAGTTAAGCGCTTTTCCTTTAGGGTGGGGGGTGTGGAGTTATATGCTAAGGGCTTGTTGTTACACTGGTTCTAGAACATAAGAAGCTACCTTAACAATCAGTGACACTTAGTTCTGGGTGAAAGCAACTGGTGACCAGATGTCTTTGTTATCTCTGGCTTTCTTACTCCCTAAGACTCTTGATTTAGTCTTATCAGTCTCTAGAAAACTACCCGAAAGAAAAAATGTTTTAAAATCATCCACTGATTTAACAACCACCTATCAGACACCAATTCTATGCCAGGTTCTGAGCTGGGTGCTGGGGATATAAGAGAAATAAATAAAGCACTGTCCCTGCCTTCAGGAAGCTCACAGTTCAAACCATGAGGCAGATAAACAAACACTCTGAATACAATTTGATTAGTACTGTAATCAAACACTGGGTATGGTCAGTGCTCCAGTCTGCAAGAGGCCTGTGAAAACAAGCACTTAGGAAACAAATGAAGCAGGAAGAATTTTAAAAAAATAATTTGGCATTTGACTTTTTTTAAAAAGCAACAAATTGGTTAGTGTGGGAAAAATCAGAATTTCTTAAACTTATAGTTCAATATTGCTTTTATTTTGAATCACTTATCAAGAGGATGGGAGGCGTTTCAACCTTTTCAATGCTCAGAGCCTCTGAATCCAGAAAAAACAGCTATGCTTGAGAAAAACTGAGGGTATGAAACTGAAAGAACTTGATAAGAAAAGAGCTGAGGATGATATTAAGGTTTCTGGGTTGTATAACTAGGAGGCTGCAGGTACCGCCAGCCTCCATATGGAATACTGGAGGCTCAAGAGAGGAACTAATGAGTTCCTTTGAAAAGGAAACATCTAGGTGAAGCTGTCCAAGAGTCAGCCAGATATATGGGCTGTCTAGACCCAGAGTGTTACAGGTAATGAAGCCAACAGACATAATATCAGGAGAAGCATCTTGGCAGGAGATCTGTCTAGAAGCTTCAGAGTGTGATCATGGAAGGGATGGACCTGGATGAGCTCACCCAGGGAGTGGTGAAAGGAAATGAAGAAAAGCACAGAATGAAACAGTGCAGGAAAGCATAATTACAGGAGGGGAATACGTGCTACTGTAGAGACTGGGAAAGGATGGCCAGGAGGTAGCAGAAAAATCAGCAAAGTGGTGCCCCGGAAGTTCAAGGAAGAGAAATTTTAAAAGGGGTAATCCAAAGCATTCAAAGTCACAGGGAGAGAAAGGAAGACAAAGACAGAGGAAAAAAGGAAGCGTGAGGAGGAGGGAGGGAGGGAGGAAGAGAAGGAAGGAAGGAAGGAAGGAAGGAAGGAAGGAAGGAAGGAAGGAAGGAAGGAAGGAAGGAAGCAAGAAAGGAAGGAAGGCAGGCACAGAAAGAAAGATTTGGCAGTTAGGGTGATCATCAGTGATCTTCCCTAAAAAGTTCCAGTTCTGGGAACAGAAGACAGACTGCAGGGAGCGAATGGTAGCAGAGAAAGTGAGTTGAAGACCCCTTTGAAGAGAGCTGACTTGTAAAAGAAAGAGAGATGGGATGGTCACTAAAAGGTCAATAGGGGCAAGAAGTTTGATTAGATTGTTTCGTGTTACGTATTAAAGCTGTTTATAAGCCAAGAGGAAACTTAAGGAGAAAGAGTGATTAATTGACAGTAGGGAGAGGAGATGGCTGATGGGAAGTCTCCAAGGAGGCTGGGGACAAGGGGAGTGTGAGGCAGGGCACAGATGGAAGGGGTTGAGTGAGGATCAAAGGTAAAGGTGGGTGAGGAGGCTACTCTTTTCATATCCTTATAATCACTTTTTTATCCAGTCATCACTGGGCCAAGGAAGGGAAATGGTTTAGCCCTGAGCATCTTTTAAAGTCAACAGTGCGAAGAAAACACAAAATGAATGTGCTTCCCCATCTAATATGCCAAATCTTGCAATCATCTGTCACCAAGTCCATTTCCAAACCTTTGTTGCTTGCAAGGCCAAACAGCACATCTAAATGCAGGAAAAGTTTAAAAGAAATGCATTGGAAGCACTAGAAGCCAGAAAGAGCCTTCCAGAGAGCAAGCACCCCTCCCCAAAACCATGCCCGAACACCACCGCAACTTCTCTACTGACCAAAGAGCGGCTGGCAGTTACATCTCTACAAGGCAGGATTCCAGTAGCGCCCAGCAGTGTGCAAACTCTGGTGAGTGGGCCTTTTTCTTTCCCAAGAGGCATGATATGCCCTGGGAGGCCTGGGACAAATCTACCCAGAAAAATAGTTCGATCACATTAGGGGCAATCTCAGGCCTGCTAGGCCAGAGCAGGGGCCACACCTGGACTAAAGGCCAAGAGGTCTGATAGTCAGTAGCAGCGGTCTCCCCACCAACTGTGTAGGAGTCTGGATGACCAGAGGCGTCGTTGTGAACAGCACAGCCATCCAGTGGGTGTGGGTGTACGCGAGGCCAGAGCTCCTAGGCGCGCGCACCGCGGGCGCCCCTCTCTGGGTGTCAGCGGCTATGACTCCTGGAGAACCCGAGAAAGTCCGGTCAAGTAGGGATGGGAGAGCTGGGCGGCTGAGGCGCCCTCCCAGACCAGCAACCCTAGCATTCCCGGGTAAGGAGCTGGCGACACGGTCTGCGGAGACCCGCTCGCAAGATCTGAGGCCCAGAGTGGGCCGGAGAGCTCGCAAGAAAAGGGGCGCACTTTCCAAGAAGAGAGCATTGGGATTCTAGGATAGCCAAGGCGAAGCCTTCAGAGGTTCAATCGGTGGTTTAAAAACAAAACAAAACAACAACAAAAAATCCAACACGGCTCCAGGTGGGAAGTGCCCTGAGTCCAGGCCTGGGCAGCAGGTGTTACGGGTTGTCAGCCTTCCGGCTAAAGGAAAATTCGGTCCCAGACATCGCCAATTGGACTCGTCCCCACCCGGACACACGGAACTTTCTAGGCTGTGGCTACAGCTGAGCCTCAGAGGGTGCAAGTGACAAAACGGGAAGGCACCAGTCGTAGCCAGTTGTCCCCACAGGGGACTGGGTTCCCTCGAAGGGTCGCACGCCTTCCATGGTCTGCAAGCCGCAGCCAGCCAGACAACCCACGAAGTTCCGGAACTCGCCGCACCCGCCAGGTCTGCCCCCGTCCTGGACTCGATCCCCGGGAGCAGGTCCCGCCCGGAGCAGGTCCCGCCGCCCTCGCCACGGCTGCCGCAGCCCCGGCACTCGGCTGCAGCAGGGCGCGGGAAAGGGCACTTTGGCGCGGAGTGGGAACCAAGAGGAATGTGGCGGCGCGGAGCCGGGCGGCTACACTCCCTCTCTAGCCACAGGGCACCCCGCCCCCGCCTCCCCCTGGCTCAGCACCGCCCCCCCCCCTGCAAAGCGTGCTCAGGACCCCAGCCCAGGACCCGCGCCCACCGGACCCCTCTCCAAGCCCAGAGGGCTGAGGTAGGGACTCCTGGGGAAGGGGATGGCGGCCGCAGTCTCCCGGCGGCTCCGGCGGGGGCGCGGGCTCTGTTTGCCAGAAAATGGGCGGGGGCAGGGCAGGGCAGACCCCGCAGACGCGGAAATGGGGAGGGGGCGCCATTCCTCTCCAGGCCCCAGGACGGGCGTGCCTACCAGAATGGGGGAGAACGGGGAGGGCTCCAGGAAAGTTTATCGGGGAAAAGCCTGGCACCTTGGGGTCTGGGAGGCTGGAGAAACTGAAGCCACGGTCCGGGTACCCTGCAACCACGGGCGGGGATGTCTGTCGCCCAGGCCCGCACACCGGCCGGATCCGGCCAAGTTGCGGCTGGGGTTGGGGGTAGCAGTGAGGGTGAGGATGGAGGTGAGGACACAGCGCGGGGGTTGGGGGGTGGGAATGAGCAAAAGGATGGGCGACTGCGAGAGTGCAAGGTTAAGAGAGAGGGCGAGGAAAGGGACAGGGACCCGGTCGGGGCTCGGGCGGGGCGCGCGGCGGCCGCCAGCTCCCCGGCACGGCGGGACTTACCCGTGGCGGCTGAGGCGCTGAGCAGCCCCCAGCCCAGCAGCAGCAGCAGCGGCAGCGGCGGCGGCGACCGCGGCGTTGGCCGCGGCGGCGTGCGGCCCCAGCGGCTCCCAGCGCCCGGCATGAGCGCGGAAATCCCGGCTTCGCCGCGAGCCCTCCCCGCGGGGCAGCCGCAGCGCCCCTGCTCCCGTCCCCGCGAGCACGGCATGGCGCGGCCGGCAGCGCCGAGGGAGAGCTTCGCTCGCCGCTGAGGAGAAAGGAGGTCAGGAGAGCTCTGGAGCTTTTTTCTGCTCGGAAAAAATCTCGGTACGCGGGAGCCCTGAGCTTCTGCGGCTGGAATGAACCAAGTGTCCGCCCGGCCGGGGAGAGGCGCGCTGCGCTCTCGGAAATGACTTGCTCCAATCCCGCTTCGCGGGGTTCGCGCCGGGGGGCGGGGGGGGGTGAATTATCCCCGGATTAATCACTCCGGAGCCGCTTCTCCGCCGCTCCAAACGCTGGGGGTGGAGGCGCAGCAAAGGAAAAAATATTGGGGGGTGGGTGTTCTTCAGCGCCACCTCCACCTCCAGATAAACCACAAATTCCATCTAAAAGGTTGTTTGTTTGTTTTACAATTGACCGGTTTCTTTTAAGTTCAGTTCCTTCGTTTCCATTTATAAAATCACCCATTAATACACCCCCCCATACACACGCGCACACACAAGTGATACAGACACACACGCACTCACACACAGGCGGCGCGCGCACACACACACACACACATAACACGCACGCACACACACGCCTCTCCCACGTTTGGAAACTGGAATACTGTCTGGGGAAAAGGTAACCAAAGGATGCGGATCCCCAAGTCACAGCTCTTACGAGCTGATCTTGGGTTGGTGGCTTCGAACTTGCAATCTGGAGCTGGGGCGATGTTTAGGAGCCCCGTTCGCAGTAGCCTCCTTACCCCATCCCAGAAGATGGGTGTGTGTGCGTAGACCCACGGTTAAGAATTGGAGGGTGGGTGGGGCGGAGGACCCGTTGGTTTGGCTCCGAAAGGTCCTGTCCCTACCTTAACACAAAATCTCAGGATGGAGGGATGAGTGCATGTGTGCGCCGGGGTGGGTGGTGGAGAGAGGCAGGTGAGGATGTGGAAGGAGGGAGCAAGAGTTACTTGTACAATATATCCTCAAAATTAAATAACCAGACCTTGGCGTCTAATTCTCACCCTCCCAGCCCTGGCCCCAAACCAGGCGAGTTTCTCCCAATGGCGTGAGCTGCTCTCTACCTCTCCCGCGTCTCGGTTGCTGCCAGGCCCCAAGGGCTCGGCGTCGGTCCCCACCCCATCCCCCACCCCTACTCGGTCGCGGTCGCTGTCTCGTCTCCCCTAGGCTCCTCCGTCAGTCACGATGGCTCGCTCGCTATCTACGCCAAACTCTGGATGAGAGGGAAGAGACGCTGGGGCGTAAGGGAGGTGGGAAGGTAAAACTAGAAGGGACCCGGAGGGGCGAGACCAGGGGAGTATCCCACCCTACTCCGCGCTGGCTTGCCCAGCAGAAAGACACTAGCCGGTGAGCAGCCCATCCCCTTCGTCCAGAGACACCCGAAAGAGGCTGCGCTCGGAGCTGTGGGGTTGGGCGTCTGCGAGCCCAGAGGACAGAGGCCTGGGAATTTCCGGGAAAGAGCGTGGAAAGGATTATGGGGTTGCCAATCCGGGTGATGAGGGTGGCGGGTAGGGCTGGAGGGTGGATGCTTGCCCTTGCTCCCCAAAGCCGCGATCTCCCGGCTTCCATGATGTCCGTCTCCTTCCTTTACCCCAAGTTGTTCCGATGGCCCTGTCGTGAGCCTGTCTCACAGCTGGGAGGCCAGCAAGCTTCTACAGAATTGCTGGCCCCATCCCCACCCCCAACACACTTGTTTTCTGGCCCCTCCCGACGCAGCTTTGGTGGGTGCCAAGAACCAACCAAAGCAGCCAGAACTCCTCTGTGAAAGGCCTGCTTTATGTCCCTGGGGCAGCGGGGAGGGGGCTTGCCGCTTACCATTGTCCATGCCCAACCCCCAAAGAGAGGGCTCAGCCAGCCATGACTGGCTGAGGCCCTACCAGCCCTGAAGAGGAGGGAGGGACAGGGACTGAGTGGTGAGTGGGTGGCGGTTTTAGGGGGAGGGGTGGAGGCTGTTGGCAGCATCTTCCTCGGTTTTGACCCCATGGCTCCTAAACTGTGGCCTTCCTCCTCTCCTGCAGCCCAGGTTCTCCAGAAAGGAGCAGACAGAATTGCCCAACCCTCCCCAGCAGCCGGCAGCCGGCAGCCGGCAGCTGGGCAGATGAGAGTCTGGGCTGCTCTATAATTCTGAGGCAAGCTCCAGGCCAGTGGACTTCCCCCACCTGGGTCTCAGCCCTAGAACTTTGTGGCTGTCCCCCAGAGTTGATATTTACCCCCAAAACTGTCCCTGGCAAAAGGAACATTTGTCATCTTTCTCCCTGAGGGCTGTTGAGGGTAAAAGTACCCTTTTTATCCTTATAACTAGCCCAATTACTCACTCCCACCATTCATTCCTCTCTGATTTATTTGGGCCCACATATCTTTACTGAAGCCTCCTGGGCTCTGGACCCTGTGCCAGCCTGTGCCATGGACAAGGCAGAGATGTACAGTGTATGATCTGGCTTGGAAGGATGTGGGGCAGAAATAGAAACCCACAAACAACCCAAACAGTCAGGCAGTGATAATCACCATGGCAGAAGGGGCATGTTACAGAGACATATCAAGACAGTAAGCTTTTCCTAGACTCAGGGATTGGTAGGCTAATTTAAAGAGGAAAGTAAAATTTTGGCTGGACCCTGAGGCCTCGATAGGGACTTTGAGATTTGTTGATTTAGTCAACAAATATTTCTTGAGGATCATTACATGCTAGACACTGTACTAGATAATGAATCTACACTCAAGTGAACAGTCCCTGGCTTGAAGATGGTAGAAGATAAATATAATTACTAAGAATGCTGAGAAGTTCATGATGCTGTGAAAAAGAATTGGAGTGTGTGTGCATACTGGTCTGGGAAGGGCTCTCTGAGGTGGTCACCTTGATGGTAGAATTGAAAATTAAGCAAGACAGCCATGCAAAGAGTTGAGGAAAGGACTTCGTATAGAAAGCGTGGACAAGGCCCTGAAAAAGGAAGGGGACCAGGAGAAGGTGGGTAGAGCTAGATTAGATGAGCAAAAGGGGGCACCTAGGAGATGAGGGTGGGATCAGGGCCAGAGCCATATCACGGGGGTCTCATCAGGGATGGTGGGGAGTTTGAATTTTATCCTTAGGCAGTGGGAAATAGGAGGTATATTAGTTTGCTACAGCTGTCATTCCAAAAGTACCACACACCAGCTGGCTTAAACAACAGACATTTATTTCTGGAAGCTAGAAACCAAAGATCAAGGTGTAGAGAGAGTTGGCTCCTCTGGGTCCTCTCTTCTTTCCCTGTAGATGGCCATCTTCTCCTTATGTCTTCATATGGTCCCCCCCCCCCCATACATGTCTGTGTTCAAATTGCCTGTTTTAACAAAGACACCAGTCAAATTGGATTAGAGCCCACCTTAATCTCATTTCAACTTGATTACCTCTCTAAAACCGTGTCTCAAAATATAGTCACATTTTTGGGTACTGGGAGCTACAAGTTCAACATTAGAATTCTTTTGTTGTGGTGGAAGGGTAGAAAAGACACAACTCAGCCCATAACAAGAAGAGGAGACTTTTCAGGTGGAGGAGAGACAACAAATGCATGACAGTTGGAATATATATTTTAAAAGATATCTGTTAAAGCTGTATATAGCTTGACTGCTTTAGCAGGAGAGACTCTGGAAAGGTGGATAGCTCTGAATACCAGAGTGGTGGATTTCTCACACCTAAGAAATAGGAGCCAAATGGCACAGTCTGGCATGTACTCTGACTTCTCTGTGGGGCATAAATAGGAAAGGAAGGGGCAGGAAAAAAAGGAGATCACTTGGGAGGTTACTGCCATAGCCTGAGCTGGAAGTGATATGGGCAAAGGCAGAGTTGGAGGCCTTAGAAATTTTTGCAGGACAAAGGAGAGGCAGGAATCCAAGGGATGATAACCTTGCATAGGATAATGTGACTCTCAGCCTAGCCCCCAGGCTGGCTCCCAGCCTGTCCCTTTTGTTCTCCCCAGGAGCAACAGGCAGCCATGGGTCAAGGTCACACCATACTATCACATTGCCAAAAATCCAAATGAGGTATAGTGACTCACCAAGATAAACCTAATATCCAGATAAGATCAGAGTTTGTTTCAGAAAGAAAAGGCCTGATGCTCTGGAGAACTTGGCCTAATTCTAGTAGGGGCTATAGACTTGATGCCCTGAAATTTTCATTCTGACCCAAGCAGAAAATAAAAGCTTTCTAAAGAAAAGAGAGAGAGATCTTCTGCAAATGGGATGCTCTAGCAATGAGGGCAAGAATGGAGGCTGAGGGCCGAGCAGGAGTGCAGAGAAGGACTACAGAGCAAAGGTGAAAGCTCAAATGAAAAGCCTGGGGTTTGAGTGGAGGGTGGAGATTTTAAATACTGAGCAAGATCAGACAGCAGCTAGTATTTCCCAAGGGCGAAGCTGTCACTATAGGGATGACAATGATCTGCTTCCCAAGGTAACAGAAGGGACTGAGGAAGAAAAAGACCAGAACAAACTGTGGAGAGGCTGTGGGCCTCAACAACCAGGAAGGAGAAGTGAGAAAAGCCCACAGTCGGGGCCATTCTTCCAGTGTTATGATTTGCTGGGCCCTCCAGATTCTGACAATTCTTGCAGAAAAGTCTCCATTTGTGAAACAAGGAAAGAGCTCATGTCAGTGGCAAAAGAGGTAGAATTTTTCCTCTGGTTGTCAGAGACCATAATCTACAGGAGAGAGGGGCTGTTCTAGGCTGCCATCTCTATGTGAAGTTCCTCCAATCAGCTCTGCCATCATGCCTCCTTGCCTTTACTCATGCTATTTCCTCTGCAATACCAGTTCCCCTCTCACTGTGTGGAGTAAATGATTCCTAACCGTCACCCAGCTCAAGCGTCACCTCCCCCAGGTAGCTTTTCTTATATTCTTATATCCTCCCCATACTTCCTGCTGGTTTAGATGCCCCTTGCAGCATAGACAAGTTAGCTGGACATCAAAAATATCTGCTTCCTCTTCCATACTATAGAGCAATGGCTCTCAACTAGGGGTAATATTTCCCCCAGGGGACATTGGCAGTGTTTGCAGACATTTTTGGTTGTCACCACTAGAGGGTGACATTAGAGGGTAGAGGCTACTGGCATCTAAAAGATAGAGGCCCGGATGTTGCTAAACATCCTATAATGCCCAGAGAAGCTGACAGAGATGCCTCAAAGAATTACTTAACCAAAAGTGTCAATAGTGCTGAACTATCACTGAGAAGTGGCTGCCCAGCCAGAACTACATTTTTCAGTCCCCTTTGCAGCTGAGTGCAAGCTTAAAACAAGGTTCTAGCCAAAGGAATGTAAGCAGTAGTGCTGTGTGTCACTTTAAGACTTATCCATAAAATTCCTCCCACCCTTACTCCTCTACCTGCTACCCACATACAGAGCATTTGGGGCCCTAGGACATGGCAGAGACACAAGATGGAAGAAGCCCAGATCCCAAATCATCTTGTGGAGGAAAGTCATCCACCAACAAGGGACACGAGCATTCAATCCTGACATGAAAGATGACCTTTAACCCCATTAAGCCACTGAAATATCGGGGTGTGTTATAGCAGCTAGCAGCACCCTTATATAACTCTTCATGTTTTGTCTGTAATATCCTGAGCCGTCATTTATTTAGTCCTCATTCATTTGTTCATGCCACAAACATTAGTCTGAATGCTAGGCTTTGTGCTAGGTGCTGAGCAAACAAATATAAAGAAAAATAAGTAGATACCTGTAGTCGCTACCCTCAGCGGGTTGATAATTTATTGAGAAGAGAGTTAAACAGCAAAGCATAATTAATGACTCTGGGAGAAATCCAGGATATGATGGAAATGAGAAGGGCTCCTACCTCAGCCTGGGGAGGGGAGCAGTTGAGAAGTGGCACTTTCCAGGAAGGAAACAGTGTGGTCTGACTCAGGGAGGTAAACACAGTGAGAAGGAGCTGCAGCATTCACATAGGCCCAGGATGCTAGAAGAAAGGCAGGAGGGGCACTGAACCTCTGTTGTCTGACTCACCAGTCTCTCTGTCATTGTGGGCTTTCTTGCTTGTTCCCCTTAGTGGACTGGGGGACACTTCCCCTGAAGAGTCTCCTGAATCCATACAGACTGTATTGTGTCTGGCATTCTCTCCTCTTGGATGTCCCACAGGACACTCTGCCCCAGCCAGCTCATTACGGAACTCACCCACTGCTAAGCCTTTGCCACAACCTGCCTTTCTGCTCAGTCCCCCATGCCAGGAAATGGCTTCCATGTCTATTCAGTTTCTGAACCAGAAACCTAAGGGTCTTAGATGCCCCTCTCACTCAGCCCCCACATCCAGGCAGCCCCCATAACTGCCTCCTTAACATCTCTCAGGTCCTAGAAGGATCCCCAGTCTCTGGTTCCTTACAATAGCCACGTAACAAGTGCCCCAACTCTGCTCCTACCCCCATTCGGCGTATTTTCCTTTTTGTCACCAGTCATCTTTTAAAACACTAACCTGAGTTCACAGTTCTCCTGCATTCCCTGGCCTTTCTCCATGGCCTACAGGGCGAAATCCAAGGTCCCTGTTGGACCGTCCCTATAAGAGCCTCCATTACCTGCCTCCATCTGCCCCTCCAGTCTCTTCCATGCTCCCAAGCCATTTGGGGGCCCTTGCACTCCTGAAATGAGTCTTGCCTTCTCTCTCCCTTCCATCAAGGCCTTTGTACATGCTGTTCCCTCTGCCTGAAATGATCTCCTTTTGTGTTTGGCATTTTCCTATTTGTCCTTTAAAACTCAGTCCAGGTGTCAGCTCTCACAAGCCATCTTCACCAGTGCCATTCAAAATGCCTGCTACATAGTGGGCATTCAGTAGATCTTTGCTGGCTGCTGGCTGGCTAGCTGACTGGATAGATGGATAGATGAATGTGTGCTTGAGTAGGTGCTCAGTAATGTTTGTGGAATAGACCCAAAGGTGTCTCTCCTAGACTTCATTGTCTTAGTTCCTTAAAGAAATGCCTTCTCTTGAGTTATGATTTAGCATTATGCTGTCTTCAGAGAACCCTGATGTGAGAAACTGACCAACTTAATGGCATTTCTGTCTTTATGAAAACAGAATTGAATATATTGCCCACTATGTCACTCAGTGTCCTTTATACAAGGACTCATGATAAATTCATGCTCGGGGTTATTTCCAGGAAACATTTTGTCTCTGCAGATGAAGACGTGTGTTTTCTGCTGTCAAAAAACAAAAACTCTTCCTTCCAATGTCTTTCCACTTTTGCTTTAGCTGACAAATAGGGATGCCCAGTTTTATTACCTTATTGCCTCCATGCCTTCGAACCAATTCAGCTGTATGAACGAAGCAACTCTTTCTGCTTTCTTTAGATGAAGGCAGTTCTTGTTTTATTCTTTGATGCCGTAATTTTTACTTTATAATCTGAATGCTGCCTCAAATCATCTCAGCGGTCAGGTAGTATAATACATATGGGTGACTAACATCCTGGCATGAAAGTTATGGAAGGAAGGGCAGAACACCAAGTTTCTAGTTGAGAGGGATCCCATACAGAGCTTCTCTAAGAATTATTGGGGCATCTATCATGACAGGGGTCATGCAGGATGGCCAAAATAGGACGCTAAAAGCCAACTGGATTCTGATTCTGTTACCACCTTACTGGGCCACTACTGCCCAGTCATATCCTTTTCCTCCACCAACTACCTATGGCCTTTCTTTTCCCTAACATTAAATGGAGATCGCATAAGCTACCATTTTCTATCAATGGCTAATAATAACAACAATCGGTATCTCTTATTGGATATACACTGTGAGCCAGGCACTGTGTTCACGTTGGGAACTTTACATGGATGTCCCTGTTTGAACCTCTCCCTTTCCAGACCTGTCTATTGTTTTTAACATTGTAGATGAGGAAACGCCAGAGAAGTTAGACGTGTGCAAAGCTACCCTTTAATAAGTAGCAGAGGAGGAATTCAGATTCAGGTGTATCAGTGGCTACTGCCCAAACTCTTAACAATCTCCTCACATGTGGACAATGAACGGAGGCAGTAAGAAGGGACGAAATCCCTTGGGAAGTGGTAGGGATGGCTGATGGTGTTGCCAGGAAAGAAAAGCCACAGAGGCACGTCTTTGTTCCTAAAATGCTGGTGTCCTTTTTTTAAAGTCCTGGAGATGGCTGGCTGCTCTGCAGTGGGGTTCACTTGCTGGGACAACATTCAGGGGAGGCCTGTTTCCGTGACACATGGCTGCATGCTCCTCTTCCGCCAGTTCTGATAGTCTGTCCCTCAAGAACAATTGCCTGGGATCGCCCTATGCATGGGCCCGCCTCTGGGCAGTGGGACCCGTTAGACATCATCAGTGTGATAACGGGGGTTGCTGTGTTTTTTAGGGGCATGCAAAAAGTTTGAGGGCTAAAAATGTTATTAGCTCTATAATACAAAGAAAGCTGCAACACTCAAATCAGTAAATGTTTAATTAAATGCAAATTGTAGCATTATGTCAACTTCATTAACTGTTGAATTTAATGGTCACGAAAATTTCATTATATTTGATGACAATTTGTAGGTTGGAGTTTTCTCACTGTGCAAGGTTTCCCATGTTGACATCAAGATTGGTGAGAAATCATAGTAGTCCATAAATTAAATTATTCATGACTGAATTTTTCAAAAGCAAAATGACAAAATTCTTTTGATTTTCCTTTACAGCTGAAAAGTTGTATTTATGGTGGGAGGTGGATGTGTTTTAAATGTGTTAGATGAAAGATAGGGCCTACAAGAATAAGCTGGTTTAGAACTTATGAAGCTCTTGAAAGAGCCCCATGCCATGCTCCCCTTTCTGAATTCTCCAAACTAGCCACATTTGTGTCAGTGATAGAAGTCAGGTGAATAGAGGCTTCGGCTGGAGAATAAGTAGAGGACAATCTGGTGATGGCCAGAGGGGAGCGGGTGGGGGGAGGCTGGGAGAAAGAGGTGAAAAGTTAAAGAAGTACAAGTTACTAGTTGATAAATGGTCACGAGGATGGGGAACACAGCATAAGGACCATAATCAGCAGTAATGGAATGGTTATGTGTAGAGCCAGAGGGAAGATAGAGTAATCAGGAGGATCATTTCATAAACTATACAAATGTCTAATCAATGTACTGTATACTTGAAACTAATAAAAAAAAATCTTTAAAAAAAAAAAAAACCTCCAGTGACACACATTTCAATGTAATCAATAAGAAAACTATATATAGCACTTTTATGTGTCCCTTACATGCCAGGTGTTATTCTAGGGACTTTCCATGTATTAAGTAATTACTTGGTAATGGAACATCTATAATAATTTTACAAAACAGATGTTATTATAATTATCATCCCATTTTACAGATGAACAGACCAAGTGTAATGAACTGAGTGGTGTCCTCCATCCAAAAATCAAAAGCTGTCATCCTAACCCCTAGTACCTCAGGATGTAACTACTTGGAGACAGGGCTTTTAAAGAGTGGTTATAAAGGTAAAATGAGGTCATCAGGGTGGGACCTAATCCAATATGACTGTTGTCCTATAAGAAGAGATTAAGACACAGACATGCACAGAGAGAAGACCATGTGAAGACATAGGGAGAAGACAGCATCTATCAGCCAAGAGAGGCCTCAGAATGAACCAGCCCTGCTGACTTTGATCTTGGACGTCTGGCCTCCAGAACTATGAGGAAATAAATCTCTGTTGTTTAAGCCACCCAGTCTGTAGTACCTTTTTGTGGCGGCCCTAGCAAACTAATACACAAAGGCACAGAGTAACTTTCCTAACCCTGTGTTGCCAAACAACATAAACTCAGAATCTGAACCCACATAGTCTGGTTCTATAGCCTGTTTGGTCCGGGATAATGAAAATGTTCTCTGTGCTGCCTAGTATGGTAGCCACAAGCCACATGGGGCACTTGAAATGTGGCTAATGTAACTAAGAAACTAAAATTTTAATTTAAATTAAAACACAATTAAAAATAAGTAGCCACATGTGGCTAGTGGTTCCTATATTTATTGTATCTTTATACTGTTTCTAAGTAGCTTGTTTTTTACAGAATCTTCTAGAAACTTCCTCTGTGTGCTCTAAAACACATGCCCTTTATCTTTGTACCCTACTTCTGCTGTACGTTACAGTGAGCTGGCTAACTTTCCAGAACCCTGTACCCTGGGCCGTGGAGGGTCATTGATGTTCTGCTCTAAGCATGGGTTTAGCCAACCAAATGCCAAGCAGCACAAACACTGAGTGACATTTTCAGAACTATTAATATTTCATCAGAAATGATCACTTTTCCTTTAAATACACTATTTTAAAAGGTTTTCTACATTCTTAACTATAATTTTATTCAGTCTAGATCCTCGGAATTTTACCCAAAGGAGTTTATCTTCAGTTTTATAATGAAAAGAAAGGGGGAATGAAACTTGGATTTCAAAATATAGTTACCATTTCTAGGAACTTAGGCCCCCTGTAAAGAGCAAGGTTGTGAATTGGGAACCTACTGTGTGTCAGGCATTTTTAAAATAGTATATCATAAATTCATCATATTTATTGAGTGCCTACTATGTGCCAGAAATGTGATCTTTATAATAATTTATTTACACCATTTTACAGAAAATAATGCCTTCTCATCTTTGTTTCATCTCAAATGTTACCTTACCTCCTCAAAGAGGCCTAGCTGGACCACCATCCAATGATGCCACTATTCCCTTCCCCATTTCCTCACTTTGTTGGTGAATTTTCATCAGAGCCCTTATTTCATCTGTAATTACTGCTTATTTAACTTGCTTTGTGAGTTTGTAATCTCTCTCCCTCCACTAGTATATAGGCTCCATGAGAGCAGGGACAAGGCCAGTTTTGTTTACCTTCAGGCTTCCTGGGTGCCCAGCACCTCACCTGACACAGAGGAAGGGTTCCATCAATATCTGGGAAATGAATGAGGACTGGAGAAGTGAGGAAAGTTGGTAAGGTCACACAGCTATGAAGTGGCAGTGTCAGAATTCGACTCTCCATCTACAGGCTGCCATCTCTTCTAGTCACATCCATTCTCCTTTCCTGTTTTCTTGCTCTTCCTTTTTCTGGGGAAATGCTGGAGGCACAACCACTGGCTCCTGGGGCCAGAAATCCCTGACAGGCAGAGGTTCCTTGTCAATTCTGAGTTTGAAAAGCCCCTTCCATGAGGGGAGGCGCTCTCTGAGCAGCCAACAGCTAATTTAGCCCTTCTCTCTGCACCTTCGCCCCCAATCCCCACTCCCACCTGCCTTCAGCACACTCCCTGCCCCCTCCCCCGGATTCCTGAATCCAGTCCCAGAGCCCAGCGGTCTATCTCAGCGTCTGAGAGGGCGAGATTCAGCCTGGGGGACCAGCTCTCAGTTTCCTAGCGGGGCTCGGACACACTCCTTTAAGGCTTTAGGACTCGGTTTCCTTACATGTAGGACGTTAAGAAACAATGGCACTAACTTTCTGAGCTTGTTTGGATTGAAGAGACAACATAGAAACCCTAGTGCTTGGAACAAGCACTTAATAAAGCGCTTAATAAAAAGGCAGTTAGAGGTAAAATCAGGCAACCGAGGAGTTAGGCCCCTGGCAGGCACTGAGGTTTTTGCTAGGGCAGCGGGCAGGGGTGCAGTGCCCCTGATTTTAAGGAGGGGAGACCTCTCCCGCGTCTTCCACCACCCCGCCCTCCTCCCACGGGAGGGCCTGGCACTCCGAACCTGGGGTGTCCCGCGCACTGAGCCGTTGCGTTTGAAACCTACGGAGGAATTCCAGCGCTGAACGGGAAGGGTGTTGAGAGCCACCGGCAAGCAAATCGGCCCAAGCGGCCCCGCCGAGACAGCGCCCTTTTCAGCCGTGGGGACCCTTCTCGGGCCTGGTCCGCAGGCTGGCCGGGGGGCGTGGCAGGTGTCTGTTTGGGGCTTCGGCTCTGGGTGGTCTGCCGGCGCTGGACAACAGGCATATTCCTGCAGGGCGCTGAAGAGGCGGCCAGGAGAGGGGAGTGGAGCTGGGCTGGCCAGGGCGGGGCCGTTGGCCCTCGGGTTCGCCGGGGTCCCTGGGAAGGCCCAAGTGAGAGCCCAATGGCGGGCTCCTGTCCCTACGGTGCCTAGCACAGTGCCAGGCCCTCACCCAGTCATCTGTGAAGCTTAGCAGGCGAGAATGGGCTGAGCCCCAGGCGCCACAAGGTGTCAAGGGCGTGTCAGCAACGGGGGAGTGCCAGGGACTGTGGGGAGAGCCAGTCCTCCCCCTCCAGCTATTCCCAGATGTCATTCTGCCCGCCCAGGCGCCTGGTTCCTGAGCTCAGGGGGATTCTAAGGTTACTAAGCTACTGGTTTTTGTTGACTTTTAAATATTTTCTTCTCAGGGAGAGGGGGAGGGGGGCAAAAGTCAGGAAAGAGCACATAAAAAGAAATCAAAATAAGTTCCTCCTCCCCAAAAGGAACCTGTTCTTTATCCACCACTCCCACACAAATCGGAGTCCTCTGAACATAGTCACCTTGCTGGAGCAACAGCCACTCAGAACTGACCTGTTTCTGCCCCTTCCTCATCTCCCTGTCTGGTGAATGAAGGGTGGTGGTGGATGGTCGCCCTGTCTTCGAGCCCTGGGTGGACAAAGGGGCTTCCGGAAAGAAAGGAGGAGGATGGCCAGTGGGAATGGGCTTCCTTTGTCCTCCACTGCCCTGGTGGCCAAGCGCCCCTCCGCCCTGGGCCCATTTCCCAGATACATCTGGATCCACCAGGACACACCCCAAGACAGCTTAGACAAGACTTGCCATGAAATCTGGAAGAGAGTACAGGGCCTGCCGGAGGCCTTGCAGCCCAGGACCTCAAAGGAGCAGCTCTCTGCCCCCATGGCTGGAACTCCAAGAGACAAGAGGCTCAGCTCCCAAGAAGAGTGAGTGTCCCCCACATAGCTGGCACCAAGGGAGGAAGGAGGAGAGGTGGTCTGACCATCTAGGGGGAGGTTTTGGTCCATTGTTCAGTCTAGTTAAACCTTAAAGACTTTATGTTTTCTCCATCACCTTCCCCCACCCCCTTCAGTTCTTTGTCCAATATTTATAGGACAGTTAACGCCTATAAAGTTACCTGGGTGAAGGGCCAAATCAGAGCTGTCTTTCTGCTGCCTCTTCACCAGCCCACTAAGGAGACAGTTCTCATCCTAAAGGCATGTGGATCTGAGGACCTTGAAAAATCACTCTAGCCAGAGCCAAGGGTTAAGTGTCCATGGCTTCCCTAAGGGCAACTAGATATTCTTGCCTCCTCCCACCTCCCAAGGCTAGGCATTGGCACAGATAAGTCTGGTGGTTTTAAACCACATCTGGAATTCCCTAATATAGGGAGCAGCTGTCCCATTCAGACTCCACAGAAGCTGCTGCAAGAGCACACATCAAAATATTTACTGGGAAGTCATTGACATATTCAGAGGACATAATAGAAAATTAAAGTGTGGGGAAATGGCTGGAAATAGCCCATTTCCTGGGTGGGAAATCCTGTGTCTAGGAAACACAGAGCTAAAAGATTCTCCACCAGGGCAAAGTTGGTCAGAAATAGTTGGGGTTGGATATTTACAAGGAGAGGAAGGAGGGTCCTCATTAAGGAAAGCAAGTAAATATGCTGTGGTTATCAGTGCCACTGTTGAGCACTTGTTCAATGCTTTGCATCTTCAAAGTGGGCTGCAAACATTAATTAATCCTCCCAGAGTACCTGTGAGACAGGTATTAGTGTCCCCATTTTACAGATGGATTAAGTGTTAATAATTAAGTGCTAATTAAAGACTAAGTGATAATTAAGTGTTGCCTGTTCCAACACATGCTGCAGCTCAGTTCAGAGCTGCTCTGGAGGGGAGGGTGCGGATGCATTCAGACAATTATCAGCTGCATCTGGTTTCAGGAATTTCTAGGCAAGAACTAAGAAGAAAGTCAACATGTATCTGCTACCCAGGTCTGCACTACCTGCTGTCCCTTTTCGGGCTGCAGAGGAAGGTGGAAGGCACTTTGGCTATTAATTGCTCAGCACGACATGGCCAGGATGGGAATAGCCTGGCTACTGCCCAAAATCATGCTGCCTGGCCACCTAGTGGTGCTGAGCCCCTCTCCCCTGCCCATTGCCATCTGCTCTGGGACAGGGCCTTGGCAGGGGGTCTGTGGGGCTGTACTCAGGCTGCCAATGGCCAAGGAGCTGATTGTCCACTTTGTGAACCAGGGTCAGTGGCAATTTCCAGTAGATGGCACCCTCTTGGCCAGGTCACACCAAATTAATGGAGACAGACTCTTATTTCCAGTTTGCACTTGGCTGAAAAGTAAACTGGTACACCTTTGGCCAGTTGCTTAACTTCATTTGGCCTTGATTTTCTCATCTGCAAATTGAAGATGATATGCCCTGCCTTGTCCACCTCAGAGTGGATAATGAGGATCAAATGTGATGGGAAACGGAAGACTGAAAGCTGCGTTATACAAATGAGACTTTCCATAAATGTAATTCTCAGGGTTTGGGTTTGTTGTTATGGGCTTCAATCTAGGTTTTCACATTATGCTCATAGACCCTAGGGTGCTTTCAGGAGTCACCCTGGAGTCAAGTGGCCTGGTGGCTGGTCCCCAATCCCTACTTCAGCCAGAGCTGTTCTGCTTTTATGGGTTTTACTTATTGGAGTTCTGAGTAAAGGCTGCTCTGAAAAAAGGATTCTGCTACTGAGAAAAGAGCTGGGAAACCACTGACTTAGATGAATAAATGATATAATCGTGTAGATATCAACGAAGTAGAACACAATGAGCTCTTCTTGAAATAAAGGCAACTGTGATGGTGAAGTCAGATAACTCTGGTTTCAGATCACATTTCAGCCCAGTGCCAGTTGTGAGATTTATTTAATTCATGTGAGCTTCAGTTTCCTCATCTGCCAAATGGAGATGATTACTATAAGGTTTGGGGGAATGATTAAATGGGATATTTAAACATTCCTGGTAATAACTAGAATTTGTAAAAATTCCTCTTAATGATGATGATGATAATGATAATGATGATTTATTTAAGCCCTACAGGGTAGGTACTATTTTAAACTCCCTCTCTTTTTATTTTTTATTAATCAAATTTTCAAACACATCAAGTAGAACAGTATAGTTGATGTCTATGTGTCTGTCACTGAGTTTTATTAATTATGAAACTTATACCATTTTTGTTTCAGTTCCTCCCTCTTCTATTTTTAAATGAAATCCTTTTGCATACAAGGTAACAGGTTTGGAGGGTCTACAATTAGGAGATGGTGGAGTTTCTGAAAGCAAACCCAGGACCATCTTAGCCACTATATGATAGTGTTGGCTATCTTCTCCTGGAAATTGAGGCATCTTTTTTTGGTTAGTCAAAATATTTGGCAGTCCCATATGCTCAATGATCACACGTGGATAACAGATTTCAAACCCAGGTAGCTGTTCAGTGTGTTTCTGGGATGGCTTACAGCCCACAAGATCCCTCTCAACTAATCTTTCCCCTGCTCCATTTGTAGACTTGGTTCTGTGATGTTTTCTACCTTGGGACAGCTAATAAGTACCTTCCAGAACTATTTTCCAGAGATTTTTTTCTTGACTATATCCCTACATATCTTAAAAACCTAGACATCTCAAGTTTGAAATGGATCTTGGAGGCCATCTTTTGCTGCTTGTATCCCTCCTCAACATCCTTGCTAAGTGGTTATTCACTTGTACACTTTCGTAGACAGGGAGCCCACCCCATCTTAAAGTAGTCCCTTGCCTTGTAATGGACCATGACTGTCAAAAGACCACTTTTTTCCTGTACTGAAATATGTCTATATCAGACTAATATCCATTGATCTGGATTTGGCTCTTAGGGCTATAAACCAAGTCCACACTTCTTTCTCTCAAGAGCTTTCTACATTAAAAGATGGCAACAATATTCTTCCTAGGATTTCTTATTTCTACAAGCTAACTACCTCTGGTTTTATAAATTTCCCTTCATGTGTCAGCTTGGTCAGTTTCCTCTCCACACTGCTAGTCTTTGTGACAACACAGCAATCAGAACCAAACGCAGTAATCCAGGTATGATCCAATCTGTGCAGATTGGATCCTTGTTAATATTCTGCATTCATGGTAATGGTGATTAATGCCACGTTTCCTTTTCTCTCCAAGCCAATCATACTATGTGAGTTTATTCATTCATTCATTCACTCGTTCATTCAGTTATTCAGTCAACAAATATTTATTAATCATGTACTACTATATGCCTGGCACTGTGCTAAGAGCTAGTGGTATAGAGCTGTGAACCAGGTAGAGCCCTGCCTTCCTGCAGGTTACATTCAAACAAGGGAGAAAAACAGAAAGCAGGTAAATGAAGATAATGATAGCTTCAGAATGTGAAAAGAACTGGTATTCTAGTTGTAGGAAATCAATAATAAACACATAAAAATAAACCAGATAATTTCAGATAGCAATGAGTAGCGCTCTGATAGAAGTAAAACTGAGTAAAGTATTAGGGGAGAGTGTCTTTAGATGTGGTGGTCAGAGAACGAATCTCTGTCAATTGAGCCAAGACCTGAATACCAAGAAGGAGCCAGCCAGGTGAAGATTTGGGGAAGGATATCCTTCCTTGAGGTGAGACTGGCTTGGAGAGGGACAGCATAGCTGGGGAGCATTGAGTGATGGGACATGGGACAAGATGACATCAGAGGCAGGCTTGGCTTGCTCTTTAAAAGCCTGGAAGATCACTATAGGGAGTTCAGATTTGATTCTCCATGTTATGGATGCCCTGGGAGGTTTTGGGGAAAGGGGTTATAATGTGATCATATTCACTAATTTTTAAAGATCTCTCCAATCAGTGTGTGGAGATGGTTCATAGACAAGTGAGAGGAGTTGGGAGACCTCTGAAAAGATGTTGCAATAATAGTCCAGGGGAGGCATAACGCTGGGGGTGCCTGGATCAGAGCGATTTCAGTGGAGATGGAAAAAGTGGGGAATTCAGTGTGTATTTTGAAGGAAGCCAACAAACCTTCTCATGGTTTGGGGCACACAGACATTAAGGCTGACTTGAGGGTTTTGACCTGAGCCACTAGTTGAACGGTGGTGCCATTTACAAAAGTTGGGGAAGAAACAGGAAGAAATTGGCTTTTGGAAAGAAATTGGTAGTTCTGTTTAGTGTCAATTAATCTCTATGATCTCCTTCAGTTATCTTTTAATTAGTCTTAAATTTGAGCTTGGAGAATTGTGGCCAGCCACTTACCAACTCACATTCTGGGATCACTTACCCATTCATTTCTCTCATCACTATGATTGCATAGCCTCAGCTGGGGGCTTTGGATTTACTATTGATTCCATTGCCCTGACTGTGAAGCAGTATTTGTTCATTCCATCATTTATGGATTCATTCAACGAACACGCACAGTTGCCTTCTTGGTGCCAGGCAACAAACCAATTCTTTGCACTGCTGGTATTTAAACAATTGGATGAATTCTACTTTTCTGGAAAAGTTGCTTAGAATATATCCCCACTCTTACTATTATTTTTTTTTTTTAAGCCTTGAAACTTGGTGATGGGAGTGATAAAGACAAGACTCAGTCGGAAACTCACAGTGATGCCCTAGAGCCAACGCCAGCTCTGAAGACCTTTGGAGTCTGATGCTCTAGGCTCCTGTTTTCTCCCCTTTGAGGCATGAAACCCTCTCTGAGAAACTGAGGGGAAGTGCTATGCACCCTTTTGCCTGAAACACATCCTCACGTCAACTCAACATCTTATTAATGACTCAGAGACTTCCAACCCCCAAGTTGGAATCCTTTTCTGCTGGACCCAACACTTAATTAAGTGTCTTCTTCCCTTGAGCTTCCCAGGGCTGGGTCTCAGGCTCTGTTATGACACTAATCACATCAATACATCCCCATCCTGGTTGTCAAGTGAATTAGTGAATAAAATGGTGCTGGCAGACAGAGGTCCAAGGTTCCTTGACCCTGCCCTCCTCCAGTCTCCATATACTACTACAGTTGCCTTCATGATGGTCTTTGACTCTTGTGCCCCCAGCTTGTCTCTCTTCTGCCATCTTCACAACATCTCATCTTGCTGCATCTGATTCCTTTACCTCCCAGATGCTCCTACCCTTTCAAAAGCTTCATCTTCCTGAAGCACATCAATGGTGCTGCTCAGGCATCTTCCACGCTTCTTCATGGTCTGCTGAACCCTTTGATTTGTTTCAAGGATCTCTGTAGTTGACCCTGCCTCCATCTCTAGGTGTGCATCTTGCTGATCTTCCCCACACTCTCTATAAACCAAGATGAGCAACCAGCAGGTGCATATATCCTCAACTTTGCTCAGGTTATTCCACTAGCAAGAATGCCTTTCTTCCATAACTCTGTCTATTGAAATGCCACCCATCCTTAAAGACCTAGAATGTGTCATCTTCTGAATTCTTCACTGTTCACCCTATTCAACATTCCTTCCTCCTCTTCCGTGTCTCTTTTTTAAATTTAAATTAGCTATTATATCCTCTCTTTTCCTAAGAATATAAAGGCGATAACAATATCAATATTAAATAATGATAAAATAAGGAGATAGGTTGATTAGAATCCCAGCATACTTCCTAGTTGTAACCAAGTTACTCAGTCGTTCTGTGCCCCATTTTCCTCATCTGAAAAATGGAAAAGGTCATAGCAACCACCTTAAAGGGTTATCGTGGAGGTTAATGAATAAGATATGTAAAGCTCACACAACACCTGGTATAAGGTAAGGACTCCAAGTTCCTCATCACTATCATCGTCGTCACCATCATCACCATCATTACTATTATTATCAGGAATAAAATGACAGGGGTTAAGTATCGAGAATGGTAGTGGAGAGAGGAGATTTATATATCAGAAAACCCAAGCTAAGGGAAACTACTCAGCTGAGGACAGCATTTTGCTTTGAGATTCTTGGCAATGAGAGCAAAGGGGGAACATAACAGTTGGTTTCCATAACTCATATTATCCAATAAGAGAAAGCAGGCAAGCTCATCAGGAGAGACAAAATGCTTTAATAGTGTTGAGGATCAGGTGGAGGAGGGGTAAGGGTGATAAACAAGCTCTTGAGTTGACCATTGGCCGGAGGGGTGGACACAACATCCCAGTTGGATTTGTTGGCACAGTTCTGGCATGGGATTACCGATGGGGTGGTAACCAGGCATGTTTTGAACACTGCCTTGTGGCAACAGTCCTCCTCCCCCACTTGACCATGGCTCCTTAAGGGCAAGGGTTGTGTCTTACTCATCTTGGTCTCCCTGGCGCCCAGCTGAGTTCCTGGCACTTGGTGGCTATGCAGTGTATATGAATGAATAAGGAATTGAATGATAGATGAACCATAAAAACGCCACTGCAAGGAGGATGAGCAAGGCTCAGAGGTGGCCGGGATCCAAGCAAGGAGTCACGATCATCAGAGGAAGAACTGAGTGACACAGGGACAGAATATCAATAAGCCAATACATTGTAGAGTTTTTTCTATTCTTTCTGCCTTAAGCTGCAGAGAATGGAACTAACATTTTCTTGAGCACCTAATAGACTCCAGGTTCTGTGTTTTAATTTTCTGTTTATCTAATTGTCTCAGCAACCATTTCCCAGCGATGGTTAACATTACTCCCCTTTTACAGATATGGAGGCCAAGGCTCAGAGAAGTTAGGCTACTTGCCCAGAGTCATCCAGCTCAAAGAGGACACAACAGGAATAGGAACCCTGTGGGGCTTCAAGGCTAGAGCTCTTTTCCAGACACCAGGAACCCATAAGAATAGCCCTTCTGGTTCTGCTTAGCACTGGGCCCCAGGAGCAGTGAAGGGAAGATGAATCGTGATTAACATCCCACTTCCCGTGTCCCCCTTTTTAATTTAATTTTATGGTTTCGAGAGTTGTGTCGAGAGTTGTGTCGCAGGTTGTGGGAGCCTGCAGAGATGGGCCACCAGTGGTTTGGTTTAATCCCCTTTCTAATATCTTTGTTGCAACGTTCTTTCCAATTCAGTTCCCAAGTCACATTAAAAAAAAAAAATACCTCTTCCTTAGGGTAAGCCGCCTCTTATTAAACAGATTCAAATGAAAAGTTTTAAAGATAATTTGAACAATAAGAATCACTCTGTAGCTCTCAGCCGAACCTCCTTTATTGCTGTATTTATTCCTCTGTTATTTCTTTTCTCATTCCTCAGCTCACTGAATCCCTCATCCCGCCCCCCACCCCACCCCTCAACCCTTCCACTCCCTGGCCAAAATCACACCAGCGTCCTGTTATTTCAACTTCTCCTTTTCCCTCCATGGGGATGGAGGGTCAGGGAAGAGGTGAAGTAGTAAGTATCTCACTTCCATCTGCCAGTTTGCCTTCTCAGGCTGTCCCATTTCCCATAAGGGACAGGCATGGAGAAGCTTGAAAGTGTCTGGAGGGAAATTTGCCCTTGGCTGGGAGCCTCCAAGTGCTTTGTTTGCATGAAAACCTCAGGAATGCCGGGCAGAAGGGAAAGGAGAGATACTAGCTCAGAATGCAGATACATGGGCCCCTTTTCGAACTTCTATTTCCCCAAGAGTCCCCAAGAATCTGCATTTGAAACAAGCACTGCAGGTGATTCCTTGTGCATATGTGTAGAAAATTCTCTTTCTGGGGGCGTCCTTCAGGCTCAAAAGGGATATGGCAGCATTGAGAAGGAAGTGTTCCAAAGAGAAGCATGAAGGAAAGAGACTGACCTTTACTAGACTGTAAGTGTATGCCAGGGACATTATGAAAAATGACTCTACTCTATACGAAGACCTTTGCTAGGAAATGAGAGGGACACAAAGTCTAGGCTTGGAGTTCGGGTAGCTGAGGGCTCTCACAGTGTTACCTCCTTTGCTCCCCACCCTCACCCCGGGTCACCATCCCCATGAGGTTTTGGTGTCTTCCTCAACTTTCCACGCCTAGCCAGCCCAGCCCTGGGCTGTGAAGTTAGCGGGGCCGATGGGGTCTGCTGCAGGCTCGGCCATCCGGCACCACGCGGCCTCTCAGTCGAAGCTGCTAACATTTGCATAGCGCTGTTACAGTTTACCAAGTGCTTTCACATTCATCATCCCACTTAATCCTCACTGCAGCCTGGAGAGTGGAGGCGGGTGGCCCAGGCAGGGAGGCCTGAGCTTTCTAAAGGCCTTCTGCCCAGACCCCCTGCCCCCAACCAGAGAGGTCCCAGCAGACAGAGCTCCAGGTACCTTTGGGACACAGGTGCACAGGCCCTATGATGGCGACTGAATCTGCAGCTCCTATCAGTTGCCTTTTACACGCTCCAAATGAAAAAAACTCGCCCAGTTCTCTCAGATTGTGATGGAATCCACCTTCCATCCCTGCTTCCTTTTCTTCCTACTAATTTTCCACAAGGCTTTTGTTGAGGTATGTTTGTATGTGCGCACACATAGGTGTATATGTATGATTGTGGGGGTGTGTGCATAGCTGTGCTGAGAGTGTGCGTGTCTGTCATGTCTGTGGTATTTGCAGCATGAGTGTGCATGGCTGTGCTGCATGTGCGTGCATGGATGTGATGTACATTCATGAGTATGTACATGAGTTGTTGTGTGTGCATGGGTGTGGTGTGTGTATGGGGAGGGGGACCCAGGGCAGTTCAGTGAATACTAGATCTGGAGGAGAAGAAAGGAGAAGACATAAGGTAGCTTTGACAGAGATGGCTGTATCCTTTCTTTCCACAATGGGCAGAGGCCATCCTGGGTGCTGTGACATAGGTACCAGGGCAATAGAAGTTAGGTTTCTCCTCTCCATGCAGACAGGAAGATCCAGAAATGTCCACTAGCCTGGGTTAAAGTGAAGTTGAGGGCCCACTGTGGGCTGGTGCCAAGCTAGACACCGGAGCCTCTGCTCCCCCACCCCCGCCCATGATGAAGGCCTCCCCTTGTCTGGGGCCCTTTGGTGCCTCCTTGCTGCCCCCCACTCACAGCCATGGTTCCTTCAAGTCTCTGAGTTGGACACCCACCTGTCCACCAAGTTCTGCCTTTTGCTCGTCTTATCCTCCTAGTTCCTGGCTGGCTCCTGGCCTCGGCCTTCCTACAACTACGACTCAGAGAAGGGAAGTAAATTAAGATCACCTCATCAGGAAGGGCAAAGCCAGGGTTTGAATGCAGCTCTCCAGACTGCAAAGGCTCTGCTTTTTCTCCCACTTCTGTTTAGGGAAGTGTAGGGTAGTGGCTAAGAGTAGAGGCTTGGAACCATGTGGACTTGGGACTCAATCCTGCTCCAACACATATTTTCTTGGGGGAACTTGAATTTATGGTTCATATTTCCTGAGCTTCAGTTTCTTCTTTCTAAATTGAGAATAAAGGTGTTACCTGTGCCTGATGGTCTTGGAATCAAGTGCCATGGATAATTCCTGGCACCTAGTAGACGGAGCACAGGTCCTAGCTCAGGCCTCAGTACCATCTTGTCACTCCTCTGGACCACTTGCTCCCTGGGGAGAATCAGAGCCTGACACTTCCTTGCTGAAATCCCTCCAATGGCTTCCCTGTTCCTTTAGAATAAAATCCTTCAGCATCACTCTAAGACCTGGCAGTTTCTGACTCGTACCATCTCTAACCTCTCCTCCTATGAACCCCCCCAGTTAATGTACCCCACCCTCTTGATCAAAGCCCCACCAATACAGCAAGTGTTCTTGCCGACCCTGTGACCTTCACACATGTTGTTTCCTGTCTCTGGAAAGCTCTTCCTTGCCTTCTTTACCTAGTTAATGCTTATTATCCATTAGGCCCCAGCTGAAATGACACTTCCTCAGAGAGCCCTTTCTCACCCTTCTAAGTTAAGTGTGTACCCCTGATATTCACACACATAGCAATTCACTTGGGTTTTCAGAGCAGAGTAACCTAGTGATTAAGAGAATAGCATCTGAGCAAGGTTGGCTCAGTTTGCCACTTTGTCCCATTTTAATTCTGTGATCTTGGGAAAACTCCCTAACTTCCTTGTCCCTTGGCTGCTTCATTTTTAAAACCAGGATAATCGCATCTTTCTCTGTCAGTTAGCTTTTGATATATAACAATCCACTGCAAAGCTTAGAGGCTCAAAACAACAACCGTTTACTTAGCTCCCATTCCTACAGCTCAGCTGAGTGGTTCCTCTGGTGGGGGCCGGGCTTGGCTGGGCCTGGCTAACACTCACCCAACATCTGCAGTCAGCTGGGTCTGGCCAACTGCTGGCCAAGGACCCTGGGGTTTTCCTTGTGGGGTGTGTCATCCTCCAGTGGGCTCTACTGGGTTCATTCACGTGGAGGTGGCTGAGTCCCAAGACAAACAAGAGGTTAAGTAAGCCCTTATACCAAGCTTTGCTTTATTTCTTGAATCAAAATGGGTGAGAATTACCAAAGGCCATGGATACCGGAAGACAAAGATGTGATAACATGGGGGCCGTTACTGTAATCAGTCTACCCACTACCTCACTGGGGCTGTTGTGGGGATTAAGATGAGAATTTACATGGGAAGTGCTTAGCACAGTGCCTGGCTAGTTCCTTAGGACTCCATAAACCCTGATCCTTCTTCCTATTTTGTGAGCTAGGGCCTGAGGCAGCTTGCTTAAGGTCTGGCCTCCATTAAGCAGTGGGGATTTGAATCCAGTTTCTGCCTGCTTCCAGAGATTGAGTTTTTTAGTCACTATGCTCTGCTGTCTCACCCACGCAGACATGTAGAGAAGTCAGAATCGCCCCCACAGTCACGTGGTCAGTCTGTGGATGGACCGCCATTCAAGCCCAGGTCTGTGCGGGACCGTGAGCCCTTCCCTCACCTTACTATTCAATCAGCCGTGCTACCTGGGCACTGGGCCTGGGTACCCGGTTTGTGGATGGTCTGAAATGCCAAAGCAAGAAGAAAATATTTGTTTTGATGTCCTCTTCCAGCACTAACAATTTTCGGCTTGCATTTTTCTGTTGTTTGGCTCAGATGAATAGCAGTTTTCATCTTTGCTCTGTGTTATCATGTACACAGAACTGCTGTCGGGGAGCTAACAGCATGCTTGCTTAGTCATTATTCTGGGAAGGGGTGCCAGCCAGTCAATAGCCTTTATTTTTACATAACTCTGTACACTGCAAATGCAGAAATAGTGCACAACAGCCACGTACAGAGCTGCCATCAGACACCTATCATTTCTGGAGGTGGGCAAAACAGAGGTGGTGGCAACAGCGGAAGCCACAGCACCAATCCCAACTCTTGTTTCCTTTGTCAGTGCTTGGGAGCTGGGTTAACCTCCTTGAATGATTCACTGTGATAGTCTGTGGCAGATTTTATGGTTTTTACCAACTCAAAGGAAAAAGCAAATAGCACAAGAGAAGTGCCAAGATTGGCAAAACTTCTTAGGAAGAGAGAAAGATAGATTCCAGGAAATGCAGAGGAGCAGGCCTCACGTTGAACCCAGCAAAGTTGTAGGGTGAATGAAAAATCTTTATGTGAGTCCCAAAGTGGTTGCTATGAGGTGGGTGGGTTCTGTGTGGGGTCTGCCAGGGCACTGACTGCCTTGCAGAGATGGGGAATTCTTAGAACCAGGCTTAGCATGGTGGTTAGGGAATGGCTCACAGGGATGCCACACCAGGGTTGGGACATGAGACAAGAGGACAGAAAATAGAATCAAAGCCAGACAGGTTATAACCAGTGCAAGTAGTTGGGTAGTATGGCAACAGAGCTCTTGAAATCAATAGCTCTGGAAATGGACAAGAGTAAAGTCAAGTTCATAGACTAGTTCACTCATTTATTCAACAAATACTGAGCTAGAGTTATATGTTAAGCACTGTTTTAGTCTCCATGTCTTTATGGTGAATGAGATACAGCTCTTGCCCTCAGGGAGGATAAGTTGTTGTGCGAAGTAAAGACTTAAAAAAGATACTGTATGGTGGTAAGAAACACTAAGGGGAAAAGAAACAGATTGATGGAGCAGATAGTGCCTAGTAAGGCAGAGAGGGGTGTAAAAGGAACAGGAAAAGCTACTTGAGAGTATGAAACTTGAACCGAGGTGCGAATCATCGATGAGAAATAGCCAGTCAAGGAATGATCTGGCATTCTATAAGACATGCAAAGGTCCTGGGGCTAGAATAAACTTGGTATGTCAAAGAATATTTATAAGGCTAGAGTGGCTGAAAGAAGTGGAAGTGGAAACGGAGGAGATGACAGGGCCATTTTGCATGCTGCCCTGGGGGGCAGAAAAGAGTTTAGATTTTATACTATGTGTAATGAGAATCCATGGGAGGGTTTAAAGGGGGAACTGGTTTGATCTGAGTTCTGAGAATGTCCTAGCTCTGTAGATATGCATTTTTCTAGAACAGGTAAGAACAGAGGAATCTTGTTTTCCTGGGGATGGAGGGACCAGGTCTGGAGACCCTTGATTAGGGACTTTAAGTGCACTGAATGTTGATTGCAACAAGATGTTGGACAAAGGCTGTCTTGGAGAAGTGGAAATAGAATGATAGTGACTGAAATGATTGATTTATTCCCTCAAAGTGTTGATCCAGGATTACTGTCAGTCTGCAGGGAGGGTCTCCAGCAGTGTCTCTGAGGCTCAGGCCCTGGACTGTCTCCCATTCAACATTTCTATCCACAAGTTAGCGGGAGACCCAGAAGACGTGCTCACCAGACATGCAGCTGACGTGGAGCTGTCAGGGGCAGCTAAAGCCACGGATGACAGTCTCAGGATTCACTGCAATGATCCTCTGTGTGCCCAACAATATCCCTTACTGCATTCAGGTTGGGGAACAAAGCCCAGCCTCAGAGCGAGTAGGGAGATCTCACTTGGTAATGTACCTGGACAGGAAGCACGGTTAGGTGGGAGGAGGTGATGACGGCAGCCAGACCCGTCCACATCCTCACACCAGCCTCTCTACTTTTTCGTTACAAGGTTCTTAGCCTCTTTCAGGCTCACTTTTCCCATTTGTAAAGTAGGGATGATACTCTCTTCTGCCCAGGGTTGTGGAGGGGACTACCTTCAAGCTGGCTTCCTGTTTGGCCTGTGATGGATTCGTTACAGATACAAGGAAACAGGAGTTTGTGGAGGCTGTCCTGGAAGGGCCAGGCGCTCTGGGCAGTGTTTCAGGGCACACGGAAGACCCACAGCCAGGGTGGGTGGGCCCCTTTGTTTTTTGGCACTGCACTGTCACTTCTGGTAATGCCAGCTTCCCGAGAGTCCCAGTGACCCCTGCAATGTGTCTGGAGGAGAATGACTGAGGAGTATAAGCAGGAGTTCGTGCATGGCTCTTGCTGGGTTCTGCCAGCCTGGTACTCTGGTGGGGGAGGGGTGGGAGCCTGCTTTCAGGGTTTGAGAAGGGACCTCCTGTGGGGCTTTTTTTAAGTACAGGGAGGTTGGGCTCTGTGGATCTTTTATAAATTGCTTTAACTTCTCCTTGGAGCTGGTACTTTAAAGGATTCAGTGATGAGACTTTTCTGTGTAACATTTTTATTTTTAAAAAAACAGAAACCAAACACAAAAGTAGAGTAAACAGTGTGTGATGAACTCATGTACCCATCACCCAGCTGTCGTGATGATCAACACAGGACCAAACTCTGATCAACACAGGACCAAACTCGTTTCATCTGTTGCCCTCTCCCTTCTCCCCGCCCCACCCCGCCCCCTGTCCCTGATGCTGAAAAAAATTTAAAGCAAATCCCAGACATAAATTGTATCTGTACATGCTTTAGTATGTATCTCTAAGAGATAAAGACTTTTATGGCTGTTTAAGTAATACTACAACTTAAAAAATTAATGTAACTAATAAGTCTAATTCAGAAACTCTGTTGATACATAGCTTGCTTTAAGTTTTTTGCCGGGGGTGGGGAAAGAAAGAACTGATCCTTCAAACGTCTGGTTTCTGTACGTCTAGACTCACCTGTTCTCTTTGAGGAGGATGATGAAGAGGAAGAAGGGGATCTAAAACTTGGGGCCATGGTTTGGCAACCTCTTTATTCCGATTGTTCCTGGGACACAGCGGTGATAGTGAGGCCTATTTATAGACTGAGTCTAGACATGGGAAGGAGGAAAGGAAGGAAATAGGAGAAAGGACAAGGCTGAAGGAGAGAAGAGAGAGAATGGAGGGAAGGGGAAAGTGGCCTTGCCTCATACACAGCCTTTAGCTGGCCCTCCGGAGCTTCCAGGGCCAGCCCACTATAGCTAAGACTCTGGGCCAACAGGCTGAACTCGTCCTGTGCACGGGTATCTGTGTTGGCCTGCACATGGGTTACCTCAGCAAGCTCTCCCACCCCTGAGGTCCTAGGATCTGACATGAAACAGAGAGTGGTTCTGCACTCCGATCCAGGTCTATTTGGCTGGAATCTGTTTTTTCCTGGCACCACCTGCTGCATCTAGACCTGACGAGGCTAAACGCAGGAGGCCCGGCTCTCTAGGTGGTTGAAATAGCGACGCATTTCTCTATTTTAAGCTCTTCTCCATTCTCCCCAAGTGCCCTGGCCATCCAGCCCCTTCCCCCGGACCCGCAGGTCTCATCGAGACCCAGCAGCTCAGCTCTGGCTACGATTTCCAGTACTATATTGTATAAAAATGGGAAGAGTCAGTATCCTTGTCTTCCTGATCTTCAAAGAAAAGCCTTCATCTTGTAACTGTTGACTACCACATTAGTCGTGGGCTTGTCATATATGGTCTTTATTATATTGCGGTACATCCTCTCTCTACTTGCTTTGTGTAGAGTTTTTATTATAAATGAGGAATTTTGTGAAATGTGTTTTTCTGCATCTATTGAGTTGATCTTATGATTTTTTATCTTTTATTTTGTTAATAAAGTATATCACGTGAATTGACTTTCAGGTGTTTAACTATTCTTACGTCCCTGTAATAAATTCTATTTACTAATTAAAAAGGGAGGTGGTTAATGCCTGGCATAGCAAGAAACCTCTGGGACTGTCACCTGTGCCCTTTCTGATTGGTCGTCAAATGCAGTGACTCTTTGCGTGGTGATATGTGAGTCATTGTGTGCCTGCATGTGTATGCGCGTCAAACACACGTGTGTATGTGTGTGTGTGTGTGTGTGTGTGTGCACATATGAGAGTGTGAGTGTGCTCAAATGCAAAGAGCATTGCTAGGAAGGCATGATTTGGTTCTGTAGGAATGGTCTGTGGGACTCACTGGGCCCTCAGGATGGGTCTTCAGAGCAGGAGCAGATGCCAGGCCTCCCCAACTGTGAATCTCCAGCTATGGGGTGCTTTAATCTTTCTCTCTGCCTCTTCTCCATCTTCATCAGCTTCTTCCAGGGCCGGAGCACTGAGCAGTTTCCAGGATGCTGGAAACCTCATCTACCCTTTGCGGAATCCTATCGAGTAGGGATAGTAGGTGGTTTTAAGCTGGGTAGCCATGGTCCTCCCAAGAGTGCCAGGGAGGAAAGTGCCCCCTTGCCAGGGACACTGGCAGGGCAGGCTGGGCCAAGAGTCAGGCCAGCAGGAGTGCCACCCTCTCCCACACCTGGAGAGAGCCAGCAACCAGGAGCCTAGATCCATGGGACTATCAAGCCCCTTCAGGCTGGTGCTGCCCATCGGGGTGCAGCTGGGGGCCAGGGCCTGAGGTGTAGGTAAAGGCCCCTGTTTATATACAGGGAGAAGCTTATAAATCAGAGCAGGAACCAACCAACAGCCAGTGCTCCCAGGAAGTAGGGCCCAGTCCAGAGGCCATAATCTGGGCAGAGGGTCCTGCCAACCAGGGTGAACCCTGGGGCCACGGTGGAGAATCCAGAATCCAGAGGCACAGCCAGGCTGGCTGTGTGTGAACATACTGGCTGACACTTGTGTCACTGTTACTGTCTGCCAGACACTGTCCAGAGTGCTTTGCATGTCTAGGATATTCCAGTAAACCAGGTGAGGGAACAAGGTACTGAGGTGCTGAGCAGCCTGCTCAGGTTCACACAACGGGCAAGTGACGGAGCCAAGGTGTGAGCTCCATCTGTCCTCTCCACAGTCCCTTCTCCCATTCTGCCATTCATTCTGCAGTGAGTCTGTGGGGCTTCCCAGGGCTCGGCCTCAGCACTCTAGACCCATGCTCAGAGCTGTTGGCTCATTCTTGACCCTTTCGCTGCTGTCTTTTTTGCTTCAGGTCCTGGGCACAACTGAACAGGGATGGGTGAACTGAACTCAAGGCTCAGTTCACTCAGCAAGACACAGCATACGGGGAGGACCAAGGTGTCCTGATTCCTAGAACTGTGCTCTTGATACCGTGCCCACTTGTGTGGCTTAGAAACCTCTTGAAATTTCAGTGCTGGTCCATTTTCTGTCTTGAGAAAGTAATCGGTTACCCTTACCTAGAAACATGTCTTCTTCATCCCCTTGCTGTGGGGTCTGGGCCCTACTGCAGAGCCACCCTTGTGAGCTGGCACTAAAACCATCTGTCTTTTGAACTTGTTTGCAGAGCTCTAGAGTTCGGCAGTGGCAGAGATGAGATCTCCCTGTTGGTGGAGCAGGAGTTCTTGAGCCTAACCAAAGAGCACCTCATCCTGGTCACAGAGAGTTCAGGGGAGCTGGAGGCACTCAGCAGCTCTCCCATCGGGCCTAGACAACCAGCTTCCTGCCATCTCATGCCTCCTCTGGTAGCAGGTAGCAGTGAGTGCTCAAGAGCCTCTGTCATTGCCAGTGACAAGCTTCTGGAGCCGAAGGTGGCCATGTCTGTTATTGGCAGCCGGCAGGACTGCGATTCTGCCATGTCTACAGTCACAGGCATCCTGCGTGCTGCCAAGGTCAAGAGTACCAAAGGGACAGAAGACGGGGCCCTCAGCCTAGGCGCCTCCAACTCAGAGATCAGCAAGCTCTTGGCCCAGTTTCCACTGAAGTCCTTGGAAGCATCCAAGGCCCCCAACAACAAGGAGGTGCTGGAGGAGACAAGAGTCATCAAGGACTTCCTGCAGAACAGCATGTTCAGTGGCTCCCAACCCAGGGAACCCACGGGGCTGGGCCCGTTCCTGCTGCTGCCACCCGCTCCTCCTCCTGCACCGCCCAATAAGCTCCCTGAGCTCCCTTCTCAGAAGAGGCAGCTCCCAGTGTTTGCCAAGATCTGCTCCAAGCCTGAGGTGGCCCCCGCCACGGAGGGGCACCACTTGCTGGGTGAGTGGGGCTAGGAGCTAGCAGGTGGGCCTGCAGGGAGGAGAAACTTAAGCACACCACATCTTTGTGCAGAGTAGGACCAGGTGGCTTCTCCAGTGGGCGCAGCCCATAGGTGCAGCTGTTTTCAGTGTCCACAGGCCCCCTGTGCTGGATACCCATGTTCGGGGCACAGCAGATCCCAAGGAACTCTGAGAAGAGGGATAGGCACATTTGGTACCTGACTCATTTTTTAATCCACCAGGAATCCAGAGTATATAGAGGGAAGTATTTATCCCAGCTGAATCCTGGGTGGAACCACAGCTAGATAAGAGAGAGATTTGATTGGCAGCTGGGGTCATTTGGCTTCTGATGGAAGTGCCTGATCTGACCATGAGGCCTGGTCCTCTCTCTGGGCAGGGGGTGAATGTCTGAACTCTCCAGGTGCAGTTCAGACTGTGGGGCCTCCAGGGTCTTAGAAAAGTACATTTCTACCCACTAACTGTGGAGTCTACGTCCTTCCCAGGAGATCAGCCACCTGCCAAGTTTCTCCCATCCCACTCCCAGGTTCTGCATTTTGTGCCTGTGATGCTTCAGTCACTCAGACTGGATGGTTCCAAGAAGGCAGACTGATGGCAGTGGCATTGGCCTATAGTCATCTCTCACTAGGAGAAAACCAAAAGAAAATTTACCCCCAGTCTGTGAGCATGGATGGATAACTGAAAAATGCCTGTAATGGGAGGGCCCAAATCCATGTTCCTGAGAAAATAGGGACACGGTCACCCTAGAGAACACTTCGTGTGCTGGAGCATTGTTGGAAGGCCAAGGACAGCCAGCCAGACTCTGGGTCTTGGGCAGGCCTCTAGGAGCCAAAGGGCTCTTTGGGCTTGCTGAGTCATATGTGTAAGAGGATTAGCCTGGCCTGGAGGAGGAAATTTTGCTCTCACCTTTTCCCCAAGTGAACGTGCATGGATATCTCTCTCTGCTAGGTTGGAGGTAGTCTTGTCCCATCCACCCTTCCCACCATTTGTGTGTGTCTGAGTACAAACGTGTGGGCAAAGGTGTGCCAAAGGGATCTCTGCAGGTGTCAGTATATTTGTTAGAAAGTGGTGAGTGTGGGTGCATCTGAATGTGTGTTTATGTGTATGTGTTTGTGTGCGTACGTGTCTGTGTGTATAGTTGTGCATGTGTGAGTCAAAGGAATGACAGGAGTGTGTGTGTGTGTGTGTGTGTGTGTGTGTGTGTGCATGGATGTTGTAAGAGGGAGCTTTGGAGATGAGTTAGCGACAAGCATGTTTAAGGCAACTGGAGGTGTGTGGGAGAGACTGCAGGTGTGTGGGTCCCTTGGGAAAGGGCTATTATTAGTGGGTACTGTTATTTCAGCATACTAGCTCGGGGCTAAACTCAGCAACCAGAGAAACTCTTGGAAGAGACTCTAGGGACAAGTTTTGCTAAAAATGTCATTTTCTTCTAAATTGGCTAAGGCTAGAGCAGCTCTTTGCTTTGCTGGGATAGTGCTCGGAGGGCAGGCCCAGTCCTGCCCAGACTCAGCCCCACGGCCATTGGGCTGGGGTGGGGAGGAAAAGAGCCAGGGTGATCAGATCTACTCCCAACAAGTAACACCTGACACAGGTCCTCTGATCCACTGGAACGATCCAAGGTGCCTGCAGGGTGCCATTTCCCAGCCACGCTCCATGGAGACCAAGACCCCCCAGCCGGAGAAGGAGTGAAGCGTGCTGGGCAGGTTCATTCCTCTTCTCTGCTTCAACTAAGCAATACATCTTAATTCTGTTTGAAGAACAAGTTCCATTGCCAAAAAAGAATATGGGTGAAAATCACTGCTGTGAAGGGTCCCATGTTGGTCCAAATAGTGTCCTCACACTGGAAGAACAGTTGGTTTCTTTGGAGAGAGACCTGAGCCTGGCACCAACCACTTCCTGTGACTCACTGTCTCTCTGATGGCTCTTTGTCTTGGCCTGTGGTTGCTCATTGCCTGCCATGCCCTCCTCCTTCATCCCCCTGGATGTAAGGCCTTGCTGAAGGGCCTCTTCTTTCTGGAAACCCTCTGACCCTCTCAGACAGAAGCTGTCTCAGCCATCATCTTCTCCCACTGTGTCCCTCTGTCACCTCGCAGTCTCCATCTGCCTTGCCCCAAAGCTATTTCTGGGTCTGTCTCTCTCTTTCTCCTTGTTGTGAGCTCCAGCAGGGCCAAGCCTGGCTCTGACTCATCACAGTGTCCCCAGTACTCAGGTCAGGGCCTGGTGCTGACAACCGAGCTGAACTGCCTATGAGCACCAAAGCAGAGTCCACAATAAGGGACCAGACTGTGGTTCAGACCGTGTGTCTGTGGGAATGGGTGTCCCCTCCCCTACACAAGGGTCTCCCTGAAGGTAAGAACTGTGTCCAAGATAGCTCTTATCAGGACCTTGGCAGTATGGAGGGTTGGAAGAAAGGAGAGAGGAAAGAAAAAAGGTAGGAAGGGAAGAAAGATGGGAAGGAGAGAGGAAAGGAAGAAAAGAAAGAAGGAAGGAAGGATGAGTGGAAGAAAGAAGGAAGAAAGAAAAAATAAGAACGAATGAATGCACAGATGTACGCATATGTGCATAAGAGGGGAAGACCTCTGGGAGGAGATTGGCATTGGATTTGGCTGGAAGAGAGACCCCAGAGTGGCCTTAGTCTGAGGTATGTGGAGGACCCATCACTTAGTTCACAAGGAGGTGCCCCCTGCATCCAGCACTTGACCTTCTAGAATTGTTGACTCAGCTTCCCTCCTGTTTTAGAACGAAACCCTGGCACCAAGGAACCAACCAAGGGTAGAGAGAGCCTCTTTCTCAGTCAGTGGCCCCAGAGCCGGAAGGACACCTGTGGTGAAGAAGGGTGCAGTGATCCACCGGGCTCCATGTCCATAGCCCTGCCAGCCAAGAAGCCTGCATGGCCATCTGAGAAGACCCTGCTCTATGAGTTCCTTGGGGCCGCCAAGAATCCAGGCGGGCAGCTGAGGCTTCGCAGCAAAGAGGTGGATGGGCTGGAGTTGAAACGTAAGCTGACCCTTCCCAGATGGAGTCTGTAGAAGAAGGGATGTCACTAACCCTCATAAGCTCTCAGAGTGGCTCTGCCACCAAATGACTGTCTCATCCATGGGCAAGTCACCGTCTTCCTCTGGGTGTCAGTTTTTAAATCTATAAAATGGGGGAAATGACCTTCTCCCTGTGTCCCTTATGGGAATACAATGGCTAAAGAAATGCTGTTGGCTGTCAGAGGTCACATGGGCATTATTAGTGGTCAATAATTTGAACACAGCTTGGACTCAGCACATCCCCCAAAGTTGCCCAAGCCGAAGAAAAATCAGTGCTTCAGATTAATTGCGTATGGATGTTATTCATGACCGTGCTCTCTCTCTCTCTCTTACCCTACTACAACTGTTTTAGCCAAACCTCCTTTCTCAAAAAGAATGCCAATAAGGGAAACCAAGGCCCTATCTCTGACTCTGCAAGCCCACAAAACTTATTGTAGAGGAGAGAATTCAAGATTTATATCCTGAAACAGCGTAACCAAATCTCATTCATTTAGACTAATTTGGGATCATACCACAGTGAATTACAGAATGTTTTAAAAGATTTTCTAAAACATGATTCCAATATAGATATGACAATCTGTGCATGGTCCTCAGTGTCCTCAGGGGCCTGCTTTAATAGTTTGACAAGAATGACTTCCAATGGCATAGCGATTATATAAATCTGGATTTTTCTAAGGGACTTGAAAGAACTTGGTTTTGAACGCAGGTGAAACATAGCCCTAGCAATCTGGTTTATCGTATTCTCTTGCTACTGCCTCCTTTCCTAGTGAATGATGGAGAGAGAAGCTCCCAGGCAGACCCTGCTGGGAGCTTCACCCTTTCCAAATTGGCAAGGTGTGAGCTAATAATGTCTTCCTATTGTTGGAAACTCACCGGAACTTGAAGAACCCTCTTACAGCTTGAAAGCCCTGCTCTCTAAGAATATGAATCTTGGGGGCAGTCACGGTGTTAAAGGCATCCTGGCCTCTCCCTTTCATAGTCACTGAACCCCTCTACCTCTCCTGTGACTTACAGTTAACCCACCAGTGACGGTGACTGACAAGAACAACCTCAAGTACACAGGGAATGTCTTCACCCCACGCTTTGCCACCACCTTGACCTCAGCATCCCTGAACCAGCCACTCTGGCTCAACCTGAACTATCCACCTCCACCAGTGTTCACAAATCACTCCACCTTCCCACATTATCAGGTGAGTGAGTGAGCGGGTCCTGGGCCTGGCTCTCCGATGACCATCCACCCATTCTGGCCACAAAGTAGCTCTAGCTGTCAGGGAGCCTAATTCACATAGAGCCTTTAGGCTTATTACTTAATTGCTTCATTGAGGCCACATCAGACCAACTACTTGGTACACATGTGCACACATGTATGCACATGCATATGCACGTATATTTCTAATTTCCTTTGTCTAAATTCCCATTAACTCTGGGCTGTGCATTCCAACACTGCATTGCTGATGCTTGGACACCGAGGATAGGATGATGGCATAGTCCTTTCCCACCCACCTCTGGTGACTTCCTTTATAGCTGGAAGACATGCATCCTCGGTTACTTGGGACAGTCTCAGTTTAGGTCTTTTTGTCCCAGAATAATTATTAATAGCACCCCTTTCACTCTCAAATTTACTGGTGTAGATAACAAATGAAATTTCATTTAAACTTCATCTGAGCAGTCTTAGCTTGTACCAGATAAGGTGGCTTGGTACCCATTCTTGATCTTGGGCTCATAGCTAAAAGGGAATTAGTGGGCAGATACAAAGGGATGGTGAAACACTTGTAGCAGGGTTAGGAATTTTATTCACAGAACTTACTTATGCAGAGAAAATGTAGTTTCTGTAGTTTGTCTAGTCGACCTAATCTTCCTTAAGAGCTGCTGCCCACTGGGTAGAAGGAAGAGAAAATCAAATAAATGTCCATTCCGGTTTAAACCACAGTCCGATCCAAGAGCTTAATGGTCCTTTTAGGTAGAGCTCAGCTTCTCCAGGGAGATGCTCGGTGTCTAAGATTTCTTCCCTGATTCCTTCCCTGGCTCCTCTCCAGGGTGGCATGTAGGTGTATGGGGAAGGGCAAGAACAGTAGCTTGCCTGGCCCCGGCACAGCCTGGAGAGGGCAAATAGAGAAATCTGCCTGAAAGTTTTCTTGTCCTGTCTCTGTGCACCGCCTGCTCCCACTGCCACTCAGTCCCTATGTCATTTTCTCCTTCAAGACAGAGGGGCAAGCTCTCTTCTCTCTTCCATCTAAAGCCTTTCTGAATTACTCCACCAGGCTTAGCCCCTGAATCTTCAATGGGAATCTTCAATTAGCAAAATCTCTCTCTTTCTCTCCAAAGTTTTGTTTTCAAGCCTTTTTCTGTTTGTTAAAGAGAACAAAAAGCCCACCCTCTTCTCGTATGGGCCAGAAGGCCTCACTCCCCCCATCAATGTGAGAGGTGGTCATGAAGCATGATCCAAGTGGAAATCAAATGTGTCCACACCAGACCTGTGATATCTTGTCCTTACACAGTTCATGAGATATTCCTCCACCTTTGCATGTTTGTGTTTACTCATTCACTATTCAATCATTTATTTGCCTACCTACTGATGCACTCATTATTTATTTATTTACTCATTCATTTAAGTCATCTTAAAAACCTTTGCTTTGCACTGACTATAGGCCGAGCACTGGCTAGGTGAAGGGGATCCAGAGATGACTATGAAGCTTGGAGTACAAGCCAGAACAAATCCAAGACCAGCACTGCGTGCACTCCCACCTCTGAAAGGGAGACAGTTGCATAATGTTATTTCGTATAAACCAATTCCCTCTAAAATGCACATACAGGGCTCATTATATAAAGCTAATTCACAATGGTTTGCTTTATAAAGAGGTGATATCTCTTTGCTATGTTAACTTCTTCTGACTTGACCTTTTGGAGTGGGTAGGATTAGGACATTTTTAAAAACTAAATTTATCGTGGGTAACATTTGTTAATAACATTACATAAGTTCCAGGTGTACAATTTTATAATACATCATCTGTATATTGCATTGTGTGCTCATCAGCCAAAGTCTCCTGCTATCACCATATTTCTGACCCCCTTTACCTTCTTCATCCTCCCCCCAACCCCCTTCTCCTCTGGTAACCACCATACTGTTGTCTGTATCTACAAGTTTGTTTGTTTTGCTTGCTTGTTTGGTGTTTTCTGTTTTATATCCCACCTATGAGTGAAATCATATGGTCCTTTTGAGCATGAAGGTCCTTTATCTTAAGAGATGCCAGTATTTGCATCACAGGTCTGACTACCAGGTTCCTTGGCTTCTGGGAGGAAGGCCCTGATTGAGGCCCTGATTGGTAGGGTCCTGTGAAGCAGTTTAGGCGCTGACTGGGGCCAGCTGAAATTGTCGCTAGACCTTGACCCTCCTAGGTGGTAAAGAAGGATGCATAATCTACTCCCAACTTCTCATGATCAAGAGGCCTAGGGTAATAAAAGAAGGCAGGTTTTGGAATCGGCAGACCTGTGTTTAAAGGAATTCTGCTGCTTGCGAGCTGTGTGGCCTTGGGCAAGTTTGCCAAATGCTCTGAGCATTTGTGAAATGGCCTCATTATAATTACAGCAGCAGTAGCAGTGTTGATTCAGTTGTAAGATGAACTGAGTCCATGAATTGGAAAGGGCTTTGTAAAATCTAAAGTATGATAGTAAAAGTGATATTCTTCTGATAAAAAAAAAAATCTCAAGTATGATACAGATGTTGGTTTTTTGAAATTATTATTTAGCCCTGATCTTCCTAGGAAACAGGGTCAGGTTGCTCCGCAGACAGGGAGGAGGGGAACAGTTTATTTTAGTCTCTTTTCCTGCTTGGCATTAAGAATAAAGATGAGGTCCCAAATCCAATTTACTCAAAGCTCTGCCGTGGAGGGACGCACGCCATGGAAGACTAAGTCCCTAGCACCAGGGAGCTTCAGAGGCTCCTGGGCTGCTTGGCATAAAGGAACTCTGCTCCCAATTAAGGAGGGAGGGTACCTGGGAAGAGGCTATGGCCTCAAGCAAAGAAGAATGAATGTTTATTTACCTTTGTTTGTGATTTGACAGAATTGCAATTCAAACAACTAGAAATGTCCTTAAAGTCATAAAGTGTTGCTCATACTAATGAGTATGGCACCAGCTTCTGTAAATTTGTCCCGGGGTAGGCAGCTGTTTGTCTTGCATAGATCGGAGGCATAGCTTAGCCCATGCTGGCCTGGGGAGGACGGCAGCCTGAGGGAGTTGGCTGTGCAAAGCAGAGCTGAGTGCTAATGGGGTTGGAGAGGAGGTAGGAGAGAGTGAAACAGAGGAATGGCACAGACCTTGGCCTTGGAGCTCACTGAGGGCTGGAAACAGGCAGGGTGGCCCCATCTGTCTGACTTCTCTGTCCAGGTTTAGGCCATGGCAGAAGTCTCAGGGACCAGGCTGTGGTCTTGGCAGTAAGTGGGGCTGCCCTGGGCTATGGGGTTTGGAGAAAAGGGGAAAAGGTGCACTAGTTTCAAGTGAAGGGGTTGGTATAAGTGGAGGGGGCCCCACCATGGTCAAGTGTCAGGTGCCTGAAAATAGAGGGCAAGGAGGGGCTTGGAGAGCCCACAGCTGCAGACACAAGTGGAAGTACACATGCAGATGTGCTTAAATAAACCTGGATGCAAACTAACACACACACACACACACACACACAGATGTACGTGGACACCTCATGCTGGGGGCAGGCATGGGGTTTGGGGAAATGAACTTAGAAAAGGGGTGTAGACCACAACAAAGAGAATTTGGCTACCTTCACAGGGTTTACACTCTTAAAAACACATAATTTTATAGACAAGGGAAAAGAGACTCAGAGAGGTGAGTGACTTCCCCAAGGTCACACAGCCATTTAGGGACAGATCTGAGATTTAGGTGGCAGTCAGGTTCCTGAAGCTCTTACTTTAAATACTCACCCAAAAGGCTGTAAATCCTGCTAGACAGGGGCTTTCTCTTTGGTATGAGTTGTGCTTGCTCGGCCCGATGCCAGCTGGACCTGGCAGCTGGTGGGTTTGGCTTGCAGTGCAGTGGGGTAGACTGGGCTGTGTCTGGAGATACAGGCATGTGAGCTGGAAGCTGAGTTGAATGGCTGCTCTCTGGCTGGGGGCCCTTTGTCCCACAGCACTAAGCCTCTCCCTTCTCTCCCCAGAGCCTATACCCTCAGCGGGCGGCTAGGATGCCCTTTCAGCAGGCCCTGCACCCCCAACTGGGATGTTATTCCCGACAGGTGAGTAAATGACCTCCTTACCTCTGTCTCAGCTCCACGAAGGCCTTCAGGTTAGAAGGACAGCTTCTCCATTGTCCTGGTCACCAGGAATAGTTTCTGGCCTACCCTGGGCCCAGAGTATACACAAATACCCACATGTGTGTAGAAATAGTGTCCCTAGGTGAGGATCACAGCTGGCACTTACAGAAGCTTCCCTGTGTGCCAGGCCCTTCTCTAATATCTTTACCTGCATTAACTAATGTAACCTTCACAACCACCTTATAAGGTAGGTTAGAGATGAGGAAACTGAGGCACGGAGAGATTAAATAACTTTCTCAAGGTCATAACGTTAACATATAAGTTAGCTTTTGCTGTGGCAACAAACGTCCTCAATATCTCATATTGAGGACTTTCAGCAATAAACATTTATTTTTCACTCATAATCTGTGGATTGGCTGAGCTGGACTGGGATTGGGTTCAAGCCTGTTCCCTGTGTTTTTGGGCCTGTGCTGAAGATACAGTAGATTTTGCTCCTGCCCTGGTAGATGGCAGGAGTGTGGGAGGGGTAAGCAGGAACACCACATGCCTCGGGAGCCGCAGCTCAGAACTGGTACCGGGTAATGTGTGCCCGCCCTCCACTGGCCAAAGCAAATCACACAGCTTTGCCAAGCATCCGTGGGGCAGGGGAATTCTCTTTCTTCCCTAGCAGTTTATCAGTCAAAATACAAGATTAAATACCAGTTAAATTTAAATTTTAGATAAACGATGAATAAAGTTTGAGGATAAACATGTTTTCAAATATTTCATGGGACATACACTAAAAAATATTTGCCATTAATTAATCCATTTGGGATTAAATTATATGAAATTCAAATTTAACTGAGAACCTGCATTTTTGTTTGCTAAATCTGGCACCCCCTACTCCCATGGGAATGTCGGGGATGAATTTCTGCTTGACAATATCACAATGAGAGAACAGGGGTTTGATCTTAGGTAGCCTGGCTTCGGAGTCCATGATCCTAGTCACCATGGTTTACTGCCTCTTACACACATATATACAAAAATACAGTACCAAAATAAAGCAGAAGGACAAAAATACAAACAGAGACACAAAGATACAGTCATATACATGCCACCAAGCTGTGCTGTGCAGGCGCACACGAAACACAGAGAAGCATGCTCAAAGTTATCAAGTATCTTGGGGTGGGGATGGGGTGTGAGGAAAGATGCTGAGAACCTGTTGATCCTCAGGCTGGCCTTCCTCCCTCACACCCCAAACTCACCGACTCCTCAGCCTCTCCTCTTACCCCAGAGAGCCCCACCCTTTCTCTGCAAACCGCACCTCTAACCTGAATTATGTGAGGATGTTCCAGAGGGTAAAGAAGGGACCGTGGGTACAGGTTACTTTATCACATGGGCCAGGACTGCTGCTTTTTCAGCAGTGGGAGCTTTGCATCTTGATAAGGAAGAAGAAAAGACTGATAGTTTGGCTCACAGAATCCCAGCCACGTCACCCAGCATGGTCAATGACATCGTCCACCTAGCTCCAAAGAGAATGTTTTTAGACAAAGTTATGCACGTACATACATTTGAAAAAGTAATGTAAGAACATGGTACACACAGAATCTTAGAGGCAGTCATTGTTACTGGTTTCTTAGATATCCTTGTAGTGATGTCTATTTATGTTAATGTTTTTGTACAAGTGTGGCATTCTGGGAATACTTTTCTATCACTGCTTTTGTCAGCAAAGTCTATTTTGAAGATGTTTCCAGAGCAATATACACAGCTCTCTTTTATGGTTTTTATCAGTTACATGTAGTGACATTAACATTTTTGAACAAAGCTTGTTGTATAAGCTCTAGAACCCGAATCTTCTCTTCCAAATCAGTCTTCTCCCAGGTCTTCCCTCCCTCCACCGCTGTGGAGACCTGGGATATTTTCTGCCACACAGACCCACAAGCATCTGTCCTGGGAAGTACCTTCCTGGGCTCTCTCTATAAGCTCTAGGCTCTTCCTGACTTTTAGCTTGTCCTTTTGGGGTTTTGGAGCCTATGTTCAGCATCACTAAATTCTATATGTCCACTGGGAAAAATATGGGCGTGCCTGGAGGGAGGGGCTCAGGCTTTCAGAGGGAGCAAGCGTAGGAGTGCAGTATAGGCACACATGCTCTGAGCTCACCCCGCTGGGGTTTTGGTTGCAGCTCAGACACTGAAAGACTTACTAAGCAAGCTGCTTAATTCTCTGAACCTCAGTTTCCTCATCTTTAAAATGGGGATACTAATGGTCCTACCTCACAGGGCTGTTTGGAGTTTAAATGAGAGAATGCATACAAATGGCCCGGCACACCCTAAGCACTCAATAAGTGCTAGCCTCTGTGAATTTTGTATTAGATAAGGATGTGCAGGGAGAGAGAGGGCTGTCAGCTTGCTGAATCACTGAGCAGCATGGCCCCAACACTCTTGCTGTTAAAGTGGAAATCCAGAAGCTTCCCTAGTTTTGACTAACTTGACCCAGCATGCAGGAGGATGGGCATCAGCTCCTCACAGCTGAGGGTTCGCCGACATTCGTAGCTGTCAGTAGTGGAATACAGTGCTCGTCATGTAATGAGCTCCTTGTCATTTTAGGTATTCAAGTAGACACTTAATAGTCTCTTCTTTCTTCCCTCTTCTTCTCTCTTTCTTTCTTGCATTCATTCATTAACGTGTTTATTGAGCAACTACTGTGTGCTAGACACTGTCTTAGGGCTGAGAATATATTAGTAAATAAGACGAATGGGATTCCTGTCTTGTCAGGGGCATGATAGTGGGAACCCAGGCTCTTGTTGGGGTGTCTGATCCAGGCGATCTCTGAAACCTCACTGAGTTCCTATTTTTCTCTAGAGTTTGAGCTGAATCCCACTGTCCTTTTTTGCCCTTCCTCCTAGACTCACATGGTCCAATACCATAACCACTAGCCATGTGTGGCTATTTAAATCTAAATCAATTAAAATTAAGTAAAATTTAAAATTCAGTTCCTCATTCACACCAGTCACCTTTCAAGCACTCAATGGCCGCTGGGCAGGCCTGTCCTGGACTTGGAATCTGTTGAGATCCTGAGATAGAGGCTAGGGATGTTTAAATCTGGACAGCTTTTATTGAGATAGCAAAAGACTTAAAAATAAATGCGGGGCTTCAAGGATGGTCATGACAGAGGGAAAGGTAGGGAGGCAGGGAAGAGAATGGAAATAATATTTGTTTGCTATTTATTAAGTGCCAGTCTCTTTATATCAGCTGACTCAGACCCCATATAATGGAGATACTATTTGCCCATTTTACAGATGAGAAAACAGGCCCAGCTAAATTCAGTCATTTACCAATCTCATGTACAGTTGTTGAGTCCGGTGGTTTTTCCATTCTAACATACTGCCTTCTGTGAACTCCGCAGCAATAGAGGGGTACAAGGCTAAGGGGTGTGGCTGGAGTTAGGGTTAAGGTTGAGCAACCATAATGCTTGAAAGTGGCGGGCTCTGCCGAACCTCTCCCCTCTCTCCTCTCTGACCTACAGGTGACGCCATATAATCCACAGCAGATGGGACAGCAGATTTTCCGCTCCTCCTACACCCCACTGCTGAGCTACATCCCATTTGTCCAGCCCAACTACCCGTACCCTCAGAGGACACCTCCCAAGCTGTCCACCAACCCCCGAGACCCTTCCCCCATGGCAGGAGATGGGCCACAGTTCCTCTTCCCCCAGCCATACGGGTGAGTCCTCAGCCCACACTGGAAGTCCAACTTGTGCCCAAAGGGCTGGTGGAGAAGGGAGGCGAGTATGCTGGGCTTCACTACTGTGGGGAGCGGAGGACCCCTGCCTGTGTCTGGAGGCCGTTTGGGTCCTGGATGGACCTGGTGTGGAAGTGAGCAGGGTCCAGGCCTGATGGGCTCCTTTTGTTGGCCTGTATTGGGGCTGGGGTCCTACAGTCTGCTTGCAGAAATGCAGCGGCACAGTCAGGAGTGAATGGCACTCCATCACAGCTAGTGGCAGGTGGTGAAGCACGACACATTTGCCTTTACCCATTTGCTTGGTTCATAATAGGACATGGCCAGGTAATCCTACAGCTCTCCTCTGACTCACTGCACCCTGAGCTCCTTGCCAGGCTAATCTCCCAAACATCCCATTGACGTTGTGGCAGGCCCTGCTGAAGGACCTTCCACTGCTTGTCAGGGCTGCCCATGCTTTTCCATCAAAGTAGCCCAAAGAGCTGAGGAGAAGGGCTTAGCAGCAAATAGCCAACACAAACTCAACATTTGAGCTGAAAAGTCCACTCATATAAGTTGGTGTTTGTTGTTTTAATATAACAACATAGAACTGCTCATACCTACCTACCAAATCTTTAATCTACTAATGATGCTCTGAGAGGCAGGTAGTGCTGTGTCGTCCCGTGAATCTGAGTCTCCGAGCACATCCTGGGTCACGTGTGCCCCAAGTTTGAGAAACTCTGTATAATTAGGGCCAAACTTGCTGCCCTGACATCAGTTCCCCTCCTTCCCGCCTTCCCACCACAGAGTCTCACTGTACTGTTGACATGTGCCCCCAAACTCTCATCCTTTCAAATAGATTTTCCCCACGTGCCTCATTTAAAGGGATAAATGCTAGAAAGAGGTTTCTGTAGTCAGATCTGTTTGCGAAAAGCTGTGAAAAACAAAAATAAACACATTTCTTAATTGTTGGAATTCTCAGATCATTTAATTTCCAAAGGTACACAGAGGCAATCCAAGATGGTGGTCGATAGTGTTATATGAACATAAAACCCACAACCCCATTTTTCTCTTGCTTTGTTTTATTTTTCTCTTTTCCTCCTTCCCTTCTTTTCTCCTTTCCTCCTTCCCCACTTTCTCTTCTCTTTTCTTGTAGGGCATATGATGGTGTGTTCCACCCAACACACCCTGGGAAGTACTGCATTCATTTGCGTAGTTCATATGAATTTAGCCTGTCCAGGGCCATAGATGATTAGGACATGTTTCCTCCCTCAGAAAGCTGAGAGTGGGTGAGATGTGGGCATGATGATATTAGAGATGTGACAAAGTGAAGACCATCAAAGTGGCCCAAGGACAGAGGGAGGACAGTGAGGGGACTTCAGGATGGGGAGGTTCCAGTGAGTAGCAATTGCAGATGGGCATCCCAGGCAGTGGGAGTGAGGCTCTAGCTGGGAAGGTGCAGGGCAAGCTTGAGGTCTGGAGAATAGACATCTGGTTGAATTATTAGATTTATCCCTGAAAGAGGTGGAAAATAGGATTGAAAAAAGAAGGTTGGAACTGGCTTATTAAAGGCTCCTGACTACTAGGCCTGGGGATCCAATGCAGACTTGTGCACATTAAAGTGAATTATGGGCTGGAGGGAAGAGAAAGAGGAGGCGAGAGGGCATAGTCTGGAGGTGACTGTAAGAGTCTGTATGAGAAGTCCTTGCCTTCCTGGAGGTGATAGGAGATGAGACTACAGAGGGATTTAGGCCAGCACACTTCCCACATTCCATCCTGTGATTTGGCTCCAGGGAAGAGAAACTCAGTGCAGAAGCTGGAACTGGCTGTACTGGGGAGAGAGCGTGGTCCTGAGGTCTCATCAGTCAGCAGTTGGGAAGCCCTGATGGGGACCAGTAAGAGCAGAGGGTTGAAACCTGGTCTTTGGCTGTCTGCAGAGGCCAGGAAAAGGAAGAGGAAAAGGAACAAGGAGGAGACTGAGGAAAGTAGTCTCAAATGTGGGAGGGAGCTTGGGGACATCACAGTCAAAGGGGGAGAGAGACGGAGCGGTAGCAGTCAACAAGGGTGGAATGGTGCCCAGAGAGGTTGGGAATACCAGGAAATGAGGTCAGAAAAGTGAGGCCAGGGGTGCAGGCCTGTGTCCCCAAAAGGGATGATTTGTTGATTCAAAAAAGACTTTTCCAGCACCTTCTGTATGCCCAGCACTGTTTTAAGCACTGGTTACTGAAGTGAACAAGACAAAATTCTTCTCTCATTCCAGGGGAGAAATAGACAATAAGGAAATAAACAAGCAACATACATGCCAGGTGCTGGAGGTAAAGGAGGCGGGCATGAAGGGAAGTCTCTTGAGCTGAGATCTAAATGAAGTGAGAGAATGAACCAGGCATATATGTGGGCGATGAGCACTCTGGGCAGAAAGAATAGAAAGTGCAGTGGCCCGAGATGGGAAATGTAGCAGGAGCACAGGGGTGGGTGGAATTGAAATCAGAGGAGTAGCCAGGCCAGACTAGCTAGGGCTTGGTAGGCATGGTACAGAGGGGTTTTTTTTTTTTTTAACAGCAGTGGGAAGCCATTCAGAGTTTCAAACTGGTGAGGACATGTTCTAATGTTCTATTTGGAGAAGATGATGTTGGCTAAGGTGTGAAGAGTGGACTGTGGGGTCAGAGCTGACACAGGAGAGGAAGATAGAAGCCTTGATAGCTCTCGGAGCAGGTGGTGCTTGTGGCGTGGACTAAGGCAATGACCATGGGAAAGAGGGCAACTGACAGATCTGGAGTGTGTATTGTCTTGACAGAATTGACAAGACTTGGTGATGGTTGGATGTGGAATGAGAAAGAGAGGAATCAAGTATGGTTCCAAGGTTTTTGACTTGAATGACTGGATAAGTGGCAATACCAAAATACCAAGGTCAAGAAGACTACAGCAGAGATCTATTAATTAAAATTTTGGTTTGGGATACATAAAATTTGAGATGCCTATTAGACATGTGAATGGAGCTGTTGAGAGGCAAATGGACATACAAGTCTGGGGCTCAGGGCAGAGTTTGGGGCTGATAATATAAATCCGAGAGTCATTAGCATATAGATGATATTCAAAGGCATGGGATGAAATGAGATCGCTCAGGGAGTGTGTGTACATAGGGAAGGGAGGAGGCCCAAGGACAGAGCCCTGGGCATCCGGCATGTGGAGAGCTCGGGGAGATGAGAAAGAACCAGCAAAGCATCTAAGAAGGAACATTATGAGGTGTGAGAAACAAATATGAGTGTAGAGTTCAGGAAGTCAGGTGAAGAAATTATTTCCTGGAGAAGAGGAAGGATCACAGGGTGATGAAAAGAGAACCTGGGCACTGTAGGATGGAATACAGGGAGCACTGAGCACAGCAGTGGCATTGGATGGGAAGGGTTACCAGTGGTGCTAGATGGAACAAGGTCTAGGAGAGGCTGCTCTGGACAGGGAAGGAGAGTTTAGTCCAGGAGATAAGGAGCGTCAGTGCTTCATCTGGGTCAGGAGCAAAGGAGAGCGTCAAGAGACTAAATATGAAGTGGGAGAGGAAGGAGCAGGGTAGTCCTCCCTCCCCTCTACCAAATCAATTTGCATACATTCATCAGGGTAAGATGGCCATACAATTGATTTTCTAAACAATAATACATTTAAGAGTTAAAAGGAGCACAAATAATAATTACACTGGAGATACCAGTATAGAAACATCCCGCACAAACCAAGACAGGTCACCACGCTCAAGAGGCAATTCAGACTCTCCTCCTTCCTCCTGGAAGCATTCTTTGATAATTCTAGTCCACATGGATTACCCCTCTTCTTGGCCCTCTTATATATGTCCTGTCCAGACCATGCCCTTGACAGTTGATCTGATCAGAAGTTCTCATCCTGAAGGGCTTAGAGACACGGGGTGTGGTAATCAGATACAAGGTGTGTTCTGAGTAATTTGTTACTGGGAATTATTAAATGTGAAGTATGGATTATGGCCTTTATTTTATAAATCAGAGTGAAATGGAATCCAGAGTATCTCTACAGTAATATCACTTTCAATCATTTATATTCCAATACAATTTTTGAAAGAGAGAAAAAGAGGTGGAGTTACTGTTGGCATTAATTGTATATCAGGCATCTAACTCATACCAGGTCCTGGCCTGGATGCTGGGTGTAAAATGGTGGACAGTCCAGATAATGTCCCTGTTCTCATGAAATCTATTTTAGTGAGAAGGGACTCAAACATAACCCAATGCCTAGCTTATTCACAGACACTCAGCAAGCCAGCAAGCAACAGATACTGATACCAGCTGAGGCATTACAAATTAATGTGATGGTTTGTTCCCTGTGCTTCTCCCCTTCCCTGACCCCTTTTTTTGTTTCATGAATTAAATGAGAGGGTGCCGTGAATGTGAACATCTGTAATATGCATATCTGCACAGTTGAAAAGTGATGGAAAAATCCCTGGATTAGACTAAATCTAGCTATTTGCTCTGCTGCAATTTGTACCAAGCTCTGCTCCCATTCATTCAAAGTATCCTAGCAGATGGGTGACGAAATTGTAATAGAATTCCAAAAGTATGAGTAAATGATTCCATCTGGAGAGGTCAGGGAAGGCTTCACAGATGAGATGGCTTTTGAACTCTCTTTTGAAGTATAAATAGGAGTGTGTGAGGAAGAAAAAGTGGAAGTGTGAGTATTTCTGCTCCTGGAGGTTAAGGCTCAGATCTTGACCCTTCCTTCCCTGAGGGTCTAGCAAAGTCCCAGGCCCTCAGTGATGTCTCAGCGCTTCCTTCTCAGGCTGGCACTGAGAGAAGAACCTGACTTAGCTTGGTGAGGATAAGAGGAGGACCCCTGGGATTGTCCAGACTCAGACCTCATGCTGGGACACGCCCCTGGGTTCTCTGATGTTGTGAAATTTCATGAGGGGCACACCTGCTGCAGGCAAACAGGTAAGGCGCTCAGTCCAGACAGGCTCCCTGCTTTGTCTGTGTTCCTGGACTTGGTGAGAGCATAAGCCCCAGAGAAATAATCCCTGCGGGCTGCTGGGGGCTTCCTGACCTAAGTAAGTGGCAGAAAAAACTCTTTATTGTCCTCCAGTTGTATGATTCTTATATTTTATTTTCCCAGAGCCAAACTTTTAATTTTTTAATTTTTTATTTTTTTTATGCTGGAGCTTTTAGCCTCCAAGCCTGTCATGATCTTCATAGACTTTGACAGCTACAAAATTAAAATATAACATTTTCTTATATCTCTGCTAATATCAGGAATGCCATCATGACATCCATCTTCATTGTCTTCCAGGTTCGGCTCGACGTCTGGTGGGCCCCTGATGAACAGCCCCTATTTTTCCTCCAGCGGGAATGGCATAAATTTTTAGGTCTCCTCTTCTCCCTCCTCCTACCTTAGCCCTTGAATCAGGGCTAAGGGCTCTGGAATTCTGGATTCTGCTACAGCTTGGTATGAAGTTTGGAAAGCCAAGGGTCTGACCAGGTCACAGACAGAAGACAGCAAGACCAGACTTAACAATTGACCAACATTCACACACACAGCCCAATGCCCCCACCCTAAACCCCTCAGATTCATACTAACTTGCTCAACCACTTATGCATCTGTATTTAACTAACACGAGTGATTTTTGTTTTTGTTGTTGTTGTTGGTAAAATAGAAGTAAAACGCTTAAGTTTAGAAAGTTTATATTTTACGATAAAAGTATGAGCTGCTCAAAACAGATGCATCCATTTGGTTATTTTTGTTACGTCCTGAGTAATCTTCACTGCTCGTTTTCCCCATGACATTAAGTGTTTACTGAAGACATGAAGAGAGACCACTTCATGAAGTGCTTCTCTCTAAATATGAGACTCGATCATAAATTTGAGGGCTTATCTCTTCCCTTCTATGAACCACCTACTTCTCAATATCCCAGTTTATGCATCTCAGGAATAGACATGAAAGAAGTGGACCCTCCTCTGTCCTACCCACGTGGCAGTTTTACAGAAGAGCTCTCTCTTGGACAGAAGATGGGAAAATGTGACCTGGAAATCAATTCCAAAAAGAGTCCTAACTGACAGAATACATCCAGTGGTTGGATATCAAATCCAAGCTCCAGGTCAATCTCAAAACTGCACCAAATGGCACTGCCCTTGGTTCTATCTCAATCACCCTTTCTCAGTGACTTGAATAAGGACATTGAGAGCATCTTGATCACGTTTATGGAGGACACAAATCTGGGAAGAATGATGGCTCGAATTAATGATACACATGTACCTTAACTCTCCTATTCTATGCCCATGGCAAGGATCACTAGCAGTTTTTACCCTAGGACACAGTGTCATTCTCCCTGTGGTGTCCCAGGCATCCATCACGGATCAGGGCTGGTCCATGAAATGAAACCCATGTGCCATCCTTTGGCAAACTCTAACAAGATAAAATTAAACAGAGGGTTAGTGTAAGGACCTACTTTGGAGTCTAAAAAATGATCTATGCACATACAAATGGACCAACATTGCCAGTTCTAAGTTGCTCTATTCCCAAACCTGTTAGTCACCTGAAAGCTCAACCCCAGCCTGGCTGAGAAGGAAGCCTGGTCTGGGGAACATTTGGACATATTCTGATAGCAGCGAGAAGCTGGGGTTGGGAAGTCACCAGTGTCTTGGGATTGGGCTAAGTCGAGTGTGCACAAGAGCATTTCTCTTGCCCTCATAGTGTGACACCATTGACCTTATTGGCTTTTTTTTTTTTTTAGGTCCCTGGAAACCAATTTCTCTCCAAAGTTCTCTTAGGACTTATGCCTTCTCCATGGTCTAAGTTTGAGAATCCCCCTCAGTACTTCAGGCCCTTTCTCCAAGGTTGACCCTACCTTTAGTGTATTATGTTTCTTGTTGTCATCCTTAGTTAATGGTCTAGATTTTTCATGGACTGTAAGAGGTACTAGTTACCTAAAAGTTTCCGCACATGCAGGAGACCCTTTCTTCTCAGATGGGCATCTTCACAGTGTACCTCCAGGTATTAATCCATATTGGGCCATAGTTTGCCACCCTCTCTTGCTATCAAGAGTATTTGGAGGCAAAAGAGAGGAAAAGAAAGGGCACGGATTTGCCTTTGGCCAAACCTGGGTTCTTAACCACTTCTCAACTTGACCTTGGTCAGAGAATTTAATCTTTCTGAACTTCAGTTCCACTAATGGTAATGTTAATATTTGTGAAGATTAAAAGATAATGTAGGCTTACTGTAGACTTAATGTCTACTTAATATATTCTTGTGGTTTTAAGGTAGTGGAATAAAGATATTGCTGCCCTTCTACTCTTGAAACTTAACTCTCAAATAATAAGGATATCAAGACAACCTATATAAACTGCATTCTCAAACTATGAGAAGCCACCAACAATCCCATCTACTATATACAAAGGCAGAAATATGACAGAGAAATGGTAAATGCCATAGAAGAATAGGGGAAGATCACATTGAAATGCTGGCTGAAGGAGATACATGAACATGAAGCAAATTATTTTCTCATGAAGAGCCCTGAAGTTCTCAGGAACTGGAGGTGCCAGATGCTGGGCACCATGGAAGGTGGAGCTGGAGAGAGATGCAATCGAGTAGTTCATGTAAGAGGTAGCTCTTCTCCTGGCCCCACAAATCCAGGAGCCACGGGCAGTTCTGTAGGAGACAGGAGGCATTTTCTTTGGAGTAAACTTGCAGAACATGTATAAGGATTATGGAGAGGAGGGCCCAGATGGAATGTGAAAATTAAGTGAAATACACACACAGCCAATGACAGTATCTAGGCTTTAACCAAGAGGCAGAAATTTGGAGGGTCTGCCAAAGAAATTTAATTGCCCAAGGGCACTTGGAGGTACCAATGAAAATTATTACCCTATGATTATGCCCTTTCACAAAGAGTTTCCAATCAACTCTTCTAGGACCCAAAGCTTAATAAGAATGGACAATCAACAGCAACAACAACAAGAAAAAACATTAAAATAAAGGCAAAAAGAAACTAAGAAAGACAGATCATAATACTCTCAGGGAGTTAAGAGAAGATAGTACATTTTTAAAATAAGGACAGCATGTTATATGCTTATTTTAAAAAAGCAGAACAAGAAAGTGCTTTTGAAATTAAAACAGTGATTACCGATTTTTTTTTAAGTGAAAAAGTTGGAAGCTAACACTAGAGATCTCATGGAAAAGAGAATTCAAAAAAGATATGGGATGGATTATAAGATAAAAGATAAGAAAATGAGAGGATCAGTTCGAGAGGCCGAATATCTGGCTAACAGAAGTTGTAGGCAGAAGAGTGAAACGAGAGGGGAGGAAGTATTAACAGAAAAACATAAGAAAATTTCCTGGGTTTAATGGTTCAGACCAGTGCTCTGCAAAATGAATGAAAAAGATCTACATCAAGGCATATTGCTGTGAAATTTCAGACTATCTGGGATAAAGGCAAGATTCTTAAAATTTCAAAAAAAAAAAAAACCCACTCACAAATATTCAAGAATCATAATGGATTCAGATTTCTCAGCAATAACATGGTAACCTTGGAGATCCTGGGACAAAGGTGTCATCGGTTTGAGTAAAAATGGTTTTTAACCTGGAATTCTAAAACTAAACTTGTATCTGTGAAGTTAGAATGAAGAAGTTTTCAGCAATGCAAAATCCATAAAATTTACCTCCTTGCAACTTTGTCAGCAAGCTAAGGGAGGATGTGCTCCATGAAGACAAGAAACCAAGACAGAAGATGTGGGCTCCAGGAAATAGATACCCAATGGACACTCAGCAGGAGAAAGGTTAAGGAGACTCCTGAGGGGATGGAAGAGGAAGTTCTTAGCTCAAGAACAGAACTGTGATACAGAGCCTGGGAAGCCAGCACAGACCAGTCCAGATGGAGCAGAAAGTTGGAGATCTCAAATAGGAGGTGTGTCATTGGGATGCTGGGAGGGCCTGGAGAAAAAGAAAATGACCAATTATTCTGACCATGTCGACCATGTTGGAAATTCAAGAGTTGTATTAAGAGCTGTTTTATAGTGGTTTGATGGGGATGGGAAGATTTAGCTTCCCATAAATAAAACAACTTTTATTTACTCAGCAGTAACTATATTTATGTGATCATAATAATGAAAATCCCAAATATGGATTTAACCTAAATTGTGTTATAACTATAGTGGAAGAATGAAGGTGAAAAGGGGGTTGTGAATAGAGCTAAATTCTTCATTTATCATTGTAGGAAGTCACTAGGTGATATCTAAAATGGATGATTAAAGAGAGAGAGGAATGTTCATATCATCTAGAAATCTGAAGGTAAACCCTAGGATAAAAAGCCAAGAGAGTTGAAAGACTTACTTACCTATGAGAAGCAGGGAGGGTTTGTGAGGGGTTGTAGTACAAGGATCGCTGCCTTGTTCATGAGCCTTTTAGCATTATTTGGCTTTTAAAGCATGTGCATGTATTACTTTAATAAAAAATAAGCATTTATTTTCAAAAGAAATTGCACATAGAACACCATCTAGCATGGTGCCCAGCATATGGCGATGTCAAAAATGCTTGTTGACTTCTACTGAGCTGCATTCTGACATAGCCAAAGCTCACTGCTGAAGTCCCCTTCCTGGGTGTCTGAGAATCAAATTCTCAAAAGCTTCCATGAATTTTTTCCCTAAAAAAAATTTGAAACGAAAACTTAGTTAAGAGCGGGCTGGAGCCAATACGTTACACTCCCTGACTCCACTCACCTCTCCAGGAATTCCAGAAATACTTGGACAGTACTGGGAACAGGAATCCTGAGTGCTTGTCTGATTCACAAGAGGTTAAAACTCCCAGCTCTTCCCTGTGCTCTTTCTAACCACCCTTCCACTCCATTCATTCAGTGCCATTTCACTGAGATTCATTCTCAAGCATACAGCAATGGGCAAGACAGACAAAGTCGGCACTTTAAGATACACATTTAATGCTTAAGACATTAAATCATAGTTAATGTAAGGTGATGAGGTTATTAAAGAGGTATATGAGAGCACATAGCAGGACACCACTCCAGTTCAGAGTGTCAGATGAGTAAAGTCTGCTCTTGTAGCATTTGTGGTAGCTGCATCTAATTCTCATCTTATGTTTTTGAGTTGCGACTACCCAATCTCTTTCCTCAGAAGATACTTTATTTGCAAAGTTAAAACTAATGACTGTCTGTGTGTATGTGATTTAAGCAACAAAATTGAGGAGTAACATATTTTTGTGGGTTCCAGAAATAATAAAAATAGCTACTAATCATTGAGCACTTACAATGGAACAGACATAGCCCCATATACATCACCTTTATTGTCTAGTGTAATGTTCATAATAATGTGTGATACACACACACACACACACACACACACACACACACACACACATTACGTATACAGAAACTAGGGTTCAGAGTGATTAAGTATCATATTTAAGGACACATGTTAAGTGATTTAAAAAGTCAATATTCTTACTTTAGATCTTCCTACATGCTTCTTTCTAGTAACAGCCCAGAGTGAGTAAACTTTGTTGGAACTTATATGGTTAATAACTATTAAGTTTTCAGACAGCCATGACCTCTAAGTCATTTTCTAGTTTTAAGCCACTATTCTAAGCAGTGGGAGGCAGGGGCTGAAGACTGAGACAGAAGCAGCCCTAGGGAAAGGAGGGAGTCATCTGGAGAAAAGAGATAAATTTATAGCCTTCAAACTTCTCCAGTTCTAAGTTCTCATCCAAGGCTCCCTCCTTCAAGAGGACTTCCTCATTTTTCTTATTTGTTCCTTGGTGTGACAGGGATTTCCATTTGGCACCAAATATGCATTTCCCCCCTTTTCCTTAGTACTAGAACTCCACAGGGAAAAGATAGAACCACTTCAGTTATTTTAACAGAAATAATTGTTAGCTCTATATCGAAAAACTGAAAAAGCGAAGGATTCCAAGAATTCTAAGGGCAATTGCAGAAAGAAGCTACCATCCCAAGAGAAGCAGGTAGAATTATTAAATTTAGAAAACTTTTTTAAGAAATTAAATTTATTGAGGCTAATATTGGTTAATAAAATTATGTAGGTTTCAAGTGTACAATTCAATAATACATCATCTGTGTATTGCATTATGTGTTCTCCATCCAAAGTTAATCCTAAAGGAGGAGTCTTGAGGAGCTGAAACTCAGACATCTGGGGAACAGGGATTGTTTTGCTGGTTTTGGTATCTGTCTCTGAGCTCGAAGGAGGAGCTCCATGGGGAAGCAGACCTTTAAGAAGGAGGCATCAACTAACTGGTGTTGATGTTCCAAGAAGGCATAGTGGGAGTCTGTTTCTAAAAGTTTTGCAAAGTGGCAAACTGGGTACAATTGCTGCTACTGGAACACATTGGCATTGCTAGGGTAGTGCTGACTAGAACGAGAGCCAAAGAGGAAAGAGCAAGTCCCTTCATTCTCCTCCAGCCTTGGAGATCTCTTCTAGTGCCCCTACTAGTGCCCCTTATTGACAGAGCCTAACAGAAAGCCAGCAGGCAAAGTAGAAATATGGTCTGCAGAATTTCAAGATCATTAGGAGTGGGTTTGAAGCCATGTAACAAAGGCCTGATAGCTCAGATATTCCGTTATGGACTGTCCACTCTCACCCCAAATTCATATGTTGAAGCTCTAATCTGCGATGTGATGGTATTTGGAGATGAGACCTTTAGAAAGCAATTAAGATTAGATGAGGTCATGAGGGTGGGATCTCCATGATGGTATTAGTGCCCTAATAAGAAGAGACATCAGAGATCTCACATGCATACAAAGAAGAGGTTATGTAAGCGCATAGAGAGCTGGCAGCCACCTACAAGCCAAGGGAAGAGGACTCAGAACAAAATCTACCTTGCTGGAACCTTTATCTTGAACTTTCTGGTCTCCAGAACTGTAAGAAATAATTTTCTGTTGTTTAAGGCAGCCTGAATAGCTTACATCCTCCCCACTCAACCTTGCTAGCAACCTTGACATGAAAAATGTTAAAGGTTGGTGAAATGCTCTGAAGTTGTCAACTATGGAAGTGATCACCTCAAGAGTTACCTCCTGAAACTCACCTCAACCAGTTCGCCAGCACCTTAGAGAAGAGTGTGTGGGTATTCCTGGAGATTAAAATTCCTTGCACAAGACATTTTTACAGAATGTTTCTCCTAATCTTCATTCCTCAGAAATCACCCACTGTCCTTCAGGAATCATCCCAGGAAGCAGGGGGGTCGGGTGGGGGACAATCAGAAACTATTAATCAACAGGCAGGTCGTCATCTTGCTGCATCATAAAGTCTCAAGGCTTAGCTTCAGCAGTTTATTAAATTACCAGAACGCCAAGAAAAATAGCTTTAATAACACATTTCTGCCTATCTATTATTTTTTTATAACCCTGAGTGGAGAATTAAAAGGCTCCCTACCATTTAAAATAGCATTTTTAAAATTAAAATGAACATGTTAGAAGGATCTTTTTTTCCTCTTAATTCAAAAAAGAAGCCATCGATTCAGGATGTGATTACTCTAAGCCGAAATTTTATGGCTAAATCTTTGTTTGGTGTAAAGAAAGGAGGAGAAATGATTTTCCTTGTGAGGTTTAAAAGTATATTAATTAGAATAAGAGAATGGGCAGGTTGCTTTGTTCTCTCATGCGGCTTAGTGTTATAAATACTGGTTTTAAAAATTATGATGTTGAAGAAGCTGAGATAGAGTTGTCATCTAGAAGACCCACTGACCACCCAGATCGGGTCTCACAGGGGCCAGAGTCCTGGTGAAGTGCCCACAGTTCAGGCTCTGCTTCTGAGCTTTGCAAACTCAAGAACATTATCAGGGTCCTGAGATCTAACCAAATTCATAGGCCAATGCATGAACCCAACTATAATTTAGATCTAATGAGGTACTCTTTGATAATTTCTAAGTCACTTATTGAGCTCTAACTATGAAACAGGCAATGTGCTATGAACCATAGGTAAAATGGTAAATAAATCACAGTCCCTTTGGTGCCCACAAAAAGGTTATAGTGTGGGAGGGTGGAAGATACAGATAAATATAATGCAAAATGTTTCTACAATAGTAGAACAGAGATGCAGAGGGTTGTAGTATTAGTTATTTATTGCTGTATAACAAATTACTCCAAAATTAAGTGGCTTCGAACACCATTTATTATCTCACAGTTTCTGTGGGGCAAGAACTTGGTTGTGACTTAACTGGGTCCTCTGCTTTAGATTTCTTGAGCTACAGTCCAAGAGTCTGTAGCCTCATCAGAAGGTTCCATGGGGGAGGATCCACTTTTAAAGTGAATACTCATATGTTTGTTGGCGAGATTCAATTCCTTGCAGACTGTTGGCTGGAGATCTACCTTGGTTCCTTGCACATGAGCCTCTCCATAGAGCATCTTCTAACTTGACAACAGGCAAGCAAGAAGGCAATAAAAGGTGCCAGCAAAAGTCCACTGGCAAGATGGAAGTCATAGGGTTTTTGTAACTAACTTAATCATGGAAGTGGCATCCCATCACCATTGTCATATTTTACTCATTAGCAGTGAGTTACAAGGTCTAGCCTGCCCTCAAGGGTAGGGGACTACAAAGAGGCTAAGGGGCTTCCTGGAACAACAGAGTCAGTAGAACACAGTACTTAGTAGTAGTTCTAGAAACATTGTGCCTGGACTTGAAACCAACAATTTTCATAAGTCTTTTCTCCAAAATGGAGGTGTTTCATTCAACACATAGTTATTGCACACCTACGATGTGCCATGTGCCACTGAAGAAGATGAGGATCATCAGTGAACAAAACAAAGTCTCTGTGAGGGAAGAAATTAGCATTGCTACTATGCAGTAACATCAGCATGGAGACCAGAAAGAAGTGAGGGAGTAAAATGAAGATCCCTGGGGGAAGAGAGCGTTCCAGGCAGACAGAATTGTAATGGAAAAGAATACTAGCAGTACCTACTTCACAGGGTTATTGTGAAAGTTAAAATACATGCTATACACAGTGGTGATAAGGGCCGCACAGGAAAGTAAAGCAGAATAAGGGATGAAGAGTAGAGTAGTAAGCTATTCTTGTTATATTTTCTTTTAGTTTGGTAAATTTTATTTTGAAATGATTTCAAATATACAGGAAGCGGCAAGAACAGTACAAAGAACACCAACAGGCTTTTCACTCAGGTCCCCTATTAACATTTTATTATCTTTGCTTCATCGTTCTTTACTTTATTATTTATTTTCAGAACTATTTGATAATAAGTTACTGATGTGATGGCCCTTTCTTCCTAAATACTTCAGTGTGTATTTTCTAAGAGCAAGGGCATTTTCTTCACACAGCCACAGTACAATTACCCAAATCAGGAAATTATCTTAATGCCATAGTCTGTTCTGCAGACCTTATTAAAATTTTAACAGTTATGCTAAGAATGTCCTTTATACTATAAAAATAAAAGCTTTTTTTTTTCTTTTTCTGGTCCAGGATCCAACCCAGGATCATATGTTCCATTTAGTTGTCATGTCTCTTTAATCTCCTTTAATCGAGAGTAGTTGTTCAGCTTTTCTTTGTCTTGACATTTTTGAAGAGGACAGGCCGGTTATTTTGTAAAGTGATCCCTCAATTTGGGCATATCTGCTAAGACAGGAAAACCAGGGAAGTGATGTGTTCTTCTCAGCGCATCATATTAGAAGGCACACAAGGTATCTTTCTCTCATTATGGGTGATATTGACTCTGATGATTTAGTTAAGGTGGTGTTTGCCAGCTTTCTCCATTGTAAAGCCACTATTTTTTTTCTTGTATAATTAGTAAGTATTTTGCAGGGAGACACTTTGAGCCTTTATAATTATCCTGTTTCTCAACAAACTATTACCCTTTTGTTTCAGCATCCATTGATGATTCTTGCCTGAATCAATTACAATGGTTGCAAAATGGTGATTTTCTAATTTTATCCTTCCTTCTGAATGTATTAATTGGCAGTTTACTATGAGCTACTTTTAGATAAGATTACCAGGGAAGGCTTCTCTGAGGAGGTGACATTTAGTGGAGGCCCAAAAGAAGTGAAGGAACAAACACAAAAATTATCTGGAAGAGTCTTAAGTAGAGGGAACTCTAAATGCAAAGAACAAACATATCTACTTTTAAGGTTGTTATGAAAAATGAATGCAATACCACATGTAAATCATGGTGCATGGCTTTTAGAAATAACTCAATAAAAGTAAACTATTATTGTTACTGAATAGTGATACCTAAGCTGAGATTTAAAAGGCAAGAGGGCTGGGGTAGTGAAGTAGCAGTGGAGTTGGGGAGAGTGGGGAGTCCAAGTGTGGTGGCCAGAATTCTCAACTGATCTCCAAGGACCCACACCATGTATAATTCCCCAAATGTAGAGGTGAGTGGGACTTCTGAATATGACGGGATATCACCTCCCTAATGTCCTGTGGTACAGTTGACTAAGAAAGGGCGATTATCCTCAGTGAACCTGACCTAATCACATGAGCCCTTAAAAGGACTAGGCCCTTCCTGGAGAAAGAGATAAAAATCAGATAGCATGAAGGGAACTTTGATGTGTGAGAAGTTCTCCATTGCTAGCTTTGAAGATGGAGTTGTCTATGTGACAAGAACAGGAGAGTGGCCTCTTGCAGCTGAGCATACCCTCCACCCCAACAATAAACAATCAGCAAGGAACTGAATTCTACTATTCTAGTAACAACACCCTAAGAATGAGGTCACTGACACCCTGATTTCAGATTTGTGAGAACCTGAGCACAGAACCCAGGTATCATGTGCCTGGACTTCCAACCTACAGAAATTGTGAGATAATAAATGGGTGTTGTTTTAAATGTCTGTGTTTGTAGTAATTTGTTATGCATCAGTAGAAAACTAACACACCCAAGGAACAATATTAAAAAGATATCAAAAAGAAAGGATATGAGAACATTGGGGAACCTAATAACTGAGGGTAGCTGAAGCACAGTGGAGGGTACAGGGATGGGGCTGCAGAGGGAGGTGGTGTGTTTCAAGCAGCCAAGGTGTTCACATCAGTCTAGTTCAAATTTACTGAGGACTGTGGTTCTAGGCCTTGTGATGTAACAGGCTGGAGACCCAGAGGTAAATAAGACACAATTTCTGCTCTCAAGAAGCTCACAGTCTGATGGAGAAAATCACCTCAGTGGTCATCAAAAGCATGTATACTGGTAGCTCCTTGAGAGCAGGCCTCTTTGTCTGTTTTGTTCACTATGGATCCCAAGTGCCCACAACAGTGCCTCACACATAGCAGGTGATAACAGCTATTTGTCGAGTTGAATGGAATTGAAGTGATATTTTATCTCAGCTAGTGATTTTCAACCAGGGGCGATATTTCCCCCTGGGCCACTATCTGTTGACATTTTTGGTCGCCTCAGTTGAGGAGGTGCTACTGTCTGTCATCTAGTGGGTAGAGGCCAACGACATTGCTAAACATGAACTCCACAAAGCACAGGACAGCGCTCCCACAACTAAGAATTATCTGGTCCAAAATAGTGCCAGTTTGAGAAACTGTGATCTAGACAATGGTGAGATCTGAGGAAACCTTTGTTCTCCCCAGCAGAAAATGACTCTAATGCTTGTTACTTCCAGTCTCTGTATGTCCTCTCATTTCGACAGGACTGAGTAAACAGGGACATTCTCCTTGGCTGGATGGTCTTAGAACTTCATGGAATTCAGTTTCTTTCCACCTGCATTTTTTCCTGAAAAATTATCAATGTTTTTGATTAAAACCCAGTGACCTCATAGGCTCAGTCTCCTGCTTTGGTGTGGGAGGCACCAAGCAGTGTGTTGGTCATTGTTTAACAACCAGTTCTCAAAGATGTGTATGCCCTGTACATAAGTACATATGTCGGTTAAAATCTTTTTGTTACACATTTGTTACTCATCTTTTTGTTACAATCTGTTTGTTATACATCCTATTTCACTAATAGGATGTGTAGCAGGCAATTTGCAAATAATAAAATAGGCAGCACTAGTTTTTATAAACTTCATATAGCCAGGCAATTCTCACAGAAGACTTTCATTGAATTTTACTGCACATTTGCATCCACAGTCAACCCAAGGAAGAAATTGGTGAATGAGTATAGTTCTGACATGATTGTTGGCTGTTATTTTCCTTTACATTAACAAGTAAAGTAAAAGTGAGACAATGAAGGCATGCCGGAACTCCACTCGCTCATCAATGATGTGAGCGACGGCTTTGCTGGACCAGATAATAGTTTTCAAATACTGGAAGACTATTTCCTCAATTTTTATGCTATTCACAATGTAACATTTACAGACACGACAGGCTTTTAAGTTAAATCTGCATCATTAACATTTTCTCCATCAATTTCTTAAGTCCAGGCAATTAACAAAACAATAAATCAAGTTCTGATTTGTAGCGTTTTCTGATTTTCGTGGTATAAATACTTCCACCTTGGCCAATTTCAAGCCACCGATGTGAGGATGCCACACACTGAGTCGAGAAGAGAAGTACACACAGTAGCACATCATCATATGATATTTCCACCATTCAGATATAATAGAAACAAATAACCTCAACAGCATAAATAATAATAACACATTATAAAATAATTAGGAAGTGATAAGTTTTGAGTGTCATCTTTGTTTTTAATAAAATTTATTTTAAATTGTAGATTTCAAAATGGAGTTGTCTGTGCTTAACAACCGGTTCACAAAATTCTAGAAAATTTAACAGTTGGCTCTTGAAAGCTGGTATGGGCTGGCTCTAGCACACCACTGGTTTACCCAGCTGGGGCCTTGTGTTGATGGCCACTGACTCTTACTCCCTAGTTGACACTTTTAACAGATTCACTCACAAAGAGTTACATTATTTCTAAGTTCTGGGGCTTGTAGACTGACTATACACACACAGTGTGTATGTACTGATCACAAAAGAGCCCACCCTGTCGACCTTTCATGTCTCTCAACCCTATTGGCCTTATCAATGTAATGGGAAACAAATATCTGACTTTTCAAATCTGTTGGAGACTGTTGACTTTTCTTTGCCCTCCTCCCTGTGGGATTCCCTTCCAAGCATCAGTGGTGGAGAACAGGACAAGGGAGGGAGTGTGGCTTCACAAATCCTTAATTGATTAACACTGGCTGTCTCCTATGCTTATAGGAGAAACATGCAGGAAGGTAACTTGCTGAGATGTTCTCAAGCACACAGCCTCAGTGTATCCTTTTGTTGTCACTCCTACATATCCTCCCACATGACGTCACATTTTAGTTTCTCCTGAAGCCCCTTCTATTTCTACCCAATTTTTTTCCGAGGTGGAGGTTGCTCAGTTCCATGTTGTGCCAGCCCCATTTGCAGGCAAGTTTTCTATTTCTGGTGTAATTAGTAGAAAGAGCAGGGCACGTGGAATGGTGGCCACATGGGTTAGCCTTCAGGGGACCCACTTTTCTAATATTTGGAATCCAGTCATGACCATGGCTCAGCTCACTCCTGTGGTCTCAAGGAGGCGAGCACTTAGCATTATCTGAGTTATCCTGCCTGTTTTGTCCAATGTCTTAATGAACTCTTCATGTTTTCTTAAATTCCCCAAGTTAATAGACTTAAAAAAAATTTTCCCCCAACTAAAACATAAACACAAATCATCCCTAAACATATTTAGCTACATAATTATACCTTATCCACTACCAAACCTCATACCAAATACAGTCAATAGACTTAATGCTTAATCTACAAATTCTCCTCTTCTAATGTAATGCATTTCCCTTTAGTCAATTTTAGACATTAAAAACATTATTTGCTTTATGGGAAGTATTTATTTTTGCTTTTTAACAAACATGAATGAGTGCCAGGCTCTGGGCTAATTGTTGAGGGTGTATTGGTAAATAAGAAAAATAGAACTGTTCCCTCCTCTTATGAAGCTTTTAGTCTGGCAGAGGAGAAAGACATTAAGCAAATATACACACACATATATATAGTTTAAAAAGTGAAAAGTGCTATAAAGGCAAAAAACGAGATCCTAAGATGAAGAGATATACTTTGTATTGGGGCCAGGGAAGGCATTACTGAAGGATGAGAAGAAATGAGCCAGGGTAGGAGCACAGACAAAGAGTGGGGAGAATGACTCCAGGGACAGGGAGCCACCTGATTTAGGACCCTAGGAAGAGGAATGAGAGGTCTTCAGTGCAGGGACAGAGGAGGTGGATGGAATGAGGTGAGGCACAAGATGGAGGCAGGTGGAAATGACACATTCAGGTAGGCCTTGTTATCACTTTTCTTCTATCCTCAATAAATCATTGAAATCTTAATGCAAGGAAGGAGGTGTTCCAAATAATTTTTTAAAAAGATCGCTCTAGATGACTGGTGGAAAATGGATTGGGAAACCAGGACAAAAGGGGAAGCAGAATGATAGGAAGCAGTCATAGTTGTCCAGAAGGGAGATAATGGCGATATGAACCACAGTGATTGCAGTAGAGAGGAACAGAAAAGGACAGATTTTCAAACATATTTAGGAGGTGGAAATAACTGAATATGCCAGGGAGATTATTGTGGTGAAGGAGATGAGTGAAGAGGAGGTGTTAAGAATGGAGCCCAGGGGTCACATTGGGAAGACTATGTGGACACCAGGTAGAAAGACAGTGTCTGACAAAGAGTAGGGACAGCTCAGCGGGAAGCAAAGGGAGAAACAAGATGACTTGAGCTAATTCTTTTCATATCTTATCAAGAAAAACTGATTAAATAAAGAGATAATTTTCTACTGGAAAAGTGTCCTGGCTTTTTTAACATCCCTTCTGTCTAACAGCCAACTAGTCCTCAGTCTCATCATCTTTGGCCATTCATTCAACAATTTTGACCAGGTTCAAACACTCCAAGGCAGTGTTCCTTAAAGTGTCAGGCAGGTAGCACTAGTGGTATACCAGATGATTGCAAGTGGCATGGAAAATGACTTTTCCATGCTATATGGATACGGCCTCACATCACATTGAATCACATAGTGAGAAAGTAATTTCCTTTTCAATTCTTTCTTAGGCCTTCTGATTACATCGGGGAGAAAGGCTCCATTTGGTGTTAGCATGTCTTTACACCTCTCTAACACTTGATAATCTCTCTCTCTAACAAAGAGAGAACAAGGCCGCAATCTCAGAGCATTTTTAGTAGGCCACAGCCTCTAGCTGCAATTTAATAACGCTTTTTTGTTTTCACTGTAAAAAATTTAAGATCACCTCCTATTTATGCCAACTAATATTGGTTTTTCATTTATAGCAGTGATATAAATATATTTATTTTAAAATAAAGCTCTAAGTACAAAAAAGGAATGGTGAAAATGTAAATTAAATAATAACATACATGACACATGAATAGGACAAGTATCATGGAGGAGCATAGTGGTCAAAGTTTGCAAAATGCAGCATGACAACGAAGTAGACTTGTTATCCCTGCATCTGCTTTCTCTCCTTGACCAGCATTTCCTGATTTGTCGTGGTAAATCACCTCTTCCCCACTCTCAGCCCAACCTGTTCCCAATAAAGTAGATTTTGCTCCTGGGCCCCAAGGGGCAGTACTGAGTATTCCATCACCTTGACTAGTGTTTGGCTTATCGATGGGCACATGATCCAAACTAGGCCTATCATGTCCAGAGCTAGGACTTGAATCCAGACAGTTTGGCTGTGGAGACCATTCCCAGAAACCGCCATCTTCCCCTCCCTACCTTATACTGTGGCTTTTGAGCTGAGATCTGGAGGATGAATAGCAGAGTCAAATTAGGATATGAAGGAGGGAGTGATGCTTTGAGGCTACAGATGTAGTCAGGGCCCAGATCACAGAGAACCTTGTAGGCCTTGGTAAAAATTTGATCTCGAATGCCATCCTAAAAGGAAAGGAAAATCCTAGAATGGATTTTTAGCAGAAAGGTGGAAGGCCTAGATTTGCATTTTTAAAGACCACTGTGATTTTGGTAAAGCACATAGCATGGAGTCCAGCACCTAGTATATATGAGTATTAAAATGGAGAATGTCCAGTATTTGCAGGGTACAGAATTGGGGCTCAGTACTTATGCATCCCTTTTGCTTGTTCCTGAGGCTGCTTCTATCAGAAAAATCCTCTAGGGAAAGTAGAATCTTAAGTAGGACGGAGCCTTGCCCAAGGGCAATGAAGTTTAGATGCAGCCTGTTAGCTGAGGCCAAAGGCAAGAAGCAAAGGTTAGCACTCCTGGTACTTTCAAACTTTTAAACTGTGACAGTCAACAAACTTCTATGATAAAAAAAAAAGAAAAAGAAAAAGAAAAAAAGAAAAGAAAAGAAAGAAAGAAAAAAATAGGACCCTGGAGTGAAAAATGAAGGTAAATAGCATTTTTTTAAAAATAAAGAAAAAACAAAACTAGTGACTAATAGTTACAGGAGAGGATCTGACTTAGCACAGGTCACCAGACTCAGAAAGAGCTCTTTTTCTGGGTCATGGCCAACATGCAGACAACATGCTTAGCCTACAGGAAACAAGGCTTGTCTGCTTGCAGTTCTTGTTTGCACGTGGGAATGAATGCACAGTTACAGAAAGAAGATGAGAGTGTAATTTGGAGATAGAAGTAGTCAAAGGAATTCAACTGAGAAATAACATCCTGGCACAAACTTAAGACATAAAAATAAAATCAATTTCACAAGACCCAAAAAGCCTGATTCTTGTACAGTTTCTTTGTAGAATCTCAACAAGCTCCTGCACCTCCCACCACCGTCTTTGCTGTGGCCTGGGTGGAAATTTGCAGCCCCTCAATTCTTCACCTGCCTCTGTCCATTGTGGTCTGTGCCCATCAATCCTGCTGCTGTCCCTTCCCTATCCCAGGCCCCCTGGATTTAGGGGCCCGCACAGACCCACTTCACTTTCCCAGTCTCTCTCGGCCCTGAACCTGGACTGTCTTCACCACCTTCCCTTACGCCTGGGCTCCTTCCCATGTCAGGCAGTACGGTGCAGTAGTTAAATCACAGTGCTTCAGTCAGTCTCTGGAGTTGAACAGACAGACCTGGGGTATTGAGTAGTGACCAAGAGAGCAAAATTTGGTGCTAGATTGCCAGGGTCTGATTCCTAGCTTCCCATGTGCTATTTTGAATAGGTTTTTAGCCTCGGGCCTCAGTTTTCTCGTCTGATATTACCTACCTGACAGAGCTAGGAGGTTTAGTAAATGAATCCATACATGTTATAAACTGAGTTTTTGATACTTAGACAGTGTTCCATACGTGTTAGATATTATTTGAATCCTCTCTGCCACTTACCAACTGTGAGATTTTGTACAATGTAATTTAATCTAAACCTCAACTTCAAAACTACCCTCCTGTCACTCTGCAGCAGCCTATTCATTCCCATGAGCATATGGCACCACTTAAAAGAAAAGCCTTGTCACCTCTAAGTTCAAAGCGTTTGCTGTTTGTTTGGCCATGACCCAGATAATGACTACACACCTGTATTTAGTAACTTGTATCATTCGGTCTCTTCTCTCCGTTAAGGATCCATCAGTAGCCATATCTTTTTACTTTATTCCTTTTGCCTCCTTCTATCTCAAACACTTGGTCAGGTTTCATAGTTTTTTTTTTTTTTTTCATTGTATGAATAGTTTTTATATGTAATTTAGTTGCTATTCCTGTATTGACTAACATTTAGGTTGTTTACATTTTTGTTCCCACAATTTTCAACAAGACTACAGTGAATACCTTATAAAAATATTTGGTTTTACATTTATTCAGTAGGAGGAAAGTCCACGGCCAAAGGGTTACACAATATATACTTTAAAATTGTTTATATTTGTTTCAGGCATAAAGTACAAAAGTTAGACATTTGTACAATTTATAAAGTGACCCCCCCCCTTAATTACTCTAGCACCCATCTGGCACTGCACACAGCCATTACACTAGTGTTGACTATATTCTTTATGCTGTACTCTACATCCTTGTGACTGTTTTATAGCTACGAATTTGTACTTCTTCATCCCTTCACCTTTTTCGCCCAGCCCCCAACATTCCCCCCTTCTGTCAATCACCAGTTTGTTCTCTGTATCTATGAATATGTTTTCGTTTAGTTTGTTTATTTCTTTTGTTCCTTAGATTCCTTATATAAGAGAAATCTTATGCTATTTATCTTTCTCTGTCTGACTTATTTCCTTCAGCACAACACACTCTGATCCCTCCATGTTGTTGCAAATGGTAAGATTTCCTTTTTTATGGTTGAATAATATTCCATTGTATATATATATATATATATATATATATATATATATACACACCATAAATTCTTTATTCAATCATAGATTGAATAGATTGCTTTCATATCTTGGCTATTGTGAATAGTGCTGCCATGAATGTAGGGAATGCATATATCTTTACAAATTAGTGTTTTGGCTTCCTTTGGATAAATACCCCGAAATGCAATTATTGGGTCAAAATATAGTTCTAGTTTTAATTTTTTGAGGAACCTCCAAACTTTTCCTTAGTGGCTACAGTAATCTATAATCCCACTAACAGTGTACAAGTGTTTCCTTTTCTCCACATTTTCTCCAACACTTGTTTTTTGATCTATTGATGATAGCTAATCTGACAGCTATCAGATGTGGTTTTAATTTACATTTCTCTTATGATTAGTGACCTCGAGCATCTTTTCACATGTCTTCACATGTCTTTTCACATCTTTTCACATCTTTTCACATTGGCCATCTGTATTTCCTCTTCATATAAATACCTATTCAGGTCTTCTGCACATTTTTCAATTGGATTTTTTTAAATGTTGAATTGTATGAGTTATTTATAAATTTTGGACATTAACTCCTTGTCAGATATATCATAGGCAAATATCTTCTCCCATTCAGTAAGTTGTCTTTTTGTTTTGTTGGTTTCCTTTGTGTTACAAAAGCTTTTTAGTTTGATGAAGTCCCATTTGTTTATTTTTTTCTTTTGTTTTCCTTGTTCAAGGAGATATGTCAGATAATAATTTACTAATAGCCATATTAGAGAGTTTACTGGATAAAGAAATTTTCTTCTAGAAGTTTTGTGGTTTTAGGTCTTATATTTAAGTCTTTAATTCATTTTGGGCATGTTCTTTGTGTGGGTTGTGTGTGTTCTCCTCTTGTAGCTAAGCCTTAAATGCTGTTAGCACATAAGTATATGCAAATGACTCTTAGGCTGACTGGCTGTGGGGATTTGCCACGTCCATAGAGTATGAGCTGCTGTGTGAGGGCTGACAACAGAGAGTGGGTTCGCCCCAGCAGACTTGGGTACCTATTGAGACTATCCTTCAGATATTCTGCTTATGGGACTAGTGAGGTGATGCTTTGTTATGATCCGACACCAGCCTCTGGGTGTGTTGGTTCTGGGGCCCTTTGGGAGGAGCTCTGCGTAGGTCAAGGTCAGCCACTGCCTTTGATTGTTTGGAGTTACCTGGTACAAAGCAATCCACAAATGGTTGCTGCTTATGCTAGATCTGGAGGCAAATGGGAGAGACCATGCTGCAAGCCCAGGTTAGTTACCCCTAGTACCGGGCTGTGGTGGCTCAGCAAAAGGACCAGTGCGCCTCAAGGCCTGAGGCTGTCTGCCAGTTGTCTCTGCAGCTGAAATAGCCTTTGGCTGATATAGCAGTTGGGTAATGTTGGGAACCCAGGGAGTCATCAGGGCATAGTGTATGGATTTCACCTATGCAATGCAGAATCAGGTTTTGTTCCAGTGCTCAGTCTGCGGCTTCCTGTGAAAGTCTCTGATCACAGCAAGGCCAGCCTCTGCCTACTTCAGGCCCACAGACACCCGAGATCTGTTCACAAAATACTGTAGCTCAGGGTGGGGTTTGTGGCCTGCCACTGAAAGTCTCTTAGGTGATGCACTGGCTACGTGTGGGCCACTCCAGCTGAGGGCTATTATTCGTTGTGGAATTCACAGCCCAGGGAAAGCACAGGGTGGGGCTGGCTGCCTGGCAACAGGCTCACCTTGGGCAATTTGTGGGTTGGGTGGTGCAGGGTCTCATGTAGACTTGTGGTAGAGCAAGCCAATTACCTCAGGCCAAAGTAGATTGCTGCCAGAGCCCAGCCAGTGGACTCCCACGAAAGCTACAGCAAGGCCAAATGCTGTCTGCCTTGGGCTCACAGACCACAGTGATCCATCCAAGAAACGCTGCAATTCAGGCTGGCACCAGTGGCCTGCCACCATAAGTCTTCCCCATAAAGTGTGGGCTTCATGCAGGCAGCACCATATGAGGTCTGCTGCCTGCCCAGGAATGCATGGCCCAGGGAAGGCACAGGGTGGGGCTGGCTGCCTGTCAACGGCCCACCCTGGGGCAGTTTATGAGTTGGATGGGGTGGGCTTCCATGGAGACCCAGGGACAATGCAGTTTCAGAACTGGCCACGCGTGCGCCTGCGTGTGCACGTGCATGCGTGGGGGTGGGGTCAACACAGGCAAGATGGCATCTATCTGTAGGCTGTCCAGGATGGGGACCCATCAAAAGAACAATGGCAATGGTGGTTGTCCTTTCAGCTCTCACATTAGGACCACACAACTCAGTCTTCCCTCGTAGTATGTCTCTTGTGCCTCCTGAGCTGCTGACCCTCTTTCCCAGCACCAAGGGTGAATATCTGACAGTGAGAGAGTCTGTGTGTAGGCCCTTTGTGTGGTGGGGGGGAGGGGAGACTGGGTTTTCAGGTTCCTTTTGTTTCACCCAGATGGCCAGAGTCCCCATTAATTTTTACAGTCAGATTTTGAGGAAATTCCTCTTCCCAGGTTAGAACCCTAGGCTGGGGAGACCCTGAGTCGCTCCAGGGGGACCTCTGCAGCCACACTCTCCCTTCTGGTGCTAGCCACCACAGACAAGTGTGAAACCAGCCTGCTTCGCATCTCCACCCCTCCTACCGGCCTGATGTGGCTTATTCTTTATATCCTCAGATGTATGTGTTATAACAAACCGGATGTCAGGTGGCTCTCTAAATCATTTGTTTTATAGTTTAGTTGTAACTTGGAAGGAGGCACATCCTGCTTTTATCTAGCCCTTCATCTTAATTGGAACCACCTTTTTTTAATGCAAATTTTTACATTTCCAAATGCAAAGCCCAGGACAAGAATGAAGTTAATAGGATTATAGGAGATATTGTAGTTGACCTTGATAGATAGCCTCAGGGACAATCAGAGATAGAAACCTGGAGCCATTCTAGATTCCTTTGTCTTCTTCACCTCCAAAGTCCAGTTGGTCACTAAGTCATGAATTCTGACTAATATTATTATTATTGTTTTAAAGACAATTTTTAGAGCAGTTTTAGGTTCATAGTAATATTGAGAAGGTACAGATAGTTCCCATGTCTTTTCTGCCCTCTCACATGCATAGCCTTTTTTTTCACCAACATCCAATATGATGAGCCTACAATGACACATCAAAATCACTTAACATCCATGTTTTAAATAATAGTTCATTCTTAGCGTTATACACTCTATGGATTTGGACAAATGCATAGTAGCATGCATTCATATTTACCACTTCTCCCAACCCCTGGAACCATTGATCTTTTTACTGTATCTATAGTTTTGCCTTTTCCAGAATGTCATATAGCTGGAATTATATAGTATGAAGCCTTTTCAAATGGTCTTTTCTCACTTTGTAATATGCATTTAAATTTCCTCCGTGTCTTTTCAGATCATGTGATTTTAATCCTTTTTATGTTAATGTGGTGTATCATATTGATCGATTTGTGTATGTTGAATCATTCTTGCAACCCAGGGATAAATCTCTGGTCATGGAGTAAGATCATTTTAATGTACTATTGAATTTGGTGTGCTAATATTTCATTGATGATTTTTGTATCCAAATTTATCAAGGATATTGGTCTGTAGTTTTCTTTTCTTGTGGTATCTTTTCCTGGCTTTAGTATCATGGTCTCATGCTGGCCTCATAAAATGAGTTTGGAAGTATTCCCTCTTCTATTTTCAGAAGAGTTTAAGAAGGATTTGTATTAATTCTTCTTTAAATGCTTGGTAGAATTGACCTGTGAAGCCATCTGGTTCTAAGCTTTTCTTTGTTGGAAAGTTTTTGATTACTGATTTAATCTCTTTATTTGTTATTTGTGTGTTCAGGCTTTCTATTTCTTCTTGATTCAAAGTTGATATGTTGTATGTTTCAAGGAATTTATCCATTTTTTCTAAGTTATCCAATTTGTTGACATCTAATTGTCAACTCAGTACAGCTCTTTTTTATATCACCTGATATTTTGGAGCTCATAAATATAGAGTTGGGAAGAGAATTGAGCTTATGTTGTATGTGTTTCCTATGATTATTTCTATGAGCATTGTATTTTGAGGGCATGGTTCCCAGAGGAGAAAGAAAATTTATGATACCTTAAAACGTGATAGGGCTGCCAAATATGCATGAAATCCACTGAGGAAGTCATGGTTCTATCTTTGCTGGGATGGTATAAACATTACACATTTTTCGTCAAGATGGAAGATAAACAAAGCTTTTTTAGGAAGGTGTCCAGATGATTCTTCACCACCAGCCTCCCACCCTACACCTAGGGAGTCCCTCCCCCTTCTTTATTTTCTAAAGTTTAAGCCTAGGTACAGGCTTCTAGAAGACAGGTACAAAGGAAAGATGAGCCTCTTTGGAGGCATACAGTCCTAGGATGGTAGACAGTTCATTCTACTTAAATATTCTCTGAAGGAGAAGGATAGCTCCCTGGCCCACTGACTTTGGGCTTGGACATATTACTTACTTTGGCTAATGTAATGTGAGCAAACTTGACATATACTATGTCTGAGCAAACCTTTAAATGTGTGGCTTGTGTCAGTTTCTTGTTCTTCCCCTCTGCCCTGAGAATGGGTGTATCTCACACTAGGAATGCTTCTTCCATCTGGATCCCAGAATGAGAAAATATACAGAACAGAGCTGACATGCAACATGAACATAAAGTAAATGTCTGGTATATGAAACATTCAGCTTGGGGATTGTTATTTTATACTTCAAAACTGCCCCATATACCTGGCTTCACAACTTCTGGCCTATATTATCTTCAAAGAGTTGCTTCATTTATTCAACCCCAACAATCACTGATGCCTACTAATTGATATGTCTTGTTCTAGACACTGCTGATTAAATTGGAATAAGGCAAGTTTCTTTCATGGGGACCTTTCTGTGTATAGTGTAGTGGGGGAAGATATGAGTTCAGGGCAAGCACAAGGGTCAGGAGAAGGAGCCCTGACTCAATCAGTGAGATCATGGAAGTATCTTTAGAAGCATGTACCCATTGCTAAATCTTAAGGGACAAATAAGACAAAAAAAAAATAAAGGATGGGGTGGAGGAGAGAACAGGGGGAGTTTCTCTTGTAGAGGAAACACCACAGGCAAAGGCTCATAATGATGGGGTGGGACCAGATGGCTTCTGAGAATCTGCTCCCTCCCTCCTCAGTTTCATCCATACCCTGAACTTTCTGAGAAAGCTCAGACTCACTGCCTCAAGTCAGTAGTCAGTCTCTGGTTGGTGCCTTGGGCTATATCTAGACACCCAAATGACCACAGTGAATTGCTGAGCTTTGGAAACTGACCTAGGAGAAAAGTGGCTGGTCCTAGGACTGGATCATTTTGGAGGAGCCCTGCTACCATCAGTCTCAGGCACCTAAGCAGGAGGGGAGAAGCTTGAGCCCAGGCTGCTGCATTCTCACCATGGTCGACAAAGAGTGACTGATTCGGAGTGAATAATTTACTTTTTGTTTCCACATTCATCAGACCAAATGAAGAGTTCCCTCATCTGAACAGAATGGATTGCCCGAGTTAATCCGAGAGTCTGTCTGGGGGAAGTGAAGCATGGTAGAAAAGTAATAGGGGAAGCTTGCAGCTGGGAAATATATTGAATCCAAATAGGAGAGAGATAAGAAAAAGGCAAAATAACAGAGCAGAAGAACAAGGTTCCTAAGTGCTAAATCCTGTAGTTAACTCCCAAACAAGTTTAAGATATTTCATTACTGTCCTGACCATGTCTAGTTACACTTCTTTTCTTTTCTTCCCTTTTATAATTTCTTTTTTATTTCTAGTTATAACTAAGAACAAAGAATTTCAGTTGTGTTAACCCAGACTAATTTTTCTGATTCCTGTATTTCTCATTCTTGATCAACAACAAGCAACAACACTTGGCTTCCACTGACAAATTCACCTCGAATCTTGAGCTTCTGCTATGTGCCAGGCACTGTTCTAGACACTAGGCAGATAGCAATGATAAAACACAGTTTCTGCTCCGAGGAGCTTGCATTCCTCTAGAGAGTCTTTGGATGTCCTCTTCTGATGTGACACTGGTCAACATGCCCACCAACGTGGTGGTGTAAAACCCTTCCCCTGCCCTAAGTTTCTGGTATGTCTTTGTATCAAGTTAGTTTCACGTGAGTTCTCTCATTTGATTCTGACAATAACCCTGTGAGGTAGCTATTGTTGATTTCATCTCAGTGCAAGGACACTGAAACTCACAGGCAAAAGAAGCCCTTAAAGTAAAAGCCATAGAAGGCCAATGGGGGACCAGTGCTGCTTTGAGCTCTTGTACCTCACACACCCTCACTTGTCTAACTCCTTTCTTGGCTGTGAGGCAAAGTCTATGTAGACACTCCCCCTCCCCCACCAAAGAACACTTCAAAAAGAGTCCCTTCTTAAATCCTGCCATATGTGACAACATGGATAACCTTGAGAATACTACATTAATGAAATAAAGCCAGTTACTGAAGGACAACAAGTACATGATTCCACTTAAGTGTGGAATCTAGAATAGTTGTAGAATGGTGGTTCCAGAGGCTGGGGGATGGGGAAAGAGGAAGTTCGACAGGTATAAAGTGTCACTTAGGCAAGTTCTAGAGATCTGCTGAACAATATTGTGGTTATAATGAACAATACTGACCTGTACACTAAAAAATTTGTTAAGAGGGTAGATCTCAAGTTATCTGTTCTCCCTCCCAACAAAATAGAGTTCCCTCTTTTCTCCTGTGAGCTTGAAATGTGGGCCAAGTAATTAAAACCAAGAGTCCTGAGTGAGGAGGGAGAAAGAGGAGAAGAGGACTGCTGGATTTTCTCCATATGTTGTGGGTGAGGTTACTCATTCAATCAACAAATATTTACCGAACACAGATTCTATGCTAAGTGCTCACAGAGGCAACAACAGAGCAGACAGATAAGATTTCTGTCTTCCTGAAGATCAGACTCCAGTAGGGAAGGCAACAATAAACGAGTAAATAAACGTCAAAAACAATAAGGGGAAGGAAACAGATGGAGTGGTATGATAGTAATGTGGGGCTAGGTTTTAGATACAGCAGCCTCTGTGAGACAGTTGCATTTGAACTGAAACCTGAGAGCTGAGAACAAGTCAGTCATATAAAGAACTGTGGTAAGAGCATTCCAGGCAAAGGTCAAGTGTAAAGGTCTGGAGGCTAGAGAGGCCTTGCTGTATTCAAAGAACAGAAAGGAGATCAGTGTGGAAGGAGCAAGGAAATGGGGTTAGAGAAGAGGTCAGGAGTCAGATTATTCCAGGACGTGTGTTTCGCATAAGCACTTGGGCTTTAAGAGCCATGAGAAACTAAGAGGAAAAGTTTCAGCGGGAAACTGAGGGATAAAACATGAGCTTCTACCTTTCTGTTTAAAGAATATCGCTCCAGCTGTTGAATAGAGAGTGGACCTTGGGGAGCAGGAGGAGAAGCAAAAAGAGCACTTTGGAAGCTATTACATGGGTTGATTGTCAGATTTGAGCTCCAGAAGTGATAGTGGGGAAGAAGGCAGGAGAAAGGATTTGAGATAAGATTGGGAGGTGAAATTGATCAGACTTGCTGATGGATTGGATGTGTGAGGTAAGAGACAACAAGGATTCCTTGGATTTAGGTCTGAGCAATTGAGTAATTGCAGGTGACATTTTAATGATGTGGGAAAAATAGGGGAAGAACAGATCTGGGCCCATGGGGAGTGAAAATCAGGAGTTGTCAAGTGGACACCCAAGTGGAGGCTATTGTCTGTGTATATCTGGAGCTCAAGGTGGAGGCTTTGAAGCCAGTGTGGTGCATCTGGGAGAAATGATTGGCATGGAAGTGGTTGGGCCTTGTTAAAAACCTACTTTTCCATGAGCAAGCGGATTTATTTAAGGATGGGTGGAGTCAAGAAGTAGATTTCTTATTTTCACAGATGGTGTTTTCTTTTCTTGAAACAGTCTCTGTCTCCTCACACCTTAAGAGGCTGTTTTTCCCCAGAAGGCATAAGCGATGTTGGGAGAGGCAGAGCTCTGGAGCCAGGCCCTCTGTCATCCCTATGTCTCCTCATTATCAGGCTGTCTCTGGGATCCAGGAGCTGCAAAAGACAAATAGGACACACAGGGAGAGAAGGTGACATTAGCTGGAGACTAATATCATTGCTCCCCTGAGCTAATCCCTCCACTACCATTATCAGCTGCTGTGTGTAGGAAGGTATTCAATGGGTTGTGTGCATGCTGTCCTTGAGATGCATGTGGACATGTCACCATCAGATTGAGGAACCTGATGGCCCAACCCAAGGGTCAGCAAACTACAGCCCATGGGCCAAATCTAGCCTGCTGCCTGTTTTCGTAAGTGAAGTTTTGTTGGCATACAGCCATACCCATTTATTTATACATCGCTTATGACTGATTTCAAAACACAACAGCAGAGTTGAATCATTGTGACAAGACTATTTGGCCCTCAAAGCTGAAAATATTTACTACATTTACTTTACCGAAACTGTTTACAGACTCCTGGCCCAAACAACTAGACCTGGAAGTGTGTCAGCAGAACTCTGTGGTCATTTTCCCCCATTGCTGCTTTGGCCTCTCTGTCCCAGATCAGCTCCTTGGACAACACTTCTCATCCTCAGTTGCCTGCATGTTATAGAAACGACCCAAGGAAACACTCCCAAACAAGGTATGCTGGGACTTCAGCCCCACCGCCTCACAACCTGGAGACTGAAAGACAGCTTGGGAACCAGAGGAGCCTCCAGGATCCAACACTGCTAAATCACCAAGTCAGTGAGTACTGCCCATCTGCCCCTAGAAGCAAGAGTGTGTCCAGTGTTCCACCATCATGGGGACTGAGGAAATGTTCTCACCTCCACTTCTCCCCATGTGTCTTCTCATATCCATTCCTGTTATCAACTGCCCAATATCTCTCTCGTGTTAACATTCCCATTAGAGAGAGTTGGGTTCATCTCATGAGATGACATTGTCTTTTGAGTAGAGCTTTCTGGCTACACCAAGGCAGAGCCCCTGGGCAATCCTGTTGCTTGCCTGTCCCTTGGCAAAGGTGCTCTCCTGTGATAGTATCTGTGGGGTCTGGGTGACAGTGGTTGCAAAATACCATGACAACTTTGTAGAAGGTCTCCATTGTAAGGGAGTATGACACGCTTGTTTGGAGACTGCATCTGCTCTGTATTTTGATGAATATTGACCTGGCAATCATTTCTTTCAAGTGAATCAAAAAAATTCTCAGAGCTTCCTTCCTATGTTCAGGGGTGGGGGTTCACCAGGTCTGGTTTGATAGTACTTGCCCCCCCCCAAGCTCCAACATCTGTCACCAGCTAAATGTCCACTCCCCTGTAACCATGTTTCTCACCAAAACTTGAAGAAGAGGTGGCTGAACATAAAAACATCATTCATCCAATCTGCTTTGTAGACTGTAACCACCCACTCCTGTATTTTCCTTAGCAGGGCATTGCTTTCCACAGCATTTCTACCTAAGTCAGTTTCTCCATGAAGCTCACAAGCTATTCAGAGAGATCTATCTTTCCTACTCCCCAAAATCTTCAGCGAGGCATGAAAAATTCAGTCATTTGGCTCATTCAGACTTTCCAGATGTCTGATGTTGGGCAAGAGATGCATGCTGCTGACGGATGGCACTTTTTTACCTTCTACCCACGTGTTTGACATTGTGCAGATGTAGGCATTTGAAAAAGAGGATTGATTTGTTTTATTAATGAGAAAGTGATGAAATAACACTGGAGAAACTTTTGACAAGTCCCACATAATCCCACTGTTCAAATACAACAACCATTTCCACTTTTGCATATTTCCTTCCTGGTTTGGTTCATCTCAGATGCATATAAATAGAATTGCAAACACAATATCCTCACCATTTGGTAATTTGCTTCTTTCATTTATTATTTTATCACACATATTCTCCCTTTGTTTTCTCTTTATTTTTAAAATTATTGATTCTTTTGTGATTTCATAACAGTCCTTTGGAGTGGATATACTGTTTGCTTAGTGTAGTGATTAAGAGCATGTTCTTGGGATTAGCCTGCCTTATTTAAAACCTACCTTGAGCCCCAGTTTCTACATCTATAAAATGGAATCAATACTAATTACTGAGGGATGTTGTCAGGTTTAAAATAAGATAATATTGCATATGTATCAGTCAGCATAGGCTGCATGCTGTGTAATAAACAATCCCCAAGTCTCACTGGCTTAAGAAACAAAGGTTTATTTCTTCCTCATGTCACATGAGAATCCTGGGTTAATTCATGGTGATGGGAGAGGGTTGATGGTAGTGTGATTCTGCTTGTTCTAGTTACTTAGGAACTCAGGCTGAAAAAGCAACCATATGTCACCTATTAACAACTATCTTGTCAGAATTACATGTTCCCACTCACCAACAAAGCGACCCAAAAGCATAATCTTATCTCATGTCTTAGAAAGAGAGAACTAGAAACATTTAGTAACTTCTACAGCACATGATTGTGGAATTGCATATGCTCATTTCTACAAAATATAATAAAAATGGAATGATACACGTCAAGTTCTTAGCACGGTATCCCAAGCACATAAGGAGCTCTCAGTAAGGGTAGATTCTATTATTATTTCAACTTTTTTTTTTTTTTTTGCAATTGTAGGTAGTGTTTTATTAAACATCTTTAACAAAAGTTTTTGTTTTTGTTTTTTTTTTGCTTCTATTGAATTGTCCCCTAAGGATTAATCCTCAAAAGTAGAATTAAGTGCCTGAGCTTTGGAATCAGACACAGGAGGATTCAAATTCTGGCTCTGAAACTTACACGATGGGGATCCAAGGCCAGAAAGTATGTGAAATCAGTGAGGACTAAATCACTGTTTTGGTTTTGTTGCATAATCTGATTTAGATTTTCTACCCTTGACATGATATCTTGAATTTGTGATAGTTAAATATTTCTAATTTATATTTTTAGATACTAAGAAGAGAGAATGTTTTGTATATGATGTCACACTCTCTACAACTACAGTTTAATCTCTCTCTTGCATTAATTACTATTGTAGACAAATGACTGTGTGTCTGAGTGGTATGTGATCTTGACCTTGCTAAACTCTCATTGGTTGAATATACTTGAGGTCTGTCAGCTAGTCATGTCATTCAAAAGAGCTGAGGCAGAGTTTAAATAACTGCTTTTGTTGAGACAGCAGGAGTGTGCACATTTTACACAGCATGTAGTATCATGGTCTAGCTCCAGACCTAGGGTCTAGCTTGAGGTCTCAGGTTACAACCTGTGTAGTTTGCCTTGCAGTAGCCTTGCTTCTGACTTTGGACAAGCTGCTTAATAATTTTGTGCCTTTCTTTACTCTTTGGTAAAACAGGCACAGTGACATCTTAGCATGAATAGAAGCAGTGTCAATTTGATTTCCTTTCTCTTGCACAGAGGCAAAATGTCCTTATGGCTTTTGCTAACCACAGTCATATTGAAAGAGGATCTTTGTGGATTTGTCTATTAAATATTTAGATTGGTGGTTCACAGCCCTCATCATCTATCAGAATCACCTGGAGGAACTTGAAAAACACTGACGTCTGCATCCCCCCCTGAGGGATTTTGATGTGATTGGGCTAGAGTGTGGCTTGGCCATTGAGAGTTTTAAAAGCTCCCCCAGTGACTTAAATATTCAGCAAAGTTTGAGAACTGTTGACGAGACCAGTGTGTTTCAAACTTGAACATGCTAAAGAATTCCCCAGAGGGCTTGTTACAACTCAGATTGTAGGGACCCACCTCCAGAGTTTCTATTTCAGTGTTTAGTAGATGTGGGGTGGAGTCTAGGAATTTGCATTTCTACCAAGTTTTCAGGTTCTGCTGTTGCTGCTGGGACAGGGGTAGCACACAGAGGACCTCTGATACCAATGCCATTTGCTCTCTTGTGCATTTCCCTCCTGTAAAGGGCTTTGAAAGGACAAGCTGGGGCAGGTCTTTTGGAGGCAGGAGAATGAACGAAATGTCTTCTCTGTGTCTTCCCCAGACCTGAGAGCTGTGGAACTCTCTCCTGAGATGCTGTCAGTACAGGCAGCCTGATCTGCAGTATTTTTCTTAAAGGAGCTAGCAGCCGGCTAAAGTCCTCAAGCTGAATTTGGCTCAGGGAGCTTGTGCCAGCAGCCCTCCTATGAACTGAAGACATCAGTCTCCCTCCTTCCATTACCTCCATTAGCACGGTTATTTGTGGCAATCCCTCTTCCTGGCTGCTCAGGGTATAAAGTGCTGACTGTGAAGCTACGCTTGATGTCTGAAACTTCTAGGACAGAAAGCAGGGATATGTCTATGGCCATGCCATCCTGAACGTGCCCGATCTTGTCTGATCTTGGAAGCTAAGCAGGATTGGACCTGGTTAGTACTTGGATGGGAGACCACCCAGGAAGACCAGGTGCTGTAAGTGTTTAAAAAAAAAGAAGAAGAAGAGAAAGGAGGGATATGATGGTCCCTTACCCAGGAGACCAGAGCAGCATGAGCCAGGGGTGAGGGAACATGATCTAGTAGTGGGAGTGGGTGGGAGTACAGGCAGAAGAGGAGCCTGGCCAGACTCACTCTGGGAGCTAAAATATTCCCAAATGAACTAGCCTTAAGACATCTGAGTGATTTGAGGACAAAGCAGGTATTTCTTTCTCTCTAATCATTCAGATAAATGTAGTTCTGAGGAGGTGTGTGTCAGGGGTGGGGGAAGTAGGGGGAAATGGTATGGAGAAAGGATAGGGATAGAAATATAATACTTTTTGCATATTATCTGAGTGACTGAGGTATACATTCTGTGGCATGGCTGGGGGGTGGGTAGTTTAATCATCCTGAGTTTACACAGAGAAAATGCTCAGTACTGCAGAGCTTCTGCTTTGGCAGACAAAAGCACCTCAGAACCAACAAAGGCAATAGTAGTAGCTAATGTTTATACAGCACTGACCATATTAAGTGCCTGATATCTATTAACTCATTTTATCCTCAGATCAACCCTAAGAGGTAAGGACTATTATTATTCTCACTGTATAGATGAGGAAACTGAGGCAGGGAAGGTTAAGTGACTTGCTCAAGATTACACAGTTAATAAGGATTTGAGCCCAGTGAACATTGGTCCCAGAGTCCATGTTCTTAGTCCCAGAGAGGCTATTTGTGAAGGATTCTGGTACCAGCTCTAGATGTGCATTGAGTTCTTTTGAAATCTGTGGTCAGGTTCTGCGGGCTGAGAGCAGACATGTGGCTCCTTCCTGGCCCAACCATTATTAGATCAAGTGTGTTGCCTGACTGAACCCCTTTTTAGTGTTGTTTCTTTTCTTGAAGTTTCCTCATGCAAAGTAGAGCTTGATCTATCTGGAGAAAGAGCAGATCTTTGACATAGGTGGGCAGAATTAACTTAACTGCCTTCTCTTTCTGTGTCCAGCTCTCTACCCACTGCATGCCCTTATGGTGCCCAAACCCCCCATCTTCATGCCTCCCCAGATATGCCTCCGTAGCCCCTTCCCAAAACAGACTCTCCTTCCAGTCTTCTAGGCACCTCATAACACCTTTACATAAATCCAATGAGTGCATACTAGAGGGAGAAAGAAGTGCATTCAGTCCCCTCAAACGTCTAGCCACCTTAAGCACAAATCCACTCTCTCTTCCATCCATCACATTCACTTTTTCCTTCTTCCATCATCCAGTCAGCACTCTTTTCTCCTTGGAAGATATATAAGAAAGAAAAGGGACCAGGAGTTGGTCAAGCCATGTCCAGCTCTGACATTTATTAGCCATGAATAATGGTTGACAAGGCCCATAGTATTACTGGTAGTTATGAGTAATGATTGAGTAATGACTATGGTGTCAGACAGACCTGGGTTCAAATCCTGGTTCTGCTGTTTTTGGACCTAAAGAAAGTGACGTAATCTCTTTGCATCTCTTGTACCTCTTCTGTAAAATGGGATCTTGCCAGGTTACCGTGAGAACCAAATGATGGCACACCTGTAACGTACTCAGTATGGTGCCTGGTGTCGAGAGAAAGCTTTCAGTTAATGGTCATTAAGAGCTTTTATTATGATTACTTCCCTGCCTGACCTCAGTTTCCTCAGGGTTGGCCTGCTTGATTTCCCAGGGTGCTCCCTGCTTCAACATCCTCTGACTCATTGGCATCCTTCTTATTTCAGGTTTTTTATTAGATTTCTATGACTGACTCATCTTTCTCCATCTCTCTCTTATCATCACCCTCTGTGAAAAATGAACCTTCCTTCCCTTTGTACTCGGGCCATTGCCCCATCATCTCTGCTTGGGGGGTTGGGGGTGGGGTGGTCAGAGGGTAGAATTATCCAAGCCAGCCAGGCCCCTGCATGCCACTGCTACTTTGAGTCAGATTTTGTTGAATTTATAAGGCATCTGAGGAGTAGGTAGTCGATATGAATAACCATTACATTGGGGAGGGCTTTTTCTTCTCCCTTTGACTGATGACAGCTAAATTACTGCTAAATATAGGCCCTGAATTTGCATGAATCTGCAGCTTGCCACAGCCAGGCTGTGGGTTTTATTGACAGCCGAGGCACTGGAGGCAGGCAGGCACCTGCTCCAATACACCTCTTCCAGAGGAAGCACGGAAGCAGGCAAAGCCACCCCTCCCTCACTTCCTCTCCAAAGCATGTACTCTTCTCTCCAAGCCTCCAGGCCTGCTGGTTCCAAGGGAACAGTCTGGGCTTTGGGTTTGAATCCTACATATGTTAGAGCTGTGTGATCTTAAGTAAATTACTTAACCACTCCCCACCTTCAGCCTTAGTTTCCTCATAGATTAATAATAGCATAGAATGGCTAATCATTATTTCACATAAAACAAAAAGTTGGAAATAGGCTGTTCTCAGTTTCTATCTTGCCATACAGCATGTTTTAATTTAATTTAATTTAATTTAATTTAATTTAATTTAATTTAATTTAATTTGTCCTTAGGTTATTGTTCCAAAATCCCAAGATGGAAGCTTCAGGAATTAAAATCTATCACAATTAAATTTAGGGCAAAAAAAAAAAAGTAGTCTTCCTCATCACCTCATTTTTTAAATTGAGGAACATAAACTTGCATAGAAAACACCCAGAAGACTTCCCCAGTATAGCTTATGGCAACAACAACAATAATAATAAAAGTAGTGCCAATTATGGAGTACTTACTACACACAGCATCTTTCTAAATACTTACATGGGTTCACTTACTCACTACTCAAATCAATACCAAAAAATTGGTGCTGTTTCTAAGGGCCACAGAGGTTAAAAAAAACTTGTCCAAAGCTACTCAACAGGTTATTGTCAGAGGCGAGATTTAAACCCAGCGAGTTTGTCAATATTGCTCAGTTCTATAACTGAGTTTATATGGAGTTTGAATGAAGGTCATGTTCACTTGTTCAGCCTACAGTGAGGCCCTGGGGCTGGAGAAGGGACCTAACTTTCCAAGTACATTAGATATGCTTAATACAGAGATGAAATTGGGGTTCAAGAAACTAAGGAAGAAAGGGAAATGGCTTGGGGTAGAAAGCAGAGGTGTGTGGCCCACTATTTCACAGGGTAGTTAGGTAGTTGAAAAACAGAATGCCACTGTTTTAGTCAGCTCAGGTTGCTACCACAGAATACCATAGACTGAGTGGCTTAAACAACAAACAGTCCTGGATGCTGGGAAGTCCAAGGTTAAGGTATCAGCAAGATAGGTTTCATTCCGAGGCCTCTTCTCTTGACTTGCAGGCAGCCATGATTTCTCTGTGTTCTCACATAACCTCTTCCTGGTGTGTATGTGGAGAGAGAGCAAGCTCTCCAGTGTCTCTCTCTTCTTATAAGGATACTAATCCCATCATGAGGGCTCCATTCTCATGGCCTCATCTAACCCAAATTACCTCCCAAAGGACCCATCTCCAAACACCATCACGTTGGGTTTTAGAGCTTCAACATATGAATTTGGGAGGGGACACTATTCTGTACATAGCAGCCCCTTAAATACTTTTTTTTTTCAAAGTAGGTGTCCAGTGAATAAGAGTTCCTTTTTCTTCCTTTTCCTCCACTTACTGTTTGTTTTAATTTAATTTAATTTAATTTAATTTTATTTTATTTTATTTAATTTAATTTTATTTTTTATGGTGACATTGGTTAATGAAATCAGTAAATTTCAGCTGTACATTTTAACAGTCAGGCACATATATATATTTACATTGTGTGTTCACTTCTCATAGTTAGATTTCTTTCTGTCATCATGTATTTGACCCCATTAACCCCATCTAGCTCCCCCACTTCCCTTGCCCTCTACTTATTGTTTAAATTAATTGTTTTGAACATGTAATATGAGATTGGCAGTAAGACACTAGAATCTCGTTAGGGAGAGAGGACAAAAACAGTTAAGTCATAGCTCATGATGACATTTGTTTAAGGGCCAAATGCCTGAAGCTTGTTCAGAAATGGGCCAGATGGAGCAGTGAGTCCAGCTTCTCCCGTCGATCATGATGGCCAGTCTGCTGAACTTCCAGATCTATCCCAGGCTGAGATGCAATGGAGCAGACCTCAGTTAACTCAGAGACAGATTTTTGGATATCCTGAGCTAGACCATTTTAGGATAGAAAATCTCAGCTGACAGAACTAGTTTTGGAGAATAATAATTTTCAGTGGCTAGGGAAAGCTGGACTAAATGTAGCTGAGGCTCAGGCTTAAAGCCTGTGATATAATCAGAAGGTATTTACGAAAGGATCATGGTGGGGTAGAGACAAAGTGGATGGCATTGGGTCTAGTCAGCCTGCTTCCAGTGTCTCAGCTGGCTGAGCTGTGGTAGGCTGATACTTAAGTGAGGATTAGGCAGAGCAATAGTGCTGCTGTGAAGTTTGGAAAAAATTTTGCCAAGGGAGGAACGCTGGCATTAAGGATTAGTGGCATGGAGGTGCCAGTTGCCATGTGAAGGAAGCCAGAATGGAAGTGGAAATGTGGGTGTGCCAGCCGCCTGGAGCTATTGCTGCCATCAGAGGAAGAAACCCAGAGAGACGACCAACCAGGAGCTGAGTCCAGATCCTCTCCAGAAAGGAATGTGGTTGTTGTGGTTATTGAAAAGTCAAAGTATGAAAGGTCATGATACAAGATGCCCCTGTGGCATCACTGGAGGAGCTAGGTCAGGACACGTCACAAGGAAGCAGGGTTTCTCAGTGGGTAGTTTCCAGACTGATTGGTTCTGAATCCCAACTCGACAATTACTAACTTGTAACCTTGGACAATTACTGACACACCCCCAAATCTAAGTTTTTTTTTTTGTGTGTGTGTCCTATCTGGCTAAAAATACAAGGACGATTGTTGAGGATTATAGGACATGTGTATTCAATGTGGCCAGAAGTGTCTGGCACGCAATAGGAGGGAGATTGTGGGCTCCGTCTTTTTTAAGTTAATGGGAAGGTGGATAGATACAGGCTGCCTCTGTCCTGGGGGCCTTGCTGCCAATGAGAACAGCCATCCCAGGCTTTCATCATGAAAGACCAGTGCTGGAAAAAACGTCACTCTAGGAGAAGCTCTTTGAACCCCTTCTTGATGGAAGATGAATCGATGGTCAGCTTCATTTCAGAGGCAGGTCCTCTAATCCCAACTTTTCATCTAGTTTTCTGCCGTCTCCAAGGCCTCTCCAGGGGAGGTCCCAGCCCCTTTGTTCTTTAGGATCAGCCTCGAGAGGGTTGCTTTGAGGCCCTAGACCTAATGCCCACTTGACCTAGACTAACCCTGGGACCTGGATTCTAGTGGCATTTCTGAGGGCTCTTAGCAGTGCTTGCTCATTTGTTCAGGCTCCGCCCTTCTGGGCATCCCTGGTCTTTGGTCAGCCCTAACCTCCCACAGAGACCAATATCAAGAAATTTTGTCCTAGAAACAGCAGTGGATTAGAAATAGTTTTGACTGCATTTTGCAGAGCAAAAGCAGAGAAATCCCTGTGGGAAACGGGTAGCTGCCCAGTGCTTCTCTGACCAGACACCTTGGCTATGATGAATGTTTCTACCCCTCACTCGCATAATCTTTTGAGGACCTGGGTGTGGGGGCACTGATAGTGCCCTGTTTTCTGCCTGAATCTTCTTCAACTTTATCCCTCTTCCCAGAATGAGCTTAGTTTGGTTTTTCTCCTGGAATTTCAGAAGACACCTGGCTCTGAATCTCATTTCTTCTTAGTCCCTTCCTGCCCTTCAGAAACATCTTTCCTTGATCATCCTGCCAAGAACATCTATTCTTCTTGGACCCTGAACTGACAGAGAAGATCTGCTTATGCCCTCTCTGAGCTTGAATTCCGTCATCATGGCTGGCTTCCCTCGACACTAGTTCAGTCTGCAGTTGCCCAGCATTCCTACTAGCTCCATCTCCTTGTCCTTAGATATGTCTGCTTCTTTCCAGCATGGCTGGCAGCCAGCCAGTTCCTGCTCAGTTATGTGGGCATGGGAGTGAATATGTTGGAAGCATGGACACTAGGACGGCATCTCTCATTTCTCTGTGGACTTCAGATGTGGATATAAGATATTGTGTAGGTGAGCATGTTTAAAGCTTTCTTTTAGTGGTCTGTGACTCACCACAAGATTACAGCTCAGTAGGTGAGAGTCCTTCTCAGTACCTTTGTGGTCAAAGGTAGGACTGTGTCTTGTTCATCTTTATAGCAATTCTTCCTAGCCTAGTGTATGACACATGGCAGGTACTCATTAAATATTCATTGGGTGAATAAATGATCAATGGATGAATGGACTAAGATGGTACATCTTTAATCTCCTGGGGAAGGAAGGAACACCCTCTCCAAAGTTCCCTGTAGGTGAACATGCATCTCTGCACAGACATTTTCAGTGATGAGGGGGCTCCCTCTTTTGTAAGATAACTCATTACATTGCTTTGCCTGTACAGAGCTGAGTTCTGTCATTCAGCTTTTGCCTTTGGATTAAGCTTTGGCCTGGGAGGCTACCCAGGATTCATCTCACCTCTTGGGCCTTTTGAGGGACCACTCACATCAGAGGTAAAAGCATCACCTTCTCAGCATCTGCCAATGCTAATGACATTTGCTCTACTTAGCCAGGCCACTCCCAAGACAAGTTGAGGAGCAGTCCCCACCCTCTGGGAGGTGCCAGCCTCAGATATATCACCCACATAATTCTCTTGACACAACAAAGGGGGTCGGAACAAAAGAGAGCTTTATCGCTCATGACTACTGGTCACCTTAATTTACAGACAAAAAAGCTAATGTCCAGAGAGGGGAAATGATGTTCCGTGGGTCACGCATCTGGAACCAGAATCCAGCTCTCCTTGCCCCCAGCCCTGTACTCCTTCTGTGCTCTGCAGCCCCCACCTCTGTGCTCTAGCAGCTCTTGGAGCAACACGTAGGAGTGGCCAGAGCCCTGTATCTCTTGACCAGTTCCAAATACTTGCTCCCATCAGATTCAAATTTTCCTGTATCTCCCAGGGACTGGGCTCCTTCTTGTTTTGCTGAAGCATAGGTGGTTCTGGAGGTCAACTCTTAACCCTCTGTGGATGTGCTTTGGGCTCCCAACCCCAGGTGCTGTTTAGGATAGTGTTTAAGGCATGGCCTCTGGAGCCAGACTGTCTGGGGTTCAGTCCTGATTCTGTCACTTTTGAACTGTGTAATCTTGTCTGTGTCTCAGCTTCTTCATTTGTAAAATGAGATAAATTATTTTCTAATTCATAGGTCTATTGGAAGCTTAAATGAGGATAAAGAGTTTACCTTAGTGCTGGGGAGGTGCGTGCTAGCTGCTATGAGTGCTGACTCCTGTTCTGATTTCCCTGTACTTGCTGGAGCCAGCTCATCGATAGCAAGGACAACTACTGTAGTATCCTCAGTCAGGTAACCTCCTGTGCCATCAGGAATGGTCCCTGGCATGCCTGAAGTGGGGCTCTGCAGGGTCTCCTATCTCTGAAGAAAACTGCTGGGCAGAGTACAGTGGTTAAAGTCAAAATGGGTTCTGGGCCTGACCACCCAGGTTCACATTTCAACCCCCCACTTTCCAGACATCAGACCCTGATGAACTTTCTTTCTCTTTGACTCAGTTTCCTTATCAATAAAGTATGGGAGTGGGTGACAATATCTGCTTCTGAGCACTGTGTGATAATTATATAAGAGAACACATATGAAGGACAGTGTCTAATGTTCAATAATATACTATTAGTTGTAGTGATATTGGCTAATATTTATCAAGCATTTAATGCGTGTCAGGCACTGTTTTAAGTGCCTTTAGATATATTAATTCACTTAATTTTCACCACAACCCTATGAAATAGAATGAGTTTTATCTTCTTTTGCCAGTGAAAAAACTAAGGTATGAAGAAAAGCAACTTGCTTGTGACTGAGATATATAGCCAGGTCCTCTGGCTTCAATGCTCATATACTTAGTTACCACTGGACACCATCAGGGTGTCATACATGATAGCTGTGTCACACATGAGGGTGTCACACATGATAACTGTGGCTGCGGAACTTTCTGATCGGTATTGTAATTTGCAGTGTATCTCAAGCAGGCATGAGACTGCCTGAAGCCAGCCATCTTTCTCCAGAAAGCCTGAGCCAGCATTGGGAATACAGATAGCATGGCGAAAGAGTGGGAGAGAAAGTGACCTCTGGCCACTGACTGCCAAATTTACCACATACTAACCGCTGACCATGTGCCCAGGTTGGAAACCAGGGGCAAACCAGCTGCCAATGCCATCTCCTAGAGACCACCTGGCAAAAGCTGCTGTCATGATTTGGAGAGGTTTATTTATTACTATTGACTAAATTAGTGATGGGGAGAACAGTAGGCAGAATAGGAGCCCAGGACAGGGCTCCCCTGTTCTAACATCTGACCCAAAGGACATGTGGGTTTTTCTGCTCTACCCTGAGACTAACTTGGAACATCTTAGGCTTCAATCTATCAGCATTCACAACAAATCTCAGATCTTCTGGCCACTCTTAAAATGAAGTCAATCCATCTTTCTAGCCCTCAGCTTTCTGGGAGCCTGGCCAACCAAGATCTGTATACTGACTGCTAAACTCATTCTGTGCAGCTCAGAAAACTGCCAGACCACCCTGCATGCATCTAAGCAAGACCAAGGTCAAGGAAGCAGATCCTGTCCTTTTCTATTACTACCAATCTATGAGACTTCCATCATGCCTAACAGGCAGTAGGTGTCAAGATTTCTACCATAACCAGCACACAATAGGTGTCAAAGTTACCACTATGCCCAGCACACAGTAGGTGTCAAGATTACCATAATGCCTAGCATATAGTAGGTTATCAGGGTACCTTTATGCCTAGTGCACAGTAGGTGTTACTGCTGTTGTAGGGTAGAGCTGTCTTGGGGAAGATGTTGAATAGGAAGTCAGACAGCAGGAAGAAAAAAACCTGGTCTGAGACAGTAATGGTTCCTGCTGAGGTGGTGGGGGTGGAGGTGGGGATCCCTCCTAGTCAGCAAGACACAATGATAGCATCTCCAAAGATAGCACTCAAAACCCTCAGCACAGTAAGTCATGTGGTCCGTGCATGTAGTCCTCAGGATTCGGGGGCCTGCTTAGGTCCCTGACAGCTAGTGTAAGGACTAAAATGTTCTGAACTCCAGGTAAACAGTGCTCTGTTTTCTAGACAGATGGCCAACAGCACTCTAGGCAGAATACTCAAGACCCCAGAAGACAGCACTGAGGATTGTGGGTGTCTGTTGGGGCTGATGACCCCATGGGGTAACACCTGGCTTTCCTGAGGGCAGAGCCTAAAACTTCAGGAAGCAGTGCCCGATACTCTGGTATAGTTGTAAATATTCCAGGAGGCAGTGTTCATGCAGGAGGTATGACTCAGGACTCCAGGGGATGATGCTGGGTATTCTGTGTACTACATACATTATGGACAATTGGTCATGGAGACACGTATCTCAGGAATAAGTTTCTGGAGTATGAGTCTGAAGGCAGCTGTCAATGGCTTGACCAGAACACAGCAGCTCCACCCACCTTTGCTGAGGGCCTGGTTAGTCAAACAGATTTTAGATGACAAACCTAAACAAGTGCCCAATTTTGTGCTCTGGACTGCTGGGTTAGGAGAAGAACCACACTTGAATTTCCTCATATTTGAGAGGTAGATCTTCCCTTTTTTAGAGTTAGAGTCGGGTTGGCCTACTTGGGAAGGTGCAATCATTTTTATTGTTATACCTTTGGACTGACAATTTTTCTTCTAGAAATGTTTTATGCATATATAATCCTTTTTTGCATCAATGATGGAACATTCACTACCTTGTTTTTTAAAAATAATTATGTAGCTTGGATGTGTCTATATCAGCTGTCTCATCCTTTTACATGGCTACCTAATTTTCCATCGCATAATTTTCTATAACTTAACTAATTCTCTATTAATTGACATTTGTTTCCTGTCTCTTGCTATCGTTATTAATCCTATAATCATACATGTCTTCAGCACATGTGTGAGCCTATATAAAAGATAAATTCATAAAAAGACAGATTGCTGGGTTAAAATATTTATACTGTTTTAATATCTCTTTGGGGAGGGAGTACAAAATTGATTTATGAAAGGAATAGTAGAAAATTTTAAAGTAAACTGGGATGTTTTGGTACCCCATACAGAAAGGTTAAAAGTAGCCCAAGGACACACGTGCTGCATTGGGAAGCCAGCATGGGGCTTAGCTTTCACTGTGACCAATCCCTCAAGATTTGCTTGCCAAAAAATGCTCCACCATGCCAGACTCCTGGGCCTGCTTCTTGTGGAAGTTGGTTCTGTGGTGGAGAAGCTGGTTCTATGGTCACTCCATTCTTTGATGGATTGCATCTACTCATCAGGTAATGGGGCTCAGAGAAATCACAAAGTGGGAGTCATTTGCATCAGCAGCCAGTTTGGGCAAGTTCCACAATGACCAAGCCATATTCTTGTTCAAGTGTAATGCACACGTCTTGGCATTCAATCCACTTCTGTTTTCCCTGGGCTGTTTCTTGGTGTTCTGAAAGAAGATTGGCTACCTTGTAGGTCCTGCAGTGCCTTTGGTTTCCCAGTAAGTTCCTTCTCTTAATGGGTTTTGAGAAAAAAACATTCGGCAGTGTTCTCCAAAGGCACGTCATTCCAGTCAGAGTGTAAGACATGGACAGTAGATGCAAGAGGCACAGAGCTTGAGGCCAGTAGGGGGCCAAGGGAGGTCTCTAGTGCTGGTGGTAGTTCAAAGTGGTTGTGGGGTCTTGGCAGGTAGCTGAGGAGAGGTAGCTTTGGGGACCCTGAGAGGCTGGCCAGGGTTCAACCCAAGCACTCCTGAAGCAGGAATCTATACCCACTGAGCATGTGACCCACACTTTTCACATTAATAGATGTTGCCAAATTCTCCAGAAAAGAACCTGCATCGATTTATGTTCCCACTAACAGGCAAGAGGATGGCTTTTCCCCTATTCCATTCCACCCAGTGCCATCAAATTTTGAATTTTGCATCTGATAGATGAAAAATAATTTATCATTTAAAGTGTGTACTTTTTCAATTATGAAACGTGGTTTAAACATCTTTAAAATATGTTATTAGCCATCTGTAGTGTTTTTTTCCCTCTGAGTTGTCTGTGATTTTTGTTTGGTTTGGTTTTTGCTCATTTGTTTTTTTTCTGTTGGGTTATTTTTCATTTTCTTATCAATCTCTAAGGTCTTTTGATATATTAAGTAAACCAGACCTCTGTTTGTCATATGAGTTGCAGATATTTTTCCCCAGTTTTTTTACTCGACTTTCGAGTTTATTTATAGTACTTTTTGAAGTTCAGAAATTAATTTTTCTACTCAAATGAATCAGTTCTTTACTTTCTCAGCTTAGAATTTGTCTTGCTTAGAAAGTTTGGCTCTCTTCCATAGTTTTAAAAGTCTTCCATGTTCCTTTCTAGTATCTTCATGTTTTTTTTTTTTATGTTGAAATTGTCGTTCCATCTGGAATTTGCTTTAATGTGAGATGTGAAGACAAGATCCAGCTTCACTTTCTTCCAGATGGCAAGTTGGTTGTCTCAACTCTCCTTGTTGAAGAATCTTTTTGGCCTGATTTAAAATATCATATTCATCATGTATGAAATTCCTGTGTGTTCTTGGATTTCTATCTGGATTCTGTTTTTCTTTACTCAGTTGGCTTGTATTAGTATCAAATAGTTTTAAGTATTACAGATTTTTATTATGTTTTAATATCCAGCAAGTCTTGTCATTTTTATTTATCATTTTTTTTATTTCAGATTTTTTTCTGTCTAGTATCACATGTTGGCATATTCATGTAGACTTTATACAAGCTTGTCTGTTCCTTCTTACCTCCCAAATCCTGTGAGTATGCTCACTGGGACTACATGGCCTCATGAATATCTCCCTTTCCCAAGGGAGAGCAGATTCTCCTGCATGAAAAAGTCTGTAATCAGCCCTTCTTCAGCGGAAAACTGTCATCAGCCCAAATTTTTGTCAGAGAACGCCACCTCCAAATCTGATGTTCTCAGGTATTACAGGAGGGAGTGTCTCCAAATCTGATGTTCTCAGGTATTACAGGAGGGAGTGTCTCCAAATCTGATGTTCTCAGGTATTATAGGAGGGAAAGGTTAATTATTAAATAAGTTCAGCAAACCTTGAGTTAAAGTTAAACAATTTTTTCTTGATCATTCACTTAGCCATTATTGATGGGCACCTGCCATGTACCAAGTGTTGGGAAAGAAACACAATCCTGCCTCTCACAGAGCTGTTTCTAGTTGGAGAGAAAGACATTACACAAAAGCAAACTCTAAACATGCATTTCCTCAGGCTCGTAATTGTAAGCACAAAGGAGGGAAGCCCCAGAAAGGTACTATGAGAAGGAATGGCCAGGGAAGAAGCTGACCTTCTCTAGCATGAGGGCAGGTCTTGCTGAAGAAGGGATGTTTAAGCAGATTTCTTAGAGCTTTCACCACGCACAATAGCAGAGAGAGCCTGGCAGAGTGTTTCCCAGCCTTTTGGCTGTGGAGATCTATTCAGACGACCTTCCAGGACTCATTTCTGCAGGTGGTCTGTAGCAAATGCTAACCTTTTGCTCTACTTGGAGGTCTGTAACCCAGACCCATCTCATCTGAGCCAGGTGTCCTTAGAGAGGGTGCACACCTTATTTCTCTCATCTATGAAATGATGTAAATGTAGTGGATTAAACAACAAATATTTATTCTCACATAGTTCTGGAGGCCAGAAGTAAGAAATCAAAATGTCAGCAGGGCTGCACTCCCTCTGAAGCCTCTAGGGAAGAATACTTCCTGCCTCTTCTAGCTTCTGGTGGCTTCAGGCATACCTTGGCTTGTGGTGGCATCACTCTAATCTCTGCCTTCATCTTCATATGGCCTTCTCCATAATCAGTGTCTTCTCTCCTTTCTCTTATAAAAGGACACTTGGCATAAGATTTAGAGCCCACCTGATAATCTAGGATGATCTCATCTTGAGATCTTTAATTACATCAGCAAAGACCCTTTTTCCAAATAACATCACAATGACATTCCTTTGTGGAGACTAACACATATCTTTTGGAAGACACAATTCAACCCACTGCAGCTGGGCATCATAGAACTTGTTTCAGAGAATTGTTGTAAGGATTTGATAAGACAGGTATGTGAAGCTGCTGCCTTAGAGTGGGGTAGATGCTAAGTGCTAGTTTTCCCCTCACTTCTCCGTCTGCAAGTGTCTCTATTCATAAGATGGTTTAGCACTATTAATTCACAATGAAGAGGGAGGGGCTGAGGGTATTCTTCTCCCACACCACCTCCACTGGGGGCAAGTTCTTGTAAATGAGGAGTCAGTGGAGAGAAATTATGCCTCCTCTTTCTCAGGGTTTCCCCTTTCTAAGTTCTGGGCTGCTGCAGGACTCGTGTATCATCGTTCCTCCTAGACGGTCCTAGCCAGCTGCTCCACTGCAGTTGTGGTTATCCCCAACCTGGACCTATCCTTATAAAAACATCTTTTCTTATCAAGACATATCTTCTTATCATCAGCACAGATGTTTCTGGGAACTGAGGGTGGGGAAGCTGGCAAACCCAGCAGCTCCCAGGGGACTCCCATCTTTAAAGATGCTTTCTTCATCATCTCCTGTGTTTTCGCTGCAAAACAAAGCCAACCTCTGCGACCTCTTCACTTTTCTGACTTGCCTTGTTGAGATGCACTTGTCAAGCTGATGTTGAGGGACCTGAACCAGATACTGTTCAAGCACATCAGGAAACATCTTAAAGCCTCCGGTGCCTCTGGGAACATTAATGGCCTTGTCTGGCATTCCAGTTCTTCCAGAGACACCGACTTCTCTCAGCTCCCTGCCTCCACAAAGGCAGTCCCCGTGTTTCTTGGTCCCTGAGTTTCTCTGTCCCTGGGCTCTTCTGCTTCTCCATCTCATTTACATACTCTTCCTCTCACTGCTCCTATACTCCATGGTAAAGACAAATCAATGGTAATTGCTTAAATGTAGCTGTTCAATCTTCAGACTGTTGAGAGAGACTTAATGTCCAAAGAAGTCCCCAAGGAACCACAAGCCACCTGAATTATGTAAAGGTGAGTGGAGAAGGGTGAATTTCATATGCAGAAATCCTTTTTGGCATTAAAGTTTCATGAAAAAAACTAAACCCTTGGACTCTTATTTCTGGTCAAAGCTTCCTTCTTTCATTCAGCACATTTATTGGACTTTTATTATATACAAAGACACAGTCTAGGTGCAATAGGAGAAAAAGAGGTTAATGAATCAGTCTCAGATCTTGCCCGCAGGCCTCCTCACCTCCACATGCATACAACATGGAACCAACAAGCTGATCTGAGATAAAACTATACCCAGATGGGCATCATATCATCCATTCACTTATTCATCCATTAATTCACCCATCTACCCATCCATTTTTTGATCCAATAAGTATTTACTGAGTGCCTGTTATGAACCAGGCTCTGTTATAGACACAGGAAGTGCTGAACTAAGTACAGTACAAGACATTGGTTAGAAGTCAGGAGTGAAGAAGGTTTTTCAGGATGGTCTCATAAAAGAGATGCTTTATAAAATGGATCTTGGACAAATACAACTTGGGCAGAATGTTTCTGTGCATGCATGTAAAATACAAGCAAGGTCAAATTTCCCATCTCATTTCCAGTTCTCCCCAAAAGTTATGTGCATTATCAAGGTTTATGTTCATTTCCAAGGTCAAGTCTAACTCCCTCAGGAAGCTCAGCCCTGCAAGCTTTTCCTTCCTGAGGCTATCCTTTCTCCTTCATTGACCTCAACATGGTATCAACCTCTTGTTTTTGATTTCCCCAAGAGTCACTAACACAAAGCATGTGTGTAGGTAGCAGTGGGCCCCTCAGCCCTTTCTGGCATATCCTACCCCAACCCAACTTACAAATCCAAACAGAGGTAGCCTCTGTGACACAGTGCAGGCATACCCTTATCTCCATGTAGATCTCATCAAGAAGAAAGTATGGATAGTCATCTCCCTACTGATAGCAATGTAAGCCTCACAAGCCTAGCTTGCCCACTGCTAATATTTCCAGGACCTAGATTGGGGCTTATAACAGTGCCTGACACATGGTAGAAACTCAAGAGATAGTTGTTAAATTACTTGAATGAATCATGCCACAACCCACCACCCTGGAAACAAAGGAGAGCATAACTGTAGCAGCAGCAATGGCCTTGGCACAAAGTTCTCCAGTGTTATCATGTTTAGAATAAAATTCAAAGTTCTCCACATGACCTAGATGCTCCCTTTAACACACACTGCTCCAGCCATGCTGGCCTTCTTGTATCTCCCTTGCCATGCCCAGCATTTTGCTGCCTTAGGACCTGTTGCAGAGGCAATTCCTCTGCCCACATTGCACTTCTCTACCACCCCACAAGGCTCATTCTCTCATCTTCAGATCTCTCCTCAGATAGCACCTCCTGCCTTATTTTTCTCATTACACATATTACTGCCTGCCATTATCTTAAATGTTATTTATGGATTATCTCTTCCCTTTGAGAGCTGTAGCTTCACAAGAGCAGGGGCATTGTCTATTTTTGTTCACTGCTGTATTCTTGGTGCCTGGAACAGAGGACACAGCATAAACATTTGCTCTTAAATGAATGGATGGTAAAATGAATGAACATGGGCCCTACCACAAAGCTATCAACAGGACTGGGACTCAGTAGAGTCTTGGAATAGAAGACAAAGAAGTCGTTACCCAAATGAGGAAGATAAAAAGTGTAGATGGCAACTAGATCAAGCCCTATAGAGGCAGATCAATTAGACAATGAGCAGTTGTCAAGGATGATGAAAGGTATATAAGATCCCCACTGGTCCATGTGGTGCCTTTGTGTAAATGAGAGGAATGACACCCCTTCCTCTAAGTAGATGTAACCTTGTGCAGGGGTGAGTGGAGTGCAGGCTGGATTTCAGCTGATACTGCCCTCCCTACCCCTCTATGGGTAGGTGCCTTTGTGCAGAGCACAGCTTGGATAATCGTACCTGATAGTCTTAGAGCATTGGTCAGTCAAAGTCTTGTTAGGGACAAATTTGAATGCCAACCATGGCATTTCTCCATTGTCGAGTTTTGGGGAAAAAATAACTACTCTGAGTTTCAGCTTGATGAAGACACTTGACTGAAGTCACATGGCAATGAAAGGGCAGAACTGTGATCTAAGCTCCTTGCAATCAAATGACTTGGTGTACAAACTTGCATCATCCTCTTGCTACTCAAAGTGTGACTTGAAGACCAGCTGCCTGACGTCACCTGGGAATTTTAAAGAAATGCAGAATTTCAAGCTCTGCCCCAGAACTATATTCTCAGAATCTGCATTTTTTAAAAATGAGATCCAGGGGACTTTTGTACATATTAATTTTGGGAAATACTACACTCTACTGTTCCTGGATTTCATGCCATTCTCTTTATTACTTTTTTATTCATCTTTGTTCTTCTGGCCTGTCACCAAATGTCCATAGGACCAGTCAGCTTGGAGTTCTAAAAAGGGCACTAGACATTTAGTTGTACTTCTTGTGTAATGTTGGACAAATTTTTCATTCCTAAGAGCATAGGCTTACCAATCTGGGACTGGGGGGAGGAATAATGACCCAGCACTTTCGTGAAGCTCAGATGACTTGATGGATGGGAAAGTGCCTTGTCAAATGCAAAAATTATTGCTCTCACATAGTATAATATGAAGGCCCCTGACAGTGCCCACTTATCTCTAGAATGCTACTTCTACAGATTACAAAGAGGGAGAAAATGAATGGTCTGGGGTTAGTAGACCCCAATTAGAAGACTGGAATAGACACAAGAATCCACAGATTCATTTAGCTCACAGGAGTTACTAGTTGACACCTAGAGGCCTCACACAGGGCTTTGATCATGGGATTAGCTCCAGCCTAGAGAAACTTTGAAAGGGAAAGGTGGGCAAAGGTTAGGTGGGACATTTTCCAGGGAAGGAGACTTATAAGGGTACCATGTGTGGTGAGTTATTGGGAGGGAAGGAATGCTCCTGCAGACAAATGGCCTGCTCCTTCCTATTCCCGACCACTGCTTAGCTATTACATTTTTCATACTGCATTCAGAGGTTCTGTGCCACATGGAAGTGGTCAGTAGCATTGGAGCCACTTGGCCTGTAATGAGCTCAGGCAATGTAATTTGTTAGGAAAAAACAGCTCAGGCCACAGTGGGAATTCAGGTGGGTTCTACTGACATCACTGTCTACCTCTAATCAAAAGTCTGGACATAAGTGAGTGTTCAGTAAATTCTCAAAGACTTAATAAGTGAATGAATGGAAATCTTTGCCTTTATAAAGCTTTCTAAGTCTCAATAAAACCTACCCTAACCAACCCGTTTTAACTTTAAACTCACCCATCTCTGCTGCTCTCTATTCTTCTTACCTGCTCTATTATTTTTTTCTTTTTTGGTCCATAGCTATATAATTTACTTATTTGTCATGGAAATCCACTAGAACATGGCTCTTTATCTCTTTTAATCTACTGATACATCTCTAAAACAGGGCTTGGCACATAGTGAATGCTCAACAAATATTTGTTGAATCAAATGGAATTAAATGAATCAGAGAGAGTGTCAGTGTCAGGCTTAAGGCTTAAGCTCTTGTCTAGTTCTGCCACCAAATTTTTGTGTAACCAGGGTGCATGCCTTCGTTCTTCTGTGCCTCAGTTTCCCCATCTGTACAGTTAAGAGGTTAGATCTACCTTAAAGGCACTGTCAGCCCTAATTCTGTGGCTCTGCCTGTGTGACAGTTGCCTATGGAAGATTGTTTGCACAAAGCGGTGAAGAGAGCTGATGGGAGAAATGAACAGACATGGGTGGAAGTTCCTGCTTTGACACTTCTTGAGTCCTGAGACTTTGGATGAGACATTTGACTTCTATTCCACATATGATGCTCCTAGCACAGTTCCTGGCATGTCTTAAGAATTGACTAAACCTTAGCTTCTCTCTTCTCCCCATCTGGGTCAGGATGCTTTGTTGCCAAATGAGAATCAACTCACACAATCACATAGCAATGGACTGAAAGAATTTCACAAACTTTAAAATATTCCTCAGATGTTAAGGGTTTTTATGACTGCATACATACCCCAATCCCTTGCCTCCCTCCACACAGACGAGATTGAGACTATAGTTGCTATTTATACCCAAATCATCTCATGATTCACTGGCCTCACTGCTCATCAGAAATGTTGCACCTGACGACACCAAACTCACATTGGGTTTATCAAAGTCTAATTAAAACTTGATCATCATGTCTAACATGTTACCTTATTATTTTGGCTTAATTAGGGTGATGAGAGGAGGCTGAAAGCAGCAATTCCAGCGGTGTCATGATACAACATCTGGAAAGGCATGGGGCTTAGCCAGATGAGCAATTAAGCTGAGCTATACACAAAGCGAGGATCTTTGCATCTGACAGCTGTCTGGCCAGCCCCTCTTCAATCCAGGGTTTGTGAAAGCCAGACCAATGTGCTCCTTTCTCCACCTTCTGAAATGTTAGGAACTGGCCAGAATCTTTAGAGAACCTGGTGGCAAAGCCACCACTGTGAGGAAAGTCCTGCTGTCATGGTTTTTAGTCATTGAGGGAAGGGAAGAAGGAATATCTGGCAGCGAGAGGAAACTAAGTCTTCATTTGGTCTTATATTTGGTCAGCTGTGCTCATGATGCTGATGTGACTCATGCCAGAAAAACTCAGTCCACTTTGAAATGTCATCACTTATCTTTTTTGTTATGAGGAAACTGAAATTGGGCACTTCTGCTTCTGCTCCCAGGAATAGGCAGAATGCATGGGGTAAAATGTTCAAATGATGTTTAAAACTCTCACTGATAACAAAGCTGAAAACTGCTCCATTAGACTTACTGGAAAGTTAGGGTAGGCTAGCTTTAGTAACAAATAGATCTACTCGTATGAGGCCTCTAAAATGCCTTCCAATGATCCCTGTCTCCTGGCTTTTATACTCTTGTACAATTCCCTCACTTCGAGTGTGGACTGGACCCAGTGACTTGTTTCTAATGAATAGACTGCAGCGAAAAGATAGGATGTCATTTCTGAAATTAGATTGTAAAAGATTGTGATTTCTGTCTTGCTCACTCTCCCTCTCTCTGGCTCTTCTTGTTTTTTGTTTTGTTTTTTGTTTTTTGTTTTTTGTTTTTTTCTGTGATGAAGCTGCCATATTGTGAGCTGCTTTTTGGAGAGGTCCACAGAGCCAGGAACAGAGGGCTGCCTCCAGCCAATAGCCCATGAAGAGCTAAATCCTGCCAATAATCATGTGCATGAACTTGGAAGGAGATACTTCCTTCTCTAGTCAAGGCCTGGAATGAAAGCACCCCTGGCTGACACCTTATTTTCAGCCTGCAAGGGACTTTGAATTAGAGGATTCAGCTAAAAGGCACCTAGATTCCTGACCCACAGAAATTGTGAGATAATAAATGTTGTTGTTTTGAGCCACTATTAGTCAGGGCAATTTGTTACACTGCAATAAAAAATTAACACAGATTCCAGTACCTACAGTGGCTCAAATACAATAGAAACTTATTTGTAATAGTTGTAACCATGCATATAGAGCCTTTGTCATTTCATTGGCTTCCAAAATTGCCTTTAAGTTGTTTGTCTCCATTTCAGCCTGTTGGAAGGAAACAAGAATGTTCTGGAGCATGGAAAAAAATTTTAATTTATTAAAAATTTTAAAAATTGTGGTAAAATATATATAACAAAATTTACCATTTTTACCATTTTAAATGTTCTGTTCAATGGCATCAGGTACAGTAACACTGTTGTGCATCCATTACAACCATCCATCTCTAGAACTGTTTTTATCTTGCAAAACTGATGTATGAGAATTTTTCAGGGCCAAACCTAGAAGTGGTACACATCATTTCTTCTCATATTTTAATGGCTAGAACTTAGTCTCATGGCCACACTTAACTGCAAAGGAGACTGGAAAAGGTGGTTTAGCTGTGTATCCAAGAAGAAGAACACATGGATTTTTGATGAAATGCAATTAGGTTTTTTCACATGTATTTACAACAGTATCTACATTCCAAAGTAAAAACCATTATTATAATGTAAACACCACTAATTCAAGGATAAACTAACCCACAGCCCCACATGATTATGCGAGCTCCATAGCCCCTCACTTGTGTGCACTTAATTTTAAAATCAAGGACTTTTTAGACAAAGCTCAAGATGGCTAAAGATTCCCCAGTGTTTTTCTGAGAAACTGCAAAATGGACTCTAGACATATTATATCTTCATATCAGTGTTCACTCCTCATGCACTTTTTAATTTTTTTTTTTAATGGCTTGGAACACTTGCAAGAACTCAGGATTTTGTTCTCTTAAGGTCTCTCATCTTCTGAAGGCAGCTTTTTTCATCACTGTCTCATCCCATCAAAGATGGCTGAAGTGGAATTGATGGTGCCATTCCATATGACATCTCCTCTTCCCCAACTAGATGACAGCAGCTTCAGATCAGGGTGCTCTGGGGAAGCCCTGCCCATCCTAGAGTGGCTTTGCTTTCATTGTCAAAAAGCAATGTGCCCTTTGGGGCCATTTAATTCTTACATTGCTTGAGATATGGCTAAGGTTACTGTTTCCATTTTTAAATCTCTCATTTCTAGTACCTTTTAGAGTGTGTTTTCATGATAAAGTGTCTATTGATGAAATAAAGAAGAAAAAGCAGGAAACCTGTAATCTCTTGCAGTTTCTCTTCAAGCTCACATATTAGAGTTTGGGGTGAGTGGCTTTGCAAATTCTCTGTCTGCAAAAAAGTTCATTTTAAGACCCATTACCTTAGAAATTGCCAAATGGACTGAAATTTTCATTTCTATATGAGTATCTGGCATTTTTAACACTTTGGGATACTCCAGCTCTATTTGTCTGACTTTGGACTGTGCCATGGTAATATCTGAGCAACCATTTTTTGGATATATATTGGCTCATGGTGCCTAGCTGGGTAAAACCAGCACCTAGCACTGAGCATCCCTGGCCCCATTCTTGGGGCCAGAGTCCTTATCCACAATGTTTCGTCATCTAAGGAGAGAGACAGAACTTTAATGTAATGCAGTGAGAGTAGGTAGAGGTGTGGAGAGGTATGGAGGAGATGCTCTGGTGACAAAAGAGTCATATAGTTCATTCTAATGGAAGGAGGGAAAGTCAGAGAAACTCCCTAAGCGGGTAATGGTCAAACAGAGTTGTAAAGGATGAGTAGAAGTTAGCCAGGAAGAGCAAGTGAATAGAATGTATATGGAAGAAAGGTCAACATGAGTAAAGTTAGAGACATGAGAATGTGGTACATACTCGAAACTATAAGTAGTGGGGGAAGAAAATATAGTGGTGACAAGCAAAGGCTTTGGAATCTGAACAGATCTGGATTAAAATTCCGGATCTGCCCATTTCTGTTGTGTGATTATGGATATGCCATTAACTTCTCTTTGCCTCAGTCTTCTTATCTTAAGATAGGGGAATAAAAATCCACCACTTAGGGTGGTTGAGAGAACAAAGAAAAATGTATGTGTGGGGTTGCATCTGGACCCCATTAAAAAGCTGGGTCCAGATGCAACCTCTTGATGCAATCTATTGTCTAGTAGGCAAATGTAAATGTGAATCTGGCCCTAAGAAAGTAGATCTATGTTAGAGATATAGTTTAGGAAATTATGAACATAAAGATTATCATTAAAATCATGAGAGGTAGTAAAACTATATCAGTTAGGCTTTGCTACATAGCAAATCGTCCCAAAATTTAGTGGCTTAAAACAACCATGTATCATTGTTCATGAGTATATAAGTTCTGTGATCTGAAGCCAGGCTCAGCTGATGGGCTTGCTCATGTGTCTGTGGTCTGGCAGGTTGGCTGGGGCTAGCTAGTCTCACATGGCCTAACTCACCAGCTGCTTCATTGGTTATTGGCTGAGGTAAATGAGCCATAGCTCTTTCATCACCCAGGAGCCTAGCCCGGGCTTGTTCACATGGCTGTGAGACCCAGGCTTGCAACTGGCACGACATTGTTTTGCCATACTTTTTTGGCCAAAGTAAGTCAAGTCAAGTTCAGATTCATCAGGTAGAGGCATAGATCCTACCTCTTGATAGGATGAATTATAAAGTCACCTTACAAACAACAATGACATAAGGAGAGGTAGATAATTGAGAACATTTTTGCAAGTAATCTACCACAGAACCTATAAAAGATTATGGTATAAAAGAAAGATAGAAGAAAGACCAGCATGTAACTGTCATCCAAGGTCAAGAAAAGGAAGACCGAGTAGCCTAGGAGGTTGTGAGAAAACCAGGAGAGCTGGCTCACAGAATCGAAGGAGAAGAGAGAGTTTCTAGAAGAGAGAATTAGTTAACAGCCTCAAGTCTGCTGAGAATCCAAGGGGCAAAGGGACTGAAATGTGACCGGTGGAATTCCAAATGGAGGTCATTGGTGACGATGAGGTCAGGTTCATGGTGAAAGCAAGAGAGAGTGAGCCATAAGTATCAGAGACAAAAATAGTGTTGACAATGTTTTCAGAAAGTTTTAATAAGAAAGTGAGAGATCTGGTAGGAACTATTTAGGAGTAGAGGGAAGAATAGTTTCCTCAAAAAATTTTTTTCAGAAAGTTTTAATAAGAAAGCGAGAGATCTGGTAGGAACTATTTAGAAGTAGAGGGAAGAATAGGTTCTTCAAAACATTTTTTTTAAAGATGGGGTACTTGACCAAGTTTCAATGCAGCTAGGAAGAAGCTGGTAAAGGAGTGGTTGAAAAATATAGGAACAGAAGGGATAAATAAATAAGAGTCCTGAAAAAGTGGAAGGAAATGAGATCCGAGCTGAATTATTGCTTTTAGACAGAAGAGACCTGTAACCAAAGAGAGACAAGGAAAGATAGTTTTAGACTTAAATAAGGATATAGGTGATAGAAAAAGGCTGAAGTAGTTCTTCTTTTGGATGGCTTGTATATTCCCTGTGAAGTAAAAATGAAGTCATCTATCTGTTCAGAGAAAAGGGGAAATAGATTTAAGAGAGGGTTAAAATCTGCAATAGCCGCTGTGGAGAATGAAAGAAAGATGACAAGGGAAATAGAGAAGGATTGCCAGGCAGCACTAAGGGTCCATTTGAAGTCAGAGACCATAAATTCAGAGTGGCACCAATGATTTAGAGTGGCACCAATCTGTGTGGTTTTCCAGTAGTGCTTAGCAACCGAAGATGAGTGATAATTGGATTCACTCAAAGTTGGTGTTTTGCCAGGAGTTGAACTGGGGGAACATTGGGGCAAGGGTATTGGTAAGAGAGAGGTTGAAGTGATAAGGAACGGTATTTAAGTGGATCAGGAAGGAAGTAAACACAGGAGGGGCTGATATGCAGAGAGAAATGAATGCTGGTGTCATGGGGCCAGCAAGGTAACATCTCAAGTTCATCTGTAAGGAATGAATGTCACAGTGCTTTATACAGGCCATACTTCTCAATCTTCTCCATTCATTGACCTCTTTCAGTCTGCTCCTAACTAAGCACTTTATACCACATTACCCTAACAACTCAGCCCAAAAAGAGGTAGAAAGAGCAGGTGATCAGTAGAGATAAGGCAGTGAGAACCCATAGCTGACCTTTCCACATGCTTTCTGTAAATGAAACCAGCACCTACTAAAGAGCTCAAGTCAAAATCTTGGGGGTCACCCTTGAGTCCCTCAGTCACCAAATCCATCACCAAGCTCTGTTGTTTCCAGTTTCCAAAATATCTCAAGCCTGTCTATTTCTCTCCATCTGTACTGCTGTCACCTGGGTCGAAGCCACCATTATTTCTTACCTGCACCTCAGAAATAGTCTTCCCACTGGTTGCTGTGCTTCATTCTCTGCCCCATCAAATTCACTCTTTATACAGTAGGCGGGGCGCTCTTTTAGGAACTAAGTCAGATCACATGTCATCACTCCTCTGCTCAAAAATCCTTCAAAGACTTCTTGTTGCTCTTAAAGATGTCCCACCCCACCCTCCCTTTTTTATATCCCTAGTGCCTAGCATAAGACATGAGACAAAATAGATTTTTAAAAATTCTGGTTGACAAATGAAAATAGAATTATTTACATACTGAATTTATTATTATTTAAAATGAGATGCCCAAATAGTCTCACATACTCAGTGTCTTCTTAAAAATCCTGACTTCTTTCCTCCTAGAGATTAAAATAGTTCAACTCCAACCCATTTCCTTAAGGTCCTGATTTTGGATTCCTGTCCAAGCTGAGAGACCCAGCCCTGGCTTGAGTTCATTTTTCTGTTTTCTGAAGACAGTCTCCAGTAATGTGTCCTCTTAGTAAAGTCTGGCTCAGTCCACTAAAAGTACAGGCACATCCTGTCCTTCAGATATTCCAGCTCAAAACTTGAATATCTGCATTTGCACATGCTTATTGGGCTAAATGTAGGATTAGTTTAAGCCACTGCACACAGCTGACTTTTTATTTTGTACATTAATATACAAACTTGAAGGGAGGAATCACCTGGACTTACGTGAATGAAATAAAGAGGATTTCAGCCCTTGGCACTTTAATGTAATCCTTTTGATGGGAGAGGCCAACAGAGACACCAAATCCCAGGATGTGATTCTTTAACTTCAGGCTGTCCTTGGAATAATGGAGAGAGTTGACTGCAGGAGCTCCTGGGGACACTACTCACCGGGAACAAATTGACAAATAGATTTGAAAGTTCAACTGGAGAACCAGCTGCCATTTCCCAGGCGGCCTAATCTTCCCGTTGAGTAAGCATGGTTCAGCCAGCCACCAATTTAGAGTGGTGAAAATATCCCACCTGGGCAGTAGACAATGAGCATTATTGCTTTGGAGGTGGAAAAGACAAAACAGAGGCTTGAAATGGAACATGCGCATACACACACACACACACACACACACACACACACGCACGCACACACGCACACATGCACACTCAGAGGTTTGCATACACATATACACACAGAACTGGGGCCCAGGTGGCCCCTAGCTCCCCTCACATACCCCACCCCATTTCTGCCACCATTGGCCTGGTCATTCCCCCCTTTCACTGAAGACCTGTTGATTCTCTATCTTCCTTTATGTCCTAGTTGCTGAGTACCTTAAAGTCCACATAAATGGCTCATCTAATACCTCATCATTGTGGGCTGGATTGTTTCTCTCCCAGGCTCATGTGTTCAAGTCCTAACCCCCAGTACCTCAGAATGTGACCCTACTTGGAGATTGTTGAAGGAATAAATTATTCATGGCAAGAATGTGTTAAAAATGCTAAGGCTGACTTTATTCAAGGGGAGACTATAGAGATAAGTATAGGGTCTACGGCAGTGAAGGAGAGATTGGGCTCAACTCCAGATACAATAAAAAAAAAAAAGTGGATTTTATAGCCAAAGAACTGGGTTCGGGGATTGGTGGATGGAAAAATACTAAGGTAAACATCAGGGATAAGAAAAGTGTCTGTCTAAACCAACCTAAGGAGATTCTTGCTGCAGGCAACCCGGTAGAGGATGAAAAACCTATCAGAAATGGAGAGTGATAGGATATTGAGGGTGGGGAATGCCAGTTAAAATGACTTAGCAGGATTCTTGCTAAACTTGGACAATGTGGAGATTGACATGGAAGCCCAAAACTCAGGGCCTATTTGAGAAGAGAGTTCAGAGGAGCCTGACTAGAGTTTGGTCAAAGAGAGAACTTCTGTCAAGATAAGGCCCTTAACGAGTTAATTAAGTAAAAATGAGGTCATATCCTAATCCAATATGACTGATATCCTTACAAAAAGAGATTAAAGCACACACAGAAACACTCAGACTGAGGGATGATTGTGTGAGGACACAGTGAAAATACAGCCATCTGCAAGCCAAGGACAGAGGACTTAGAATACAAGCCTGCCAATACCTTTATCTCAGACTTCTAGCCTCCAGAAGTATGAGAAAATAAATTTCTGTGGTTTATACCTTCCTGTCTGTGGCATTTTGTTATGGCAGCCCTAGCAAATTAATACACCCATCTTTTGAGTTTTAATGTCTCCTCATCCTTCAACACCACCTTCTTCTGCTCCAAAACTGATGCCTAAGTCTTTCCCCTGGACTCTAAAATATTACCCCAAATGGTACTTGCTACTGCCAAAATTGTAATTCTAGCACCCTGCCCTCTGATTACAACCTATTCTTACATTCACTTTTTCAAGTGTCCCCCATTAATCATTCTGAAACCCAATTATTGATTCTCACTTTTCTCAACACATATATACTTTTCCACCCTCCATCCACAGCCCTTTGTCACTGAGATTTTATCTCTGAGATTTTGTACTCCATTGCTATAACTACATCCTTGCAAAAAGTCTTCCCTTGCCCACCTTTTCATTAAATATATTCTTCTGAGAAATTCCAGCTATGTATCAACTCAACCACATGTCTTCTCCAAGCCTACATCCAAGCAGGTCATATACATCACACACCGACCAGCTTCTCTTTGTTTCACTTTTACTTTGATCCCTTTCTTCACTTACACTAAGACAAACTAAGAAATGCCATACTAATCTCACATGAAAATCAGCCTGTCTTTAGAAAGACCCTCATCAGTGTCCAGCAGTCCCACATTACTCCTGATACTTCATTTCCTGCAAAAGGTCTACTTCATGCTTTCCCTCTTGAAAACCTCCTATGCCCCAATTTTCTTGGTTCCCTTTATAGAAAAGCTTCTAGAAAGAGATGACCACATAATATGCTATGCCTGCTCATCTCCCAGTTATTCTTTACTAAGTGCAGTCTGGGTTCCGTTCCCACTGCTCTAACTGTAAATAATTTTGTCAAGGTCACCAGCAACCTCCTTGTTACTAAATCCTGCAGATACACCACTGCCTCGTTTTACTCTTAATCAACCTTTCAGCTTCATTTACCACAGTTGATTACTCTCTCCCCCATCAAACACTCTCCATGATGTCACCCCTTCTTGTTTTTCCCTTATTCCTCTGGCTCCTTCTCAATCTTCTCGCATGTTTTCTCTTCTCGACTCAATTGCTGTGTGTTGAACTACTGTGTTATCTCCTTTGTCCCCAGGAGTCTCCTTGGCACCTGTGCTCTCTCGTCACTCTCCTCACACTCTATTTCCAGAGCTTTTGATGGCATCACAGGCTGGTGACTCCCTAAATTATATGCCCAGACAAAACTCTCCTCTGACTTCCATATGTGCATATCCGATGATCTCATCGATCTCTTCACTTGATTCTCAAATTAAATGTGTCCAAAGGTCCTCCAGCTCCTCTCTCCCCACACATCCAAACTTCTAGTCTTTCCCACCTTTGCCAAAGGCACCACTCTCTGAGCAAGTTCTCAAGTCAGAAACCTGGGGACCATCCTTACTTTTCCTTCTTTTTCAATCCCTTCCCCCACATCCAATCAGTTATCAAGTTTAATTATTTCCATCTCCCAAATATAGCTTGAAACAATAGACTTTTCTCTCTCTGCTTCTGCCACCCACTAGTCCCAGGAACTTTGGTTTCTTACCAAGACAGCAGGAAGTGAAGTATTAGGAGAAATGTGGGACTGCTGGCCACTGATGAGACTCCTTCTAAAGATAGGCTGATCTTCATGTGGGATTAGTATGACATTTCTTAGTATAAATCTCTGTCCTCTTATCATTTCCCTGATTTGACTCTCAGTGTCTGCAATTTATTCCCCTCATAGCAGTGAGAGTATCTTTAAAAAAACACAAATCGAACCATGATGTTTCCCTGCTTGAAACTTTCAATAGCTTTCCACTATAGTTTAGATAAAATGAACCCTCCTTATGCTGACTTAACTGTCTCTATGTGATCTGGACCATATCTAACTCAATGTTTTCCTCATTCCACTCTCTTCTCATCAGTTCTATTCCAGCCCCAATGAAAAATTTTACCTTCTCAAACAGAACAAGCATTTTGTTACAATCAAGCTTTACAGATGCTGTTCTAGCTGCCTTTGACATTCTCCCCCACATATTGGCTCCTTATTTTTTGTTTTATTTATATTTTTTAAAATCATTCTTATTCTTTAAATCTATATATATTGAAATAAACAAATATAAGCCATGTAGTTTTGACAAGTGGATACATCTGTGTTACTCATACCCCTATTAAGAAAGTTCCATCATGTTTTCTCCTAGTCATCTCCTATCCCCAACCCAGAAGCAAACCCCTTGGTTTTATCTGTGTTAGAACTTCATATATATGGACTAATATAATGTGAGACTTTCATATCTGGCTTCTTTTTCTCAGTATAATATCTGTATTATTTATCCATGTTGCATATATCACTGACATACCTTTTTATTGTTTATTAATATTCTATTGTATGAATATACCACAATTTTTAAAGCCCATTCTCATACTGATATATATTTAAGCTGTTTCCAGTTTTTGGTTATTCAGAATGAATTTGTCATGAACAAATTTGAATGGACATTTGCTTTTATTTCTTTTGTGTAAAAACTTGGAACTGGAATTATGGGTAGTTCTAGGCTTAACTTCATAAAAAGTTAAACTGTCAGAGCTTTTTTCAGAGTAAATGTACTATTTTATATCCCCACAAACAATATATGAGAATTCTGGTTGCTCCATATTCTTAGTAATATTTCATTGTCAGTCTTTTGAATTTTTGCTCTTCTAATGAGTATATTGTGGTATGTATCAGATATCAGACATTTTTGTTATTGCCCTCAGGTCCCTGAGGCTCTGTTCATTTTTTTTTTTACCTCTTTCTTACTATTGTTTGGATTAGATAATTTTTGTTGATCTATCCTCAAATTCTTTCTTTCCTCTGTCATCTTCATTTTGCTATTGAACTTATTCATTGAGTTTTTAATTACAGTTGCTATGTTTTTCTTTTAGAATTTTTTCCCCCTGAGACTTTATTTTTCCCTTTGCTTCGAGAGTATTTGCATTGTTTTTTAAGAGCATTTTTATAAGAACTACTTTTAGTCTTTCTCAGATAATTCTGACATCTTTGCTATCTCAATGTTGACATCTGTTAATTGTCTTTTACCATGAACCCTGAGATTATTCTCCATTGTACAAGTGCTTTTTTGGCTTATATTATGGACATTTTGAATATTATGTCATGAGACTGAGTCTTATTTAAATTCTGTGCAGATGTTGATATTATGTTTTAGTACGCAATTAACCTGGTTAGCATCAGGCTTCAAGTTTAGGCCTTCTGCAGACTGTTATTCCAAAATTAATTCAGCTTTCAAAGCAGTGGCAGTGCTATTTGAATCTTTCTCCCATGTGTGTCACCCAGAGGCTAGTCTTGGATTTGGATGCTAATCTGTTTAGTTGATGAGTTCTTTAATATACTAATCAGATCAGATATGATCACATTCACATATGTGCAGTTTGAGGGTGAGCCTAGGTGTTCAAAACAACATTAATGGGTTACTTTTGTTAACTTCTCCCTCTCTATAATTTATGGCACTCATTTTTTATCATCCAGCAAGTGGAGCTTTAGTTTCCTTACTCTGCCACATGCTTCTACAACTGCACCAGCATCCAAGGCCAAGCAACATGAAGACAAAGATAAATGGATGAATGGATGGATGGATGGATGGATGAATGGATGGATGGATGGATGGATGGATGGATGGATAGATAGATAGATAGATAGATAGATAGATAGATAGATAGATAGATAGATAGATAGATAGATATGGTTCATACATACATACTGGGAAAACAACAATATTTTGTCTTACCCTCCTGAGACTAAACCAGGACTTTCTATGCTCACTCTTAGTATTAGAAATTAAGTTTTTCAGTCTTTGAGCCAGAACTAGAGGGCTTCTCTTGGAGTTCTCTTTTTCTGCACCTCAGTATCACTTCTGGGTTTGGGACTGCATTGAGATTAGGTCAGGGGATGCTAAAGAGAAAAAAAATCTGGTAAACTCACCACCAGTTCAGTGGTACTTTGAACTCTTGTTGTCTTCCTCAACCTGCCTGCTACTGTTTTATTTTCAGGCTCCTCAAATTGCTACTTGATATAATCTGTCCAGGATTATATCAAGTCACATTTTATAGTCGCATTCAGTGTGAGAGGCAGGGTCGGGATGCTAACTTCATCTTATCCTAAATTGGTACCACTTTTATAGCTTTTTAAAAGGTGTAAATTTATTTTTTTTTTATTTTTTACAATTCAATAATATCTCATGTGTGTGTGTATAATTGTAAGATATAAATTTAGATAATTGATTTTTGATCTTTCTAATATAAGCCCCTAAAGCCATAGATTTTTGCTCTAAGCACTGCTTTAGCTGCATGCTATGAATTTTGATATGTTGTATTTTCATTATCATTCAGTGTGAACTGGTTTCTAATTTTTCTTATAATTTCTTCTTGGACTTATAGGCAATATTGCAGTGTATTTTAAATTTGGAAATGTTTTATGGCTTTTTTAGATATCTTATTATTAGTTATTTCTAATTTGGGTTGAGAATATTCTTGGTAAGATTTCAGTATTTCAAATGTTTATGGAGACTTGTTTTTGGCCCAACATATTATCTATCTTGGTAAACATTGTACTTGCCCTGAAAATCATGGGTTTTCTGCCACATTAGGTCAAAGTGTTTGGCAGTACATGTAGTTCCTTTAAAATCTTACAGATGATGTATATATAATAACCATATCTGGGCTGATTCCAGTTTTTGGCTATTAAAAATAAAGGTGCTATGTTTATTCATGTATAGGTTTTTGTGTGAACATAAAATTTCATTTTTCTAGGATAAATGCCCAAGAGTGCAATTGCTAGGTTTTATGATAATTACATGTTTAGTTTTTAAAGAAACTGCCAGACTGTCTCCCAGAGTGGCTGCACCATTTTACATTCCCCGTAGCACTATGCGAGTGATCATTTCTCTGCTTTCTTGCCAGCATTTGATATTTTCAATATCATTGATGGCTTCCCTTCTCTTTTTTATTTTCTTCCTTCCATTATGGTCAGAGGGAACATTCTATATGATATTAATTCTTTCAAATTTATTGAGATTTTTTTCATGATCCAGGATATGGTCAATCATGGTGAATGTCCCATGAGCTTGAAAGAAATGTGTATTCCGTTGTTGTCAGGTGGAGTGTCCTATATATGTCAATTAAATTATGTTCATTTATAATGTTATTCTGATCTTTTTTGTCTCTAGTAATTTTCTTTTCTCTGAAGTCTATTTATAAGATATTAAAATTGTCATTCCTGCCTTTTAAAAAATTAATGTCTCATGGAAAGTCTTTTTTATGTCTTTACTTTCAAACTACTTATGTCATTTAATTTGAAGGTAGTTTCTTGTAAGTAGCATAAGGTTGGGTTATGTCTTTTTTATCCACTCTACTAGTATCTGTCTATATTCTGATTGGTATTTAGACCATTTATATCTACAGTAATTATTAATGTTAGTACTTAAATCTGCCAATTTATTATCTATCTATTTTGGGAGTTTTCAGTCAATATTTTTTTAAATACCACTTTCCTCTACTTTTGTGATTATGATGACACAGCTATCAGATCTTATTTTCCCACAGGTGACTGAGGCTCTGTTTATTATTTTTTAGTCTATTTGCCCTCTTTTGTTCAGATTGGATCAATTCTATCATTTTGTCCTCAAGTTTATTGATTCTATCCTGTCATCTCCACTCTACTATTGAGCCAACACACGTTTTTCATTTGTTACTATATTTTTTAGTTTTATTATTATTATTTGGTTATTTTATAACTTCTATTTCTTTGCTGAGATTTAATTTTTTTCATTTGTTCCATTTGTTTTCATATTGTTAAATTTATTTAACAATAAATTTATAATTTATTGAATTTTTAAAGAATTTTTATGATAGCTACTTCAAAATCTTTGTCATACAATTCTGACACCAGATTCATCTCAAGGTTGGCATCAATTGTCTTTTCTAATTCAAGTTGTACTATTCTTGGTTTTTGTTTAATGGATAATTTTCATTTGTATCATAGATATATTTTTTTCCCAGTGTGTTAGGAGACTCTTGATCCTATTTAAATCTTTTATTTTACCAGATAGTCACTTTGTTTAGGTTTAGCATGTGGGCCTTGCCTATTTTTTGGACCATGCTTCCAATGGCAATTTAATTGTCTGAGCCTTCGTGGAGGTGTTTTGGTCTGCTTGGTTTATTCATTGCTGTTGGAGTTACACTGGTCCCTGCTGGTGCTGTTTGGTGGGAAAAATGGATTTTCCTAGGTTACATGGCTGGATGTCTCTCAGTGGAGAAGGGACATGGTAAGATACTTCTCTAGGTGTCCCCAATTTCCTGGTTTCTTGGGGAAGATGAGAAGAGTTTGGGGTCTGTAGGGACAGTGAGACTTCCTGAACTATGCCACTCACCGTAACTGGGTTCCTTTTTCTTAGTGCTTCCTGCCTACCCTGGAGAAGGAGAGTCTCCAGCTCAAAGGAAAAGAGGCTTTCAGCTTGCTGTCTCTTGGTCTCTCCTCTATGCTTTACTTACTGGCCTCAATATCTTTTGATGGAAAGGGAGAGTCTTAGACCCATCTGGGAAAAAAGAGTTCTTTTCCTGGCTAATTGATCTCTCTTAATGGGGATGTTGATCTCACCTGATTTTGCTCAAGGGCCTTCTGCTCAGTTCAGGGGAAGAAAACCTACCTGGGCTGCCTTCTGTTGTTAAATTGGAAGTCAGGAAATGCTGGGCCACATGGCCTTCCTTTGTTGAGTCCAGAGAGAGTGGAGGTTGGAACACAACCCCCACTGCACAGTTCCTCTAGTCCTGGTATGGCATACAAGCTTGCCTTCTTTACTACTTACTACCTAATTACTTCTTACTAGAGTTCTCCTTTGATTATCTCTTGCACCAGTTCCAGGATTTATGGTTGTACTTAGTAGGGAGGAGCAGGAAAAATGGGTATGCCATCTCTGTGAACTGGAATCCTAATAATTATTTTTATTGGTCTTGTCTTATTTATTCCTCTGTTACTTTTTTTTTTTGCCTTTTTTGAGTTAATTAAATATTTTAATACTTTATTTGGGTTACTCTACTGGCTTTTTATCTATGTCTCTGTGCATTATTTTTAGTGATTTCCCTGAAGATTATAATGTGCATCTTTTATTTATTACAACCTCCTAGGAGTTTTATAGTTTTGCATTTTACATTTAGGCTTACAATCCATTTGAGTTAATTTCTGTGAAGGGTGTAAGATCTGTGTCTAGATTCATTTTTTTCCATGTGAATGTCCAGTTATTCTAGGACCATTTGTTTTAGAGGTTATCCTGTCACCATTGTATTGCCTTTGCTTCTTCATTAAAAATCAATTGACTATACTATTTGTGTGGGTCTTTTTCTAGTCTCTCTATTCTGTCTTATTGATCTATTTGTCTATTTTTCCACCAATCCAAAACTGTCTTGTTTATTGTAGCTTTATAGTAAGTCTTGAAGTAGGGAAGTGTCAGTCCTCTGACTTCGTTGTTTTTCCTCAATAGCATTAGCTATTCCAGGTCTTTTGCTTCTCCATATGCACTTTGGAGTCAGTTTGTCTATATACACAAAATTACTTGCTGGGATTTTGGTTGGCATTGCAGTGAATCCATATATCAAGCTGGGAAGAACTGACATCTTGACAATAATGAGTTCCTATCTTTACCAGGGTATTGTAGTTTTGCTCATATATATCTTATAATATTCTATAAGATTTATGCCAAAATATTTCATTTTTCTGTGTTAATGTAAACGATATTGTTCTTAATCTCAAATTCCAATTGTTCATTGTTTGTCTGCATAAAAGCAGTAGGCCTTTGTATGTTAACCTTATATCCTGAAACTTGTCTGTTATCACTTATTATTCCAGTAGATTTTTCTTGTTGTTGATTTTCTAATATTCATGTCAATTATGTCATCTGTGAACAAAGAGAGTTTTATGTCTTCCTTCCCAATTGGTATATATTTTATTTTCTCTTTTGTCTTACTGCATTAGAGATGGCTTCCAGTACAATGTTAAAAATGAGTGGTGAGGGGGAACATCTTTGCCTACTTCCTCATGTTAGCAGAAAAGTATCTAGTTTCTCACCATTAAGTATGATGTGAACTATAGGTTTTGTAAATGTTCTTTATCAAGTTGAGGAAGTTCCCTTCTATTTATAGTTTGCTAAGAATATTTATCATGAGTGGATTTGGGATTTTGTCAAATGTTTTTCTGCATATATTGATATGATCATGTGATTTTTCTTTTTTAACCTGCTGATGTGATGGATTACATCAATTGATTTTCATCCAGAATGTTTTTTAATGGCATCAAATGCGCACACACACACACACACACACACCCACACACACACACACACACACACACAGAGGCTTATGTTTACTTTTTTATTCTCTGTCATTGCCACTAAACTGTAAATTCAAGCATTTAGTATACTTTATACTCAAAAAATATTTTCTGAATGCATGAACTGTTCGCTACTTACATCTCCATTTATATCTCTTGAGATGCTATAGGAGGAGGATGGCAATTTGTTGGAGTCCAGGTACAAGACAGAGATGGAAAAAACTGAAAGGAGAGATGCCATGCTGTCTGTTCTCTGTTCCTAGTTCCAGATGCCTGCTGTAAGCCTCAGTGGTCACAGGGCTAAAGCCAACAGCTGATTGAGTTGTTTTGTTGAGAGATACCATAGACTCAGGGAACAAGCAGAATTGGTTTGGGCCCAGGTGATAGAGTGTGACAGAGTTGTAGAGAAGATTGCGACCCTGTTTTATAAATGCTGTAATCTACCAGGTAGGAGCTTGCAGCTTTAGTAATTTGAGCATTAAATGTGATCTCTTTTGTGTCTGCAGGCTGCATTTGGCATATATACAATGTGGGAAAAATCAGAACTCTGCTTGGTATGCTTTAAAATATGTCTAGATTTTACAAAATTCTAACCTGTTTCCTTTCAGGGCAGCTTCTGTTTATTCTGAGTTCTGGTCCCTGGAACAATCAGTTCCATTTGAGTTGTTTCACATGCTCAAATGTATTGTCTCACAGTCTCCAACCTGGCTGGTGGATCCCTCTTTTGGATCTCATGTCTAGAAGATTCAAACTCCTATAACCCCAGAGCCCTCTAGCCCAGGAGGAGTTCTCCAAGAAGCCCATTCCTTCCTCTACAACCATGCCTAGGCTTATTTTACTAATATTCATGTTCTAGAAACTTACCTGCTTGCAACAACCTGTACACTTCGTTTTCAGAAAATCATTGGCTTTCAGGCTGGAAGGCTTCTGATTCTTGTTCATTATTTCTAGTCATAGCTGCCTGCAGTGAACACCTGTGGGTCTTCTCCACCCCAAAGCCATTGATCCAATTTCTGGTTTAAAAAAATCTTTAATTTCCTTTGAGGAGTTATCCTTTCTCCACTTTCATTTCCTGTGCTTTGGGTGGGGTTGACCCCTGCTGGCT
>PVKZ01000112.1:890144-1140981 GCA_004027375.1 Macroglossus sobrinus
CCTGAAAACCATCTTATTCCCTGAACTTTTCAGTTTTGTGATCCACTAAATTCCATTTCAGATTAAGTCATTTGGGGTTGGATTTTCTGTGATTTGTAGCCAAAAATATCCTGAATACACTATTTGTTTTTCTTTAGACACAGCAAAAGTTTTCTTACTTGCTTTATCTTCCATTGTGTGCTGGCATTGCTGCTGACCAGGGGTATGTGGTCCTTACTCTTATTTCCCTGTAGACTTTGAATTTATAACTTTCCACTGAGCTTGATTTTTGTGTCCTCTCATGGGAATGCCCTGATCCCACAATCCCACATTCCACCTGCAATGCTGTCTCCTGAGTCACCAACACTGTCTTAAGCCAGACTCATGATTTTTGTTTCCACCCTGCCACTCCCTAGGTTCAAAATCTGATACTAACTTTAATCAAATTATTAGAACTCATTTATAACTATACACAGGAATAATTTTACTCTACTCAACATTTATACTGATCTATGTGCAGTCAGAACTAGGCAAATAGCTCCAAGCAACTTTCTCTTCGAACCATGCTATGTACATTTTGTTTCTGCCTGTCCAGAATCTCTCCGAGCCTTGGAAACCAGTTTCACCATACAAGTCAAGTTTTACTAACCTCCAGAGGGAACCTGAGAGGGGAGAAGAGGGGGTCAGAGTGCATGTTAGAATAGGAAGCTTGTACTTTTTTTAGGAGAAGTGATGGAGACTGCCTAGGAGTCACATTCATCAGTTCCAACCCAACTTCTAATATGAGCTGAAAATCTGTGCACTCACACATGTTGGTAAAGCCCAGTGAATCATCACAAAGCCAGCATCTCAGGGTGTCTGTTCCTGCTGTATAGATGCTCAAATTCTTGAAAGTGTCTGGAAGCAGAGGTGTCACCCAAGAAATAACACTTCATCCTTTTGGATTTTCCTGTAAGACAGAAAGAACTGTGAACTATCTTTTCTTGATTTGTAGATGAAAGTAGCAGAGACTGAGAAGCATGGAACTACAGAATGTGTTTCAGAGCCTGAAGGGCCTAAAATTAGTTTAACTTGTTCTTCTAATTTATAGATAAAGGAATCAAAGTTAGATATATCAAGTGACTTGCCCAAGGTCACAGAGTCAGCTGGTGGCAGAGTCAGGATAAAGACTAAGGTCTCTTTTCTTCCAAAGCAGTGCCCTTTTAATCACGTCCTCTGGGCCTTTATAATCAGCAATAGAATGGCTTCAGGGTCCTACATGAACATTTGACTTTGAAGGACATATTAGTTTCAGGAAAAGTTCAGATTTAGTCCTTCATGCAAGGAAATATGTCATTTAGCTATTAAGGTAACAAATGACCTAAAACTTGGTGAATTAAAAAAATAATTATTTATTTTTTTTCACAAGTTCATTGAATGGCTAGAGCTGGGTCAGGCCACTTGCAGCAATTTTTACCCATGTGTCTGCTCTCCGATGGAGAGTGATTTTTTTTAGGAGGGGTTCAGCTAGGATGGCTCATCTCATCATCTTTCATCCTCCAGTAGGAAAACCTGGACTTGTTCACATGGCAGCTGGGCAAGTTTCCAAGAGAGAGAATGGGAGTGTTCATGTCCTTTTGAGAGGTAGACTTGGAACTCATGCTATCTTACTTCCATCACTTTCCATTAGCAAGAGCAATTCATGGTGCAGGCCCAGATTCAAGGTGTGAGGAAAGAGACTTTACTTATGGGCAGGAAAGTGTGCAAAGTCACATTTCAGGAAGCATGAACGCAGGGAGGGAACTAATTATGGATTTGCAACAACTTACCTCAGGAAACGTGATGGCCTCTTGTTTTAAATAAGTGCCTACACCATCCTAGTTCTTGGCATAAACATAGCAGGAGCTCAATGCCTACATATCACATGAATTTTGCCATCTCACTATTAATGGGAGTACGTGTGCCTGAGCTTATGATGTGTGTATATCTGTAGGTTTGTGTGTGTGTTTATGTGTTCATGTGCGTATGTACATGTGAATTTTTGTTCTTTTAGGTCTTTTGAGGTGTAGGCTTCTGCAGGAACATCTTATAAAGACAAGACATTTCAGGACCAAAGATAGAAGCCTAACCTGAGTGTACAGGTTACGTTAGGCCCCCTAGCAGAACCCATCTCAAGTGGCAGGCCATAAATTAGACTTCATTCCTGGTAGCAATAGCACATTGGGTGATAGTTTTCATTTTCTGAGATCAGAAAATACTCAAATTTATACGCACTGAAAAAATGTTTTCTGGAAAACAATCTCAAAAGGAACACACTGGGGAAGGGAGATGAGCTTTGTACACAGCCACCATCGAGGGATATTGACCCTCAGGAACAAAAGCACTTTCAACCCTTGATCCCACAGGTTCTTACCTGAGGGGTCGTGGCCACTACCACTTCCAACATTTCAGTACATTCTAATCTACCTAAGCTTTGTGACCTCAGAGTGGACAAGTCCATATCTCTTAGCTCAGCCACACTGAAGTTACAGACTTTCCTACAGCTAATTATTAATCACTGAGTAGCTGCTGAGTACCAGGCACCTGACTGAGTGCTAAGTGTATAGAATGAAAATAACAACATGATCCCTGCCTACATATAGCTCACATTCTAGCAGAAAAGGAGACAATAAACAAGGAAACAATCTAATACATAAATATACAAAAATATGAAGAAAAACAGCAGGGTGTTTTAAAAGAGAATAAGAAGCACCAAATCAGATGAAGTCCCAGCTGAGACCTAGAGGACATAGAGGGGCCAGTCTTGAAAAGGAGGAGGCCATTTTAAGTAGAGGAAACAACAGGTGCAAAGGTCCTGGGGCAAGGAAATGTTTAGTGCTTAAGCACCTGAAAAGAGCTCAATGGAACTAAAATCTAGTCAGAGAGAAGTTCAAAATGAGAGTATAAAAATAGCAGAGGCCAAATTACTCATGGTCTGGTAGGTTATGGAGTTTGGACTTTAGTGTAAGAGAAATAGTAAAATAGTGTAGTGTTTTCTCAGATCTTTTCAGAAAATTCAGTTATGGCAACCTTAATCCCCATTGAGAATTCCTAGGTTACCAAATATTCTAGGAAACCAAGAGGGAAATAACTCTGGTTCATCCCCCTCTCCCCAAAGTGAACAGGTTTGCAAAACAACTTCTTGGACTTCAGGGCGCAGTTCAGACACAGGCTCAATGGGTGCATCTTCCTTGAACCAAGCTGTATGACCTCAGACTGCATGTTGGTTCCCTGCCAGGCCTCATGGATTCTTTTTCTCTCCTAATACTTGTCTTCTCTTCTTCTCCTACACTATGAGCCCAGGATGTATTGCTTCCACCCACCTTAGCCTTGGTCTTTGTTCTCACCTCTTCCCACCTGGATCCTGGATTACACCTCCCCTGACCAAGACTTCAGGACTTTCAACCAGCACAAACCTAACACTTCACTCCTTTAGTCTCCCAGAGGTCCTGCCTCTTTTCTCTCCCCTGGGACCATTTACTTGCTAAATGGTCAATGACTGTCTCTTGGGGAAATCCTAAATTTGTCATTGCTTGAACTAATGGTTGCTAATATTTCACCACCAGTAACCCCTTTTAGTCTTCTCTCAATCCTTTCCACCATCTTAATGGTGGAAACACGTCACATCTAATAACAATAGCTAATCTTTATGAGCACTTTTTATATGTCCAGTATTGTCTTAAGCACTTTCCATGCACTGCCTTCTTTAATCCATGTACAATACCATAATACAAGGCTGGCAGATGGTATTTTCTGAAAGTGACCACATATCTCCTGTTTCTGATGTTCTTCTAGACCCTTCCCACTCCCCCATTAAGAGGCAGAACTTAATTCTCTGCCCTTGAGCCTGGCTGCCCCATGAATTGCTTGTAATCAATAGAGTGCTATGGAAGTGATTGAGTGATTTCTGAGGCTCAGACCCAAAAAGTGATGCAGCGTCCCCTTGTTAGCTGGGAATCTCTCTTTTGCAGCTCTGAGCTGTCACGTAAAAAGTCCAGTCCGATGACTGTTAAGCTGGAGAGACCATGGGTACACACACTCCAAGGAGCGACCTGGCTGTGCTCACAGCCGACAGCCAGTGCCACCTGCCAGGCATGGAGTGAGCATCTTGCATACCCAGCTCAGTTAAATCTTTAGATGGTAGCAACCCCAGATGACGTCTGACTGCAATCATACAAGAGCCTCCAATCAGATCTGCCCAGCCGCACCTTCTTCATACTCCTGACCCACAAAACCATGAGTGATCATTTTAAACTGGTAAGTTTGGGGAAAGTTTGCTACAAAGCAATAAGAACCAGAACAATAGGTATTGTTATCAGCCCCGATTTACAGTTGAAGAATCTGAGACCAAGCAGGAGTCTCAGATCCGCTGCCCACAGTCAAATCAGTGGTAGAACTAGAATCTTAGGTCTCTCACACCACTAAGCCTGTGCTGTTTGTCTGGATGCTATCCATCGGTTAAATAGTGGTCTGCGCAACTGAGCTATGGGGATGATATAAAGTTCTCAGCATGTGGACCCCCTTTTCCCCCCCATTCAGAAATGGAACCCAAGTTGAGAGTTCGTATTCTAGGCTCATATTGGGATTAACCTCAGAGATTGCCATCTGGCCTTCCAGGTGGATCCACATGCCATAGATGACCTATGTATCCTACCCACCTTGTCATGTAATTAGCAGGGGTGTTCCAAAATATGGGAGGATTGTAGGACTTAATTCATGAGGGTATTTAGGGTGTTAAGTGAAATTATGTGTATAAAGTGCTTATCACACTTTCTGGCAGTTGTATATGTTTCATTTAAATGTTCCCTCAGGCTAGAGACAGATACCCACTGAGCTCTACAAACCCCTTTCTCCTTCCTACTGCTCCATGGAGCCCCTTTAACTGTACTTAATTTACTCAATGGTTCTTACAAAAAGCAGTGATTAAAGGCAGAACTCCACCTTTCCAGCTTAGTAAGAAAACATACGGAGAGTGAGAGGAGGCTGACCTAACACAGGGTCCCATTTTCTCATTTCTCCATCTGAAGGTAGGTTTGCCATTGCAGAATGATGAAGAATTTTGCTGCCTCTTAGTCTCTTCATATGAAAAATGGAAATGATATTGATTACTTCATGGTGAATGTGAACAGTCAATGAGATAATAAATGTCGGAGTTTAGAGAAGAATAACAGTTCTTCCTTTCCTCTCTGTTCTTCTTTGGCCCACCCTCTAAAGGGTGGCTAAGGACTACACCTCTCTTTCTCTCTTCCCCCTGGATCCAGGTAGGTTTTGAATCCTGGAGGTTGACTCCAGAGTTTTGCATACAACTACTGCACTAATGCTCTCCCACTGCACCTGCCACCATCACCTCTTGCTGAGATTCCTGCAGCATCCCCCTGCTGGCATTACTGCCCTGCTTTTCTCTTCTATAAACCGTCCTGCACACAGCTACCAGAGAACTCATTCCAAAACACAGCTCTGATCGCATCACTCTCTGATCAAAGCCTCAAAGCCTTTCAAGGACTCTCCATGTTTCTATAGGATGAAGTCCAGGCTCCTCCAGCTGAACCATCAATCTCAGTGCAGTTTGGCTCCTGCCTGCCTCTCTCTAGCCTGCTTTCCATGGAACCCTGTTCATCTTACACTCAGGGACACTGGAGTGATCTATACTTTTTCATTCTGCTGCATCTTGGTTTATTCGATTTCTTATTCCTCCTGAAATGCCTCTCCATCACCTGAAAACTCCTACTCATCCAACTCAAATAACTTGCCCTGACCCACACAGGCCCCTTGCTCTGTTCTCTGCACATTCTGGGCTTGTTCCTCTTATAGTGTTCATCACCTTGGAAGGCAACAATTTGTCTGCAGATCTATCTGTCCCAGCAGACCATGAGTTCTTGGAGACAGGATCCTCATTAGCTACCTGACACCTCCCACAAGACCAGCACAATGAGGCATTAACAAACAAGTGCTAAAAAACTCTTTTAGATTTAAAAATTGTTACTATTATTATAATGGCACCATATGGGTAATAATGCCCCCAGGACTCCAACCTTGGCTTCCTATAAGAACGCAGCTTCAGCAACTCTGCCCGTGTGCCTCTTCTTCTCCTAGGTGACACCAAAACACAGGTGTTGATAGGTTTCAGCATCCAGACACATCCTCACTTCATTTATCTTTTTTTCTCACTATCTCAGCCCCCTAGACTCCTTCGGATACTAGAGAAGAGAGCTTGCTGTTTCCATCACCAACCCAAACCAGGGAGGGGCAACTCCCGGTCTACCTTTTGGACCTCCTGCTTTCTCACCTAGGTTTAGTTAAGACAAAACAGAATGTTAAAGAGATGCATTTATTGAGCAACCAGGGAAAGCAAAGAAGAAAGAGGTGGCTAGTGAATGCAAGATTTTATGGACCCTAGGCTTCTGTTTGTGTCTGCCCTCCATATTAGGCTATATGCTTCTCCAGGGCATCTTAGACCCATTGAGAATGTTTATAGAATGAATAAATGAATGAAAATGAATAAATGATGTCATTGAGTCACTCATGTTGGCAGATTCTTTGCTCGATTCTTTCATCAGGACACTGCTAAAAGCCGTCCTGCTGGGTCACTTGTGTAAGGATTATTGGAAAACACTGTGCAATAGATGCCTTGTTGGAGGTGCAGGAAAGCTATTCCTTCAGAATTTCCCAGGGCACAGGATGTTTCAAGGCTGAGTACCAGTCAAGGAGAGGAGACACTGGAGGAGAAGCAACATTTTTCTGTGGTCCGAGACTGGAATTCCAATTGTCCACTTGAAAGGGAGACCATCATCCAACTTATCTCTGCTCCTGCCCTCAGGGTAGACCTGTGAGAGGCTGCCAGAAACCTGCCAGGTGTTTCATTTTTTGCATTGGTGTGTAAATGACATCTAGATGCCTTTCTGGCCAGAGGGAAGTTTCTGCTTAATTCAGGCTCTGGAGAGATATCTCAGGCAACCCAGCAACCCGCAGCCCCAGTGATGAGGTTTATCTAATTGTACATGCAGACCCACCTCTCTGTTCTGCTTCAGGAGGCTTTGCTATTTCTTGCACACCCTGCAATGCATGAGCTGTCACCTCTTCTGTGAAGCCTTCCCAGCCACGTGGCTCACAGCCTCCACTGGAGCCCCCTCTCCCCAGACTACATCACCCACACATAACCCAACCAGGTACCCATTAGCTTTTGCTACTTAATAACTACCACATAATTTGTAGACTTAAAGCATTAAGCATTATGAGCTCATGATTGGGTGGGTGTTTATGCTGGACTCCAACAGCTTCAGTCACCTGCCCAGCAGCTAGGTACTATTGGCTGGGGACATGGAGCCACTGAGCCACACTTATTTCCCATCCTCCAGCAGACTAGCCTGAACTGTTTCACATGACAGAGGCAGGTTCCCAGGTGAGAGCAGAAGCAGCAGGGTTTCCTCAAGTCTAAGCTTGGAACTGTCATAAGGTCCCATTTGCCTCATTCTATTGATTAAAGCAAACCACAGAGGTCCATGTTGGTTCCAGGGTCCAGAAACAGGTTCCCCTCTCAAAGGGAGGAGCTTTGAACTCACATCGCAAAGAGGCATGCATACAGGGAGGGAAAAACCCATCCGCCACAAGGGATCTGTTTTTGCTGTTTCGTTATTTCAACTTGAACCTGATAAGCTGAAAGCCATGGACTTGGGCTCCAAAGTGACTGTCAAGAGAAAGTCTAGCATTTCACCTGCAGCTTGTGCTTTGGTGTCTACAGACCTAGATTTGTATTCTGTCTCTGCCACTTACACTTCATGTGACCTTGGGATAGTCACTTGTGCCTTTTGAGCTTCCTTTTCTTTTCCACAAAATAGGGAAATTACTAATTCCAACCTCACAGTGTTGTTGTAAGGATTAAATGAGATATGGTGTAAAGCCCTTAGCACAGTGCCTGGCATGAAGTAAATGCTGAATGAAAGTGGCATTTATTATCAGTATTATCATTAAAAACCAAAAGTCATTATTCTACCAGCCAAAAATGAAAGCAGGGGAATCCTCATGTCAAATTCTTATACTGCAAGTTCCTCAAGGGCACAAACTGTATGCACAAAAATATTCACTACAGCTTTGTTTATAATAGAAAAAGAATTTGAAAGCAGCATAAACATCCAACGACAGGGGGTTGGCTAAGTGAACTTGAGTACATTGACCCAAAGTATTGCAGTGTAGTCATTAAAAATGATGTAGAGCTGTGTGTGCTGGCATTGAAAGCCGAACATGACATATTGTCAAGTGGAAAAGTTTATAAAGTAGTACATTTAAGTACATCGCCATCTATGTAAAGATGTTTATGTGTAGATATACCCATAGAAATCTTGATGGAAAGACAAAAGGTTAATGTGTCTATCTTTATGTGAGATTATAGGATCCTACCCCCGCTTTATCCTAGCTTTTCTAATTCTTCTGTAGTGAAATGTTACTTAACTAAATTTGTCTATTATATTTCAATAAAACCGGGGAAAAAAATTACAATGGGACAGTAACTCTTGGATCACCAAGAAAGCAGGCTTCAGAACTAATGTCATGTGCCAGGCCTTGAACTTGGCACTAAGAGTTTTTGAGCCCCTTAACGTCAGGCTCTGTGCTGGGTGCCTGGTTTGATGAAGCTGGTTACTCCATGGGGATATGGGTGTGTTCACAGGAATTCTCAAGGGCTAAAGCAGTTTATGCTTGACCCATAATGTTGGGCATTTTTCCCCGAGGGCACCTACAGCTGCTTCTTTCTCTTCTTGTTCCTCCAAACACCCCAATAGTCCTCACGAAGTCAGTGTTATGGGAAGAGATGGTATAGCTGTCCTTAGGGCCTGCCCCATTCCCCACCCAGTAATGTGAGAAATGGAGGGAGAAGGATTGGCCTCAGGAGATCAAGCTTGCAGCCCAGGCCATGGAGGTAGATGGAGTTCCAGGGCCTGGAACCATGGGCTGTAGGATGCCAACTTCTTGTCTTGCCTTCATGGCCTGGGCCTAAGGGAGAGTGTGAGTCCAAAGCAGCACTACCAACAGAAAGGAAAGGAGACAGCACTCCCCACCCTATTTAGAGGTGCAGAGTTATTAAAACTCAAAAATGTCCATTAGCCATAATTTCACCCAGGAGAGCCCTCAGGCTTTTAGGGAAATGAACAGATCACTCTGTAGCCCTATCTCTCCCCATCTCACCTTAATCCCCAACTGACTTCGCTCTGGGGCTCCGTGTACTCTCCTGGGCCCTGAAGCATCTCCATTAAGCCCCTCCCTTACCAACTGGCCTCATTCATTTCGTTCATTTTGTAGAGGCCCTGTAGGTCAGTGTATCCTTTTCTGAGTTTGCTGAAAGCAAAATTAACAATCCTTAGCACTCACACATGAGGAGATTTGATGCCTTTCCCCAGAAAGGTATTTGTCACAGCCTGAACTATTAAGCATGGGTAAAAGTGGGTTACCTTGATGAAGCGGCCATGGCTGAATTCTGGCAGCTGGAAAAGACTGGGAATAGTTGCTGAAATGGCAAAATGACTGAAGACTCAAGGGACATGGGAACTGGGGATTAAGATAATGAAGAAAACAGGGTTTAGGAGAGTAATATAACGATTTTAAAAATATTTAGCTGAGGCATCTCCCTCCCATGTCTTTGGGTAGACCAACAGGCCATTTCCCTGGTTACTCACGCAGAAGCATGGTGGATGCGGCATCCGCCCTTGGAATGCCAAAATGCAAACGTTTGTAGGCGTGTGTGGATGTGATGTTGAGTCACAATATTGTTAATTATGAGGAAGTTTAGGAATTGAGGCAAACTTTCTCCCACCCCCATTTGCTGACAATTAAGGCAGGCTGGCTGTGAATTTCTAGCCATCATCCTTTTCTTTTCCAACTCCCATAATTGGGTTAGAATGCCTGTTAAACTAGCATGCCTCCAGAACTTGAGCTAAGTTAGAGTCCTTCATAAATTAGGCAATAAATTGGAATATGTTTTCCCATCTGCTATCCAGATTTAGGATATCTGTGATTTCGCATGAGGCACCGAGATATACAGCAAAGCCCAGGCTTCTGTGGTATTTACGGTGCTTGGGAGGTGTATGATAGTGGTGGAAGCTCCGGTCTGTATAGTAACTGCTGAGCTGCCTCTTCTGACTCTGCCATTTATTACCTGTGTGGCCTTGGACAAGTATCTTAATCTCTTTGTGCATCTCAGTATTTTCATCAGCAAAGTGGGAATAATAAGAGCACCTGCCTCAAACGGTCGTCATGAAGTTTAATAACGTAATCCATGTGAAATGCTTAGAATGCCATCTGGCAGAGAGGAGGAATTCAGCAAACATTAACAACCCAACTACTGCAGTTAAAGTTCATAAAATTCCAAGAGCATAAAGGCATCCCAATACAAGAGACACACAAGGTAAAGGTGGCATTGATCAGCTCTCTCTCAGACAAGTGGCCTCCCTATCATAACTGTCTGTTTTAACCCAGCTCAGGTGAAACCCAAATCCCTTCCCAACTTCATGCCTACACTGTTTCAGCTGGATGTGGCTGGAGGAAAACCGCAAACCACACTGACTGCTCTCTCAGTTCACGTTCACCAACCTCAGGCGGGCCTTTGGTACAACCTGATTAATTATCATACATGCTCTTGGCTTGTGTTATCTCTAGAAAACTATTTTATACTTCCTTTCTCCTCCATCTCCTCCTCACTCTTAGCTATAACCTTGCTTCTTAATTCCTTGAGAAAATGGAAACATCAAGAGGATAGCTTTCACAGGTTTCCAGCGCCTCAGCTAACAGCTTGACTGACACTTGCATTTTTACCTGTATGTGCTACTCTCTCTACTGTTGACCTACACATGTTTTTGTCCTAGGCCACCATCCCACCACTCATTCACTAAGTTTCATCTTTTCTTGTCTGGGAAGGAAGTCTGTCAACCTGAAAATATCTTCTTTATTTTCCTCACATCAATTTTCTGTCTTTTTTGGACCATTCTCATAAGAATCCAAATGTTGATTTAAAAAACAAGCAAATAAACACCTTCTGCATTACACGTCTCTCATCCCAGATGCCGCCTCATTTCTCCACTGTCTTTACAGTGAAACTTTTCAGAAGCATTGCCTGTACTTGCTCTATCTACATTCTCACCTCCACTTCCTTTGAACCCACTCAACCAACTTCCATTCCTATGGCTCCATCCAAAACAGTGCTTGTCATGGTCACCAGTGCCTTCATGCTGACTAATCCAGGTTGGTTCTCAGGCCTCATCGTTCTTCGCCTCTCAGTAACAGTTGACACAGTTGATCACTCCCTCTTCCCTAAAACACTTTCTTCTCTTAGTTTCTGACCCTCCTTTTACCTTATTTGGCAAAGTTTTCTCAACCTCTTTTGCTAGCTTTTTCTTATCTCTCTTGTCTTTCAACACTGAAGTGCAGTTTGTTCAGTCTCAAACTTTTCTCAGTCTGAACAATGTTGTCTTACCTGGTTTCATGACTTTAAATACCATGTCTATGCTGATGGCCTCCAAAGATGTGTCTCCAACCCAGACATTATTTATTATCTCTCTTTGAATATCTAATGGACATATCTAACATAAAGTATCAAGAATTGAACTCCTAATAGCTATCCCCAAACTAGCTCCTTTAAAAGTCGTTCTATCTCAGAAAATGGCAACTTTCTTCTTACACTTGTTCATGCCCCAAGTCTTAGAATTATCTCAACTCCTCTCTCTATACCTTTTCATATACAATTCGTCAGCAAATCCTGTTGGCCCTTCTTTTAAAAACAAGCCAGAATGAGAATACTTCTTGCCATTACTAATGCTACCATCCTGGCCAAAGACGTTATCATCTCTTACCAGGATTATTTCAATAACCTTTTCTATAGACCGAATATCTGTCTCTGCAAAATATATATGTTGAAACCTAATCCTCGATTTGATGGTAGTAGAAGATGGAGCCTTCAGGAGGTGAGTAGGTCACAAGGATGGAGTCATCATGAATGGGATTGTACCCTTATAAAAGAAGCCCCAGAGAGCTCCCTTATATCTCCCACTATGTAAAAACACAGTGAGAAGACACCTTTCTATGAACCAGAAAGTGGGTTCTCAGCAGTTACAGACTCTACCAGCACCTTGACTTTGGACTTCCTAGTCTCCAGAGAAATGTTTTCGGTTGGTTTTCAGCCATTCAGTTTATGGCATTTTTGTTATAGTACCCCCAACTGACTAAGACAGCCTATAATTGGTCCTCTGGCCTCCACCACAGCACTTCTATTCTTAATAAAGCAGGTAGGTGAAATTTTGACGCTTTAAAAGAATCAGATTGTGGCACTTCTCTGCTACAAACTCTCCTTTAACTTTCCATTTCACCTTGAGAAGAAACTAAAGGCCTTGCAGTGGCCCCTGCTGCCTTCAGGACTCTTGGCAGCATTGATTCTATTCTATCCACATGACCTTCTTGTTCCTTAACTGCATCACAACTCAGAGCCTTTTCAGTCCTTGATACTCTCTCTCCCTAGAAAGCTCTTCCTCCAGACGTCCACATGATTTATGTCATTCAAGTCTTTATACACATGTCATCTACTCAGAGAGAACTTCTCCAGCTGATTCAACCTGTTTCTCCCTAGCTCCCTTACTCTGCTTCATTACTTTCCACATTACTTCTCCAATAATGGAAATTCTAATTTGCTTTGTTCACTGCTATAACCCCAGAATCTAGCACGCTTAGTTCTCAACAAACCTTTGTTTAATGAATAAATAAATGAAAATTAGTCTGCCCTTCAACCAACCCCTGTCATGGGCATGCAGAGGTTATAGCGTTGGGCTGGCAGTGTGATAGGGTCAGTAGAAGAGACCTGGGAGTTAGAATAATTTTGTAGTTTATAAATTATTTATGAAAACCTCTCTCACAAAGTCAGATTTGGCCTGGGGCATGAGGACAATCTAGTTTTCTAAGGTTCTAAAATTCTAACATTTCTGAGTTTTGTTTTGTTTTTGCCTAAAGCACCTGGTTTTCTTAGGTGGTCTCCCATCCAAGTACTAACCAGCCCCAACCCTGCTTAGCTTCCAAGATTAGATATTGGGCTTGATCAGGGTGGCATGGCCATAGACCATGAACCGTGGCTCCACTGGGTTGCAAACCCAGGACCTTCTTCGTGTAAAGCAGAGATGCTAACTGCTACACTATGAAACCATGTCCATAATATTTCTATCTTAGTTTATATAACTCCAGAGACTAACACTGCTGAGGTAGGAGAAGATCCATGAATGAATGGTGTATGTACCAAGCATTTGCCATGGGTCTCCAGACCACTGTGGAATATTACTCCATGGGCATGTTATGCCTCCATTAAAACCCTCTGATGGGAAGAGAGAAGTAGCAGTTAGAGGGATCATTTTATAAATTATACAAGTGGCTAACCAATGTGCTGTATACTTGAAACTCAAATAAAATTAAAAAAATAAAAACCCTCTGGTGGAAGAGCTCTTTTTTTTTCCTGCTCTTCCCTGAACCCATGATTGTAACATAAGTTGGGCATATAGTAAAGTCTTGTTGATAAATTGATTGCTCCAAAATGTAAGACCCATGAAGGGTTTGGAGATGTTCTGCATAGGGTTTACCATCTGACTTTGTAAGTAAGCACTTTAACTAATTGATTGCTCTTTATAATTATGGTGAGCTTGCATACCTGTGTTCTTGTCCTGCCAGAGATGTGTTGGACAGTGCTGGTTATAAATCCCACATTTCAGTGGTTTAACAAAATAAAAGTTTATTTTTCACCCATGACAAGTCCAGTCAGGTATTTGGAGAGTTGCCTTCCATGAAGAAATTCTGTTGGCCCAGGTCTGTTATCGTGTGGTTCCACAAACCCTTGGGGTATTGTAATTCTCTGTTACACTCCCTTCTGGAAGATATGGAAGGAGAGCAAGTGTCATGTATGTGAGGATCCTATGAGCCAGGCAGGAAGTAGCAAACATACCAACTCTCATTCCATTGGCCAGAATTCACTCACATCAATCACAGCTAGCTACAAGGGAAGCTGGGAGATAATATCCAGCTAAGTGCCCTGGAGGAAAAAATAGTTTTATTGACTAGCAGTTTAGTGACTCCAACATTCAAGGAATTGAAGGTCAATGTTAGCCTGACCCAGGACACATAATGACAACTTGGGTAATCTTGGATAAGTTAAAATTACTATCTTCAGATCTCTCTTTCCAAAATATCCTTTCCCCCAATCTTCTTTTCTCCTCATCTATTATCCCTTTCACAAGGGTGAAGAGTTTAAGATTTCTTCGCCCACTCTTTGGCTCGTTTTTCTTTTTTTAAGGTTCTACTACTGATTGTCCTATCTCACAACCTTTGCTGACATCTAAAATCTGCTACATAGAGACTTGATGGAAATGTCCATTTTGTTATACTATTATTATCAGTTATTGAAAGTGTTCCAGCAGAAGTGACAACATATGCAAAGGCCATGAGGCAGGAAAGAGCTCAGGGTGACTGAAGAGCACGTATGACCTGGAGGCTCAATCTGAGGAAACTGGCAACAGAGTTGGCATCTTGAGTCTACCATGATCAGCTGTGTGAGCTTAGGCAAGCAATAAGACGTCCACGGCTGCTTTACTTTTTCTAAACTAGGATAAGAGAGGCATTGATCTCATAAGTGCATATGAGGATTGAATGAGGTAACACAGCTAGAGCACTTAGAACTATGTCTGGCACATCAGCTATTTTTGTTGTAGTATCACCACTATTTTGTTATGCTTATAAGCCATCTTTTGCCTAAATTCTTGGTTCAGAGAATTTTTCCTTCTAGGTATTTTCTACCTTTCTAATCCAGTGCCCAAATGACACAACTACCACTCCTTGAAACAGAGAAAATATTTCTTTCTTTTCTTACTTTTTTTTTTGGAAGCTTAAACAATACATATTTATTCTTTTACAGTCTGGAATCCAGAAGTCCAAAATCAGTTTCCCTGGACACAAATTGATGTATTGGAAGAGCCACGCTTTCTCTATAGGCTCTAAGAAAATACATTTCTTGCCTCTTCCATGTTCTCTGTTAAATACATTTTTCTTACAGACGCTGCAGCTCAATTGAAATCCAGGCTTTGGCCCTGTGGCCCAACTCTTCAAATGGCATGTATTCCGAGTGCTTGAACTTTGATCAGCATCAGATTCATCTGTCTGCTCTTGCCCTACTTTTCCATAATTACACTGGCTTTGTGCAGCTTGAGTCAGAGTTACATTTGTTGGATTGGTCATTCTGGAAATCCTTACTTTGCCAGGAATTTCAGGTTCACCCATGCTCCAATTGTCTTTAAATTTCAGTTCAGAGTCAGATCCAGGCATCCCTCTGAAGCCTGTCAGAATCAAACACTTGTGAATGAAAAGAACTTGGCCAAGCTCTCTGATGCTCCCCATGGGCCTCCTCCCTCAGGCAGAGAGGTATTCTTCCTCGCTTCTCAAAGACTTACTCCAGACAGGAAGGGGTCAATAGGATAGCCAGAAGGTCCTCCAGGTGAGGACCTCTGGAAACAAGAGATCCCTACAACCATAGGAATCTCTAGTCCCCTGTCTGATGGCCTTTTACTCCAAGTAACAGGCAACAAACAGCCATTCCAACAGGACAAAGGGATTCTGACAGCTTGTGGAGTTCATTGTAGAGATGTAAGCTGAACAGAGCTGATTTGCTGCTGACATCCCTCTGCAGCATTTACCTACACACAAAAAAATAAGGTTTAACCCTCCACAGAGCCTGTCTCCAGTTTGTCTCCAATTGTTCATTCATTTGATCAGTTAATGAAGAATTTAATAAACACTTATTATGTTGTAAGTACTAAGATCAGCATTAAATACACCAATATAAATAAGGCTGCTTCTTTCCTTGAGAAACTCATGGTCTAAATACAAAACAGTTTACATAATAGAGTCCAAAATACTGCAGCAGAGGTGAGCAGTAAGTATTATGGAAACACAGCATAGGAAGGGGGCAAATTTTGCCTGCCAGGGGATGGTGAGTCAGAGACAGCTTCACAGAAAAAGGGGTACAGCAGTCTTGAAGAAACAGAGAATCAGGAGTCTGCTAATGAGGTTATTTTGGTGGCAAGTTAAAAAAAAACCAGATTGGTTAGTTTAAGTAAAAGAGAGTTATTGTAGGGATCCTCGTTGTTTCAAGGAATCCGAGGAAGAGACGAACATCTAAATCTCAAGAATGGCAAAAACTCAGAAGTTTGGGAGATCTTGCCTCAGGAATCTACAGTCCTTCCTTCTAGAGAGCATACATAGTCAGAACTCTCCTCCACCAACTCCTCAGCTCTGGGTGTCTCAGGCCAAAATTCCAGATTCTTAGAAGAACCTGACTGGACCAACTTGAATCAGATGTTCATTCCTGGTTTATTTAGCTAGACCTGAGAATCCAGCTAGATATTTCAGACCCAGCCACTGAATCTAAAGCAGTTCTCAAGGAAGAGGGGTTATTATGAGCTTGGTGTCCACCCCAAAAGATGGCTATTGCAAGGAGACAGACAGGACATTAGGTTGGAGAGAGCAGCGCTGGCAAATGCATTGAGGTGTTGAGGCAAATAGGTGCATGATGTGATTGTGGCAAAACAGCAAGTTTGAGGTCATTTTCTTAGTGCAATCTCTGTGACATTACACGTACACTGAATATCCATTAATCATGTCGTGTTTTGTGTACCTGAAAGAAACCCATTATGTCAAATAGGTATTAGACTTATCAGGGTGATCACTTTATAAGTTATATTAAATGTTTAATTACTATGTTGTATACCTGAAATTAATATAATATTGTATGTCAACTGTAATTGAAAAATAAAAGAGAAACCTGTTAGTTTCAGTTTTTTAAGTTGAGGATTGTTGGCTAACTTAAGCAAAAAATGGAACTTATTAGAAACCTACGAGGGATGAGGGGGTCACAAATTGAAAGAGAGGTGGAAAAAAAATCACACTTGGAATTGAAAAGACCTAAATACTTCCAGGAAATCTCGCTGGCAGACACCTCTCTGCCTTCCCCTTCTCACCACTGCTAGAATGAATAGAGTTGAACAATGTACAGTATGTGTAATAAGGTTTCTAGAGAGTCGGCAAATTGCATTTTTGTCATAACTTAGAGGATGAACATTAAAGAGCGAGTTATATGTCTCTTTATGTAGTTGACCTTCCCCCACCCCCCGCCTCCTGCCCAGCGTTTATCTCACTTTTCGAACACCTTCTCAATTTCCTTTTGAAGGATTTTCTCCTTCTGGTGGATCCTCCCACTCAGTGCCTTGGTATAGTAGAAAGTAAACCTATGAATAAAGCCCATCTCTTCAGACTCTGTCTCCTCGAACTTTGAATTGTGAGCAGGGCCACAAGATGGAACGCATTGTTCTTAGTGAAATGTCGAGTCTAGATGTCAACTTTTCAGCACAGGAGCTGAAGGAGTCCCTGAGGGATGCTCCTACAGCTGATCTTCCACTCACTGCCCTGGTTCAGCCAAGGGTATGCCTAAGACCAAACTCAGTGATTCAGATCCCTCCTCTCCATCTTCATTGGGGGTCTATATTAAGGAAAAGGGGAGGCAGAAAATCACCCTCACTCAGCAAAGCAGTTCTCTCATTACTGACTATGGCAAAAAAATTAAAGCATTTTGGAGTTTCCATAGCAAGAAGTAAAGTAAAAAGTTTTTAGGGGTTCATGCTAGCTGGCCACCATTTATAAAATTGTGTAAGCTATAGTAAGAACCCAGGAGGTGTGGCTTTGTAAAACAGTTTAGGCAGGCACTCATTCTTATTGGACAGTGCATGTGCTCTGATTGGTCAGTGCAACACACTGATTCATTGACACTAGTGCCATGTAAGCTGGTAAGGATTTTGGATTTCATCTCTATTTACTATGCGTAAGGCACTTTGCCAAGTGCTTTATAGACATCACCTCAAGATTTATTATTGTATGTGTCTTATTTTATGGGTTTTATTTGCTTCATAGATGGGGAAACAGGTTCAGAGAGGCTGACTCCCTGTCCATTAGTAGTATAACTACAGAGTGGTAGACTCGTGATTTGAACCCAGAGCCCATTCTCTTCACTGTAGTTATCCTGCCTCAGTTACCTAAGATTACTCTCATCTGCAGAACAGTCTCACTTTTAATTTGTGGCTCTTTGAGCCATGGCTTGAAGTGTTGTTTTTATCTTGACTTTCACTTATTGAGTTGGCTAATGCAGGGGACGCGAGTGCAGGTGGAATCTGAGAGCACAAGAAAAACTGGCCTTGTTTGGAGATTCAACCGAGGGGGTTGAACCACAGCAATGACTTTATCCTCAACCGGCAGAACTGTTTGTCCAAATGCAATCCTATGTGGAAGCTCAGTGCTGGAAACACTAGTGGCTCTGGTTGAAGAGGACCCCAGTGTGAAAACAGTTCATTTGGAAGAGACTTGAAATCCTCCTGGCTGTGATTCTCTCTGAGGTGAGGTAAGCTGCATTGGCGTGTGTCAGCACTCTCGTTGCACACACATTTCTCAATGAGAGTTCTGGGTTGGTATCTGGTACCACAGATGTAGCATTCCCCAGCCCTGCACAATCTGACCAGACTACTGTGTCACCAGGCACCTCAGCCCCTGGGAGGTGTGGGCTGGAATTAGTCTTCTTCTGACGAGCTGGAGACTCCATGTGAATTCAGGTCCTCACAGTTCTGTGATATTGCCCCTATCCTTCTACTCACATTTCTGCCTCCATTTCCCTCTTTCCCCTACAGTTGCCACCAAGCCAGGAGCTTTGTCCTAAATCCCAGATTGCTGGCATGGCCCTGATTCACTGCTCGGGCCTTTCCAAAATCCTGTCCTCATCTTTCCTCATCTGCTCCTCTGAACGGACTATTTGAATCACATCTCAGTGTCACAGGATGGGAGATTGGGTCCCTTGGAAGCAGACCCTGAAAATTCATGTGAAAGTAATTTGTTATGAAGTGTTTCCAGAAACTTCAGGGAAGTGGGGAAGTGAGACAAGTGAAGGAAGAAGCCAGTAAGTTGTTATCTCAAGCAAAGTCCCACACAAGGTAACTTGGGTTTAATTCCATAAAGGGGCTCTGAAGAAAACTTGTCACACCTCAGCACAGCCCCAGTCAAGGGCAAAGGAACTGAAGGGTTTATACCTTTCTGGCTCTCTGTGTGCACAGGCAAAGTGAACTCCACTAGCCCACAGCAACCCTCCAACAAAGAGACACAGGAACTGGAGAAGCAACTAAACCTGCTAGGAGCTGGCTGCACAAAAATGGCTCTGGGATCTTGGAAAAGGCAAGGCAGAACAGCGATGGCACGTGCCTTACGCTGGGTGTGGCCCCTCATTGGCCATAGCTCCTCTGCCATGATCCACTCTCCCAATGTTTGCCTTTCTTCATGGTGAAAGTGGGCAGACTCTGGTTATATTGCCTACTCAATATCCATTCCCTCTTTCTTCCTTGCCCACTGAACCTGGATTCAGAAGAGCCATGTGCCCATTCCTTGGAGATATGCCATGATGAATTGCTAATCCAGATGTGACAATACTAGTCCTTGCTTTCCTGGAAATTAGGACTGGACTTTGGACTTTGGGGGACTGTGAAATAACAGAAAAAATAGATATTAGCCTCTGCTTCCTGTTAGGAGCACAGAGCTCCTAAATCCCTTAGAAGTTTCTGGGCTATAGGAATGTCTTTTGTTCTAATGAGGTGACTCTTGGTGGACTCTTGGGTAGTTTCAGAATGGGAGCTGATCACCAGAAAGACTAAGCCATGGTTAGAAGGTTTGGACTTTCAACCCCACCCCCATCTTTCAGGAAGGAGAGAGGGGCTGGGGATCCAGTTGATGATTGATTATGCCTATGTGATGAAGCCTCCATTAAAACCCCAAAAGTATGAGATCTGGAGAACCTCCAAGATGCTGAACACATCCTTGTGCTGAGAGGGTGGTGATGGTGCACTCCAGCTCCATGGACAGAAGCTCCTGCACTCAGGACACTTCCAGAATTTGCCCTATGTATCTCTTCATTTGACTTTTCATCAGTATTCCTTATCATCTACTTTATTTCATAATAAACCAATCAATGTAAATGTTTTCCCTGAGTTCTGTGAGCCATTCTAGCAAATTATTGAACCTAGAGAGGGGGTCATGGAAACTGTGATGTATAACTGGTCGGTTGAATGTCCAGATGACAACATGGGACTTGCAATTGGCATCCGAAGTAGTGGGGGGAGACTTGTGGGACTGAAACCTTAACTTGTATGATCTAATGCCATCTCCATGTAGGATTAAGTTTAATTGTAGGACACAGAGAGTTGCTGGAGTGTGGAACGAGCCCCTGCACATTTGGTGACTAGGAGTGAGGTGTGGCAGTAGTGTGAAAGTAAAGCAGAAACACAGGAGTGCTTTTGGGCAATTGGACCTGCATGGAAGTCTCCTGAATGGTTCTGAGAAAGAGTCTAATTCTTTAATAAAATAGGAAAGGCACGGTCAAAGCAACCTCTCCCTCTTCCTCCTTTCTCCTTCTTCCTGCCTTGAGAATGGGTGCTATGTCCAGAACTGTTGCAACCATCTTGTAGCCATGAAACAAAATACAAAAATAAAGATCAAATACATCTTAAAGGCCAAGAGAACCTTTGACATTGTCCAACTGCTGAGTCATTTTCAGAATCTTCCTACCTCTAAACTTTTTGTGGTATGAGAAAAACAAACTCTTATTTGATTAAACCACTTTTAACCAATTTTTCTGTTACTTGCATCTGAATGCATTCCTAAATAATACAGGAGCCTATAGGAGTCTGGCTTGACTTCTCCAGGCCCCTGTGAGTACCATATAAAGGATGGATGTGACCTCTCTGAGAAGCCAGTCCCAGAGCACAGCCATCTGCTCAGTCCTGATTCCATCTGGTCTTGTCTCCTTCTTGTCCTATGTCGATCATAAAAATGCAAATCCCTTGTGATCAGTCATAAATTAGGAACAGGCAAGGTAGACCAGCAGAATCAGGAAGCAGAGCTTGGAAAGATTCCCAGAGGAATGGAGAGAGAGAAACTCTTTTATGGGGTGTTTGTTTTACATCTAAAGGCAAAAAGAGCCAGCATAGGCACTCCTGAGATATGGTAATAATATTGATTTTAAAATACAACCACAAATCCAACTACCATTTATTGAGCATCTACTATAGTTGATCCTTGAACACACAGAGGTTTGAACTGCATGTCCACTTATCTATAGATTTTTTTTCAATAAATACTGTACACGTATTTTCTTCTCCATAGGATTTTCTTAATAAAATTTTCTTTTCTCTAGCTTACTTTGTGGTAAGACTACAGTATATAATATATATAACATACAAAATATGTGTTAATCAACTATTTATGTTATCAGTAAGGCTTCTAGTCAACAGTAACCCAATAGTAGTTAAGTTTTTGGAGAGTCAGGAGTTATACATGAATTTTTTACTGTGTTGGGGTGGAGGTTATCACTCCTAACCACCACATTTTTCAATTCTCAACTGTATATGCTTGCTGCTTCATAGTCACTGTCTCATTTGTACAACCACTCACTGATGTGATTACTATTACACTCACATTTCAGATGAGAATAATGAGACTCAGAGAGGTGAGGTTACTCGCCTAAGGTCACTCAAGTAGAAAGGGGCATAGCCTGAAGACACATCCAGCCTATCTGATTCCAGTACTCATGGATTTAATCTCCAAGGAGCAGGGCATCAGTAGGTATGAGATGCTCCAGTGGGGTAAAATGCAGGCAGAGGGCAGGAAAGGGAATATTCAAACTTGGCCTTGTCTGCAGTCCACTGCACACTCTCTAGGCTCCACAGAGTCCGTGAATCTTCTATAGTCTTGAAACAATAACTATTCCTCTAATGGCCAGTCCAGATGCTACAAGTCAGCACCAGCCTTTAGTTTTGGTTTGCAGAACAACTACCTCTCCATGCACACACACAAAAGCATTTCTCTAAAGTGTGTTCAAGCCAGGCCCTGGCGAGTTATTCACCTGAAGAAGTCTGAATCTTCCCACCCACTGGCGTTTTTGCTATTTTGCTATGGGGCAAGTTTTCCGACAACGAGTTTGCCACTTATGGCTTACATGTCTCTGGAGGGATCCTCATTAGATTGCTCCAAGTGTCTCTTGAGAGCAAAGTCAGTTTGGACTTCATAAGACTGGGCCATTGAGAGTTCATTCCTGGTTTGTGGCATTTCAGATATCTCAGATCCTTTTAGCTGTTTGCATACCTCTTTTTGAGCTGCTGCAAGTGCTGTAGCTAATGGCTTATGACTGACCTTCTCTGGAGATTTGCCCTTGGCTGATAGGAAATCACCCCCATCCCCCAGCCTAGAGAAGCCTGTGTGTTACACTCCTTTCCCTAGGGGCATCCAATGACTGACTGGCAGGAGGACACAATCACCTAGCCCCTCTGTCTCACTGAATGACCAAACTGCTGTGTCGGGCAAGACTAGGCTGATTCTGAGGCCACAGGCTTGCTTGACTCTTTCTCCTCCCCCATCCACCTTCCTTCCTTTCTTTACGGTTTTTCCAAAAGAGCCCATTATCAACAATTATATGCATTCAAATCCCTTAGGGTCTGTTTCTAGGGTATCAGATCTAAGTCAAACTCTACACTAAGACTAAATTTTGCAAATGTCATTAAGCCTTAGGTACCATTTAGGGACTATTACCTGAGATCCATTTGAACCCTGTAGCCAGACAATCCCCCAGCCTCACAGCCTTGTCACCTATGGCTGTTCACCTCACATATGAAAGACACTCTTTCACCTCCACTCTCTATCTTTTCTGCCCTCTTATCCCCACAGTGCTCTCTGCTCCCTCTCCCTTGGTCCAGCCTCACAGCCTCCACCCTCCCAGTCCTTCCCATCCTGTTCTCCAAACAGACTTTCCTACATGCTTCGACTTTCCCCAGAGCAGTCCTTTCACCTCCCACCTGAACTGAAAATGAGATCTCCCCAGATGACACTGCTGTCTCTGCGGTCTTCTCAAGTTGAGGCTATTCATTCTGCTAAGGTACAAAAGCTCAGGTCAGCATTCTCCTCGCTCCTCCTAACCACCTCCAAGCCATTACACCTCCACCTTCATATTAAAATGTGTCTCCTTTGTTTCTCACACCATCTGGCTATATCATTAAAACTCACCGATTACATATCCTTTGACACAGCAATTCCTTTTCATGCAAAAATATTAGCGAGAGGTGAAAGACTATATGTAAGAACATTTAAAGTGGCTTGAAACAGGGAAAAAATTGGAAATAATCAAGAGGAAGCTGAGCTACCAACCCTTATTAAAAAGAAGCAGGAGGTCTTTTTATACTGACATAGGAAGATGTGCATAATATGCAACAGTCGAGCAGAAAAAGTGATTATTAACAAATATAATATAATCTCATTTCGATAAAGAAAAAAATATGCACATGTTTATAAAATTAGAAGGATCATCCTAGTCTGGATAATCCTTGGTTAGCAGTGTTCCAGCAATTGCTGCCATGGTTATGGCCAAGGAAGTGCTCAGAAGCATCACATACCCTTCAAAGTTCATAAAATGAGACCAGAAAGCATCTAGCTCTTAATACAATATACAGATGTTTGCTTTGTCCTCCTGGCAGGAGCCTAATAGGTGGTGGTTCAACAGCTCTGAAAGCTCCATTCATAAAGCTCTTTTAAATCTACTCTGAAGGTGTATATATGATGGAGTCCCTATCTCATCTCTCCAGAAGGAGAGATCCAAGCAGGACATCTACCCTGAGTGCCAACAAGTTGTCATAAAATTCAAGCTTTATTGCCTTCTCTTCCTGTATCAACTGTCCGCCCCCCCAAATTATAATTAAGTCAATCTAGCATCATCTCCTTTCTATTTCTTGTCAGTAGGGGATTGGTGCAAGTGTGTGGGGAGACTATAGAGGTGGGAAAGGCATGGGGGAAGAAACTGACTTTGCACTGATTGCTTTTATAATGTTTGAATTTGTTACTAGAGTATTACCTTTGTAATAACAAATACAGATTAAAAATGAATTTAAAAAATACTACTTGACCCATCATGCCCACAGTAGAATGTCCCGATAAAGAGGATTCCATTAAGAACAGACTCTTGACACCACATATCCCAGGTTCTGAATCCACAATTATTAGCTTTGTAAACTTGAGTAGGTTAGAGACTGGCTGCACAGTCTGTGCTCTACACAACTCCATGGGCACCATTCACATAGACCATAATGAGAATGACAGGACACCTTGGAGCTGAAGATTTTTGTGATTTTAGTTTTCTCATCTGTGAAATAAATATAATAATAGTACCCACTTCCTTGGCTTAGTCTGGGTGTTTGGTGAGTTAATTTATGTGAAGTGCATAAAACTCTACCTGACACTTTGTAAATATACAATAAATGTTAGCTATCATTATTAATATCACCTCCATCACCTCCATCACCTCCATCACCACCATCACCACCACCACCACCACCACCATCATCATCATCACCATCATCATCACCAAGAAATGTCCTTGGAGAGGGTCTTTGTCCTTAGGTTCCAATCTGATCTCTTAAACACAGACTCCACACCACTTTTTATAAGGAATGAATGCCTTGTTGTCTAAAGTCTCTGCTAGGGAGTTCTTTTCTAGAGAGGCTGATGGCCTGAAGGCAATGATACCTTCAGGACATGGAGCAGATCTGGAAAGCTCCCTGAATTGCTAGAAGCCAGACAGGAACTCTCCATGGTTCTGGTCGTATGAAGTTCAAACTGACTTTGCTCTCTCCACCCTCCAGCACTCTGACTATTGGCTTTGCCATAGGCAATCACATCAAGAAGCTCCCCCTTTTAAGACTTTGCTTGAACTCTGATCATGTGTTACCCTTATTAGAAATATTTGCATTTTAAAGGATTCTTAATCCAAATCAAAATCAAATATCTCCAATGGAGGAATTTATAGACTGTTAACAAAAGGAAGTGATTTAGACTGAGGGGGCTTCCAAAAAGGTCACCCTATAGGTGGCTAATTATGAGAATTTGTGTCCCTACTATTCTTGCACAGGTATTCCTTGTGATCCTATAAATATGTCATCTTGAGTTAAATATTCAGGGGCAGAGGGGAAAGAGATATGTCACTTATGCAGTACCTATGTGGAGAAGCTGATGGTACCAGATTACACCCTGGCGTGTTCTACCCCTGGAGCAGGACTCAGAGTACTGTTGATGGGAATGGTAAGCAGGATCCTTTCCTTAGACTCTGAAATGATACGGGGCAGAAATTAGTAGGTTGTGGGGAGACTTGGCATTGTCCTCGTCCAAAGCTAATCTTTAGCACATTGAATTCTGGATCTGGTTGGTTTAAAAGGAAATTTAGAAAAAAAAACACACAAGAAGCCACATCATTAGATATCAGGCCAGAAACTATATGTAAACTTTGAATTATCTTAGATCTGGTTAGCTGGTAGGAGGTAATGGATAAGAAGAAGTTTGTTCCTTATCTATACCAGGTGCTAGCTAGCCCTGTTACACCATCATCTGGCAGCCCTGTTGGGTTTGAGATTCATCTCCCTGGAGATGAGCTGGCATAGTTCATATTACTTCCTTCCCACCCATTTACTCATTCATTCTGTCTCTCTTTTCTCTCATCCTCCTTCAGTTCCTGTGAGTTCACTAAACACAACTCTTCTATCCCATTTGCCAGCTATCAGACTTCTGACCCACAACCCAGGCCTCTCACAAACCTTCCTAGTATAGGAAGCAACTAAATATAGACACCCTGGTTGCTGTCTGGAGACTTCTCTGTTATCTTCCATGATGTTATTGTGCCTGAAATTATTTAATACCCTTCGTAGGTACTATCTCTAATCTTCATAGGAAGTCATTGAAAATTTCTTGTTGTACCCATTTTGAGGTTAAAGAAATTGAGGCTTAATTTGATTCTTTTATAAAGTGAGAATAAGACCTACTTTGTTCTACTGTGAAGTTTGGAGATATTAATGATGTGCACACTATAGGACAAGGTGATCTGTACACATCATTACACCATATCCAACTCCCTTTCTAGATCATAAGCTCCTCAAGGTCTGGAACAATGCAAATCTTAGTTTTAAACATACTATTTAAGAGAGATTTTGCTCCTGAATAGAAGATGTAGTAAAGGTCTCTTTAGAGATAACTGCCTTGTTGTGGTCTCCCACATCAATGTCCCAACTTACTGGGGTAGAATGATAATCATAATTATCATTTTAATTATTATTATTTATTGAGCATCAACTATAGGCCTTGAACTGAGCTGAGCATTTTATAAGCATGGCAATATTTAATTCAAGCAATGTTGGAACCAGCCCAAGTTCAAGGCTACAGAATAAAGAAAGGAGGTTGTATCTGCATACCTTCAACCTCTTAGATTTATCGATCCCACTACCTCCAGGCCCCATTACTCTTGAGGTAATATTCTTACCATCCTGGCTTTCTTGGCAGCTTAATTGCCCGGCAACTTATTTGGAGCCAGCAGAAAACTCAGATCTTCAGTGCTTCTGATCCCCCACCTCACTCCTCTCCTAGCATTTCTAGCATTGAGTCTGAAACACACTATCTAACCCTTGATTAGATATTGATATCTAGAAATCTATAGAATACTTATAGTAGTTACTGTTTATTGAGTCCTTGCTAACTACATTAGCTCATTTTGCATCACAACGATCCTAAGTTAGTACTATTAGCATTTTTATTTTAAAGATGTAGAAACTGGAGGTTAAGTCATTTAGGCAAGGTCACTCAAATAATGAATGGCAGAATTGACAGTTGAACCTATATGTGCCTCACCTCATAAACTAAGCTCTTCACCATTGCACTTGAACCATTCTACCTTCATTGTATGTCTCAATATTGTTCTCTCAACCATAGCAGAAATGCTTTGAGGAGCTTTTCCAATAGAGATAGTCTAATGTAGATAAAAAGGTATGGGTTTTCCTAGTCATGAGTTTGAATTATAACTTACCAGTTACTGGCCGAGAAGTATGTCTAGTGAAGACAGAGATATGGGCTGTCAACTGAGGCTGCATTACAGAATAGTTGAGATATGAGAAGCTGAGCTATGACGAGTTGGACTGATTATAGTAGATATTACTAGAACTTATAAATATCTAATTCATCTCTTCTTCTTGAGGAGCTTTGAAGTTAGATGACACCATGTGACTAATTCTGGTCAAAACTGTAAGCAAAAATATTGTGTGTCACTTTGGGGGAAAAGTTCTCAAATGACTTTCCAGGCCTCTCCCCTACTATAGCAAATATATTAAGATGTCAGAGTCATAAGTTTGAAGCCTATTATATCTGTAAATCACTGCTTAGAAGGGAATTGCCCTGAAAAGCCATCAAACCTGCTGCAGATTTTGCATGAATAGGAAACAAATCTTTGTTGTGTTAACCCACTGACATTTTGGGGTTATTTGTTACTGCAGCATAACCTAGTCTATTCTGACTAATGCCCCTGTATACTTGTACACTCACCTAGACTGATGACTAAAGGGTTGAGGAAAGATTGGCCAGGTGAAGGCCAGTAACTGGCAGTGAGCTGAGCTGGAAAGATTAAGTGTGGTCAGACTTCAAGAGTGGGGACTAAGCAGTCTCAAATGCCTCTTGAGCAAAGAATGAACAGTCACAGGTGAACACCAAGAGCGGGTGCCAGGTTTATCCAAAAGACCAAAGGCAGAGGCAGATCAAAAAGGAAAAGGGTTGGTTTTATATACATTTCATCTCCCCCACCAAGGTCCTATGCAAGCAGGTGCAAGCAGCATCTGGCTTCTCTATAATGCAGTGAGCTCCTGAGAGAAAGATGCCAAGTCTTGCCAAGATTGAAACTCACCCTCAGTACTTTGCTCTCTTCATTGTGCATTTGAGTTGAGTGTATCTGATAAGCTTGCTGAATTAACAAAGGGAAAGCTTAGTCTTGCTTGAATCAATTTTGATTTCCTCCCTGAGATTCCTTCCTGTGGTTCTTGATGTTAACCTAGATACTTTGCATAGCACACATTATTTCTCTATGAAATAATTTGCTTAATATATGTCTGCCCATCTCACATTGAACTCCATGAGGGCAGGGCCTATGTCCTAAATATTTGCAGATCCTACGGTGGGGTCCAGTCCATGCTCATTAAAGGTGTTGAATGAATGAATGAATGAATGAACTGATATGTGAATTCAAGGTGAAATATTTCTGCTTCTTGCCACCTGGGTCTGTCTCCAGGTCCTTTTGTTCCAGTCTTTCTCTTTGCCAAATCTTCAAAAGAGGTCATCCAATTCTGACCCTCTCTGTCTCCAGTGTGCTGACCTCACTTACTTCCTAAGAGAGTTCTTCATTTGAAACCTCTTTGGCTTCTGAGGACAGGAGAAGAGAGAAATGGGCCCTTCATTTAGTTGATTGAACCAACAAAGAGAAGTTTGAGACAGAAAATGAATATAGATCCAGCTACAGCAATTAGAGGGAAAATCAATAGAACATCATCAACAGCATCAGACCTGTGTAAGTCGGCGTCTCCAGGGATGGATTGGCAGAGCGGTGTTCATTTCATTTTTGTTTTCCTAACTTAATCTCCAGCAAGTGAAGAGGGATAGGTGTGGTGGAAATGGAGCAAACGGGGGGAAAGGAGAGGAGGAAAGAAGATAGGCAGGATGGGATGAAAGAGGAGCATAAGATTCTTCTCCTCCAACCACCACCACTGTTCCATGGGCAAGTTCATGATAGGAAGTCTATTCCTGCACAGAACCAAATGGAGATTCAAATGTGCCTGAGTTTGAGCCGGAAACTACCATGTACTGATAGTAAGCAGCGCATGAGCAGTTTACTGAGCCTCTCTGAGCCATGTTTTATTCATTGATGAAATGGGAATTGCGAGCCCTTCTCCACATAGTTCTCATGAGGAGTAAGTGAAAAAAAATGCAAAACCCTGATAGATTTGCTGCTGACTCCATAGTAGATGTTGATGTCTCTACTGTTCTCTTGCCTTGCCATTTGACCCAATTAAGGTACTTTTCCACTTTTTCAGATTCTCTTTGTGTGAAGAGAATTATCCTTCATTGGGCCACACTTGTCTTTGAGAATTTAATAATAAAATGTAGAATGTAAAAGCATGGATTTGGGATTCATCAAGATCTGAGTTATGATACCAGTTCCACTTCTTGCTGGCTGTGTGATTGTGAGCATGTTACTTAACCTCTCTGTGCTTTCTTCATGAATAAAATGAAGATAACAAATTATCTATCTGATAGGGTGTGATAAGGAATAAATCAGTTAATATATGTAAATGCATTAGTGCTTAGAACAGTGCCTGGTGTAGTAAGTTTGAGTAAATGTTTGTTGAATAAATGCATACAGATATTTTGCATGCACTGCATGCATAGAGTCTTGTGAAATCAATCTCCAATTGTTTAGTGATTTTTGCAGGGTGGAGTCCAGACTATAGCCTGGTATTTACTACTGCGTATTGTCTGGACCTGTCTACAGAATCAAATCTGCAGGTTTATACAGGCTCCACCTACCCCACTGTATCTCTAAACTCTTTCATTGGAAATAAATAACAGTTTTCAATTCTGACCCCTTGGAAGCCCAGATTAGGGCTCTACCAGGCAGCAATTTATAACAGAGACTCTAGGGCCAGCAGTCTAAACTCCAGTGTTCAAGGAGCCCAGTAGACTTTGTCTGATCTGGGCTGAAGTTGACTCCCAAAGGGTTGGCCCCAGAAGCAGGAAGGAGGCAGTCATAGGTGGCCCTGGTCTTCTCAGGTTGAGAATGTACTGTATGGGCCTGTGGGACCCAGACACTGGCTCTAAGCACAAGGTCAAAAGTCAGCCTGGAGAGAGGCATGGAGGAATCTTAGGGGATTCAGAAATTAGAAGGTACAAGAGAAAAGGGACTGGGTCAGAAGCCTGTTGGTGAGGCCAGAGCACATATTTAGAACAGAGAGGTTATGGCCTGGGTCTTATGGGACCTATCTCCAGTGCATGTGGCACGTATGACTCCCTTTTTCACTCGTGGTCCAGGAGGCTCTGACCCCAAATGGCTTCTGCCTCACTACTGGAATTGACCCAAAAGGCTGACCCACCTTCTCCAGAAGTCCTGGAGAAGCTGATTAGTGCCAAAGCTCCTCTGATCCAGAGAGAATTGGCAACTGGTGGGGTTCGGGAGACTCACAAAACAGAGGTGGCATCTCAGGTGCAGCTGTACAAGTCGTTGATGAGCAGGGAAAATCAGACTTGGTGGGATGGGGCTGCCATCCTCCAAATCAGCTGCTGGGGTAGGCCATCTAGGGGTGTGATGGAGAGGCAGGCAATGCCAACATTGTCTGGGAGGTTCTACCTCACAGGGAACACCCAGTGATGTAGTGCCTGCATAAGGGAGAGTCACATACCTCATTAACCCACAAATTCTGGTGTCTTTCTGTGGAGATAGTGGAGTGGAAAGAGAAAAGGCCTTGAGCATCACTTAGGCCTGGGTTCGAACCTTAGCTCTGCCACTTGTTAATTGTGTGACTTTCTGGGCCTCAGCATTTTAATCTGTAAAATGGAAAATAATCATACCAACTTTAACAAGGATCTCAATTTGAGTCCAAATGAAATTCAGATATATGGGGAGTGGGTTCACCAGAAACTAGTTGGCATCAGAGCAGATGCAGTATTTTATCCATCTATCTAACCAACCATGCAATGTAGATGGCCCTCAACTTATGATGGAGTTATATCTCAATAAACCCACCATAAGTTGAAAATATTGTTAAGTCAAAAACACATTTAACAGTACTCTGTAAAGTATCTGTTGTTTACACTACAATCGCGTGGCTGGCAGGGGACTATGGCTCACTGCCACTGCCCAGAATCAGAAGAGAATATTGCACCACTTATTACTATCCTGAAAAAAAGCCAGAATTCAAAATTCTAACTATGATTTCTACTGAATATGCATCGCTTTCTCACCATGATAAAGTTGAAAAATTTTGAGTTGAACCATTGTAAGTCGGGGACCAACTGTATGTATATTTATTAAACGCCTAGTCTCTCAGCCAGTTAGGAGAAACTCTCCCAGATAAGAGAAATCAGACATAAAATGCCCAGTAACACAGTCCTGGCTTGGGTATGAAGGATGAAGAGGAGAAGAAGGAGACAGAGAAAAAGGAAGAGGAAGGCAGGGTGGTATGATGTCTGAGCAAAGCATGGTATCTATCACTTGTATTTATTTTGTAGCCCAGTCTCCACTGGTCCCATGCCAGCATTCTGTGGTAATGTGTGTGTGATGAGCCCATTTCAGTAACTGTATAATATATCAGGGCACAAACAGCACTGTTTTAGGGCCCCACTAACAGCATGTGGCAAAGAATAGAGGGGAAGAGAGAGGTATCTTCCCCAAACTTGCCACCATGCAGAATGACATGGTGGAGTCTCTGGTGCCTGGTGGCTCAGTCAAAGGGACCTAGGTGCTGGAGCGTGGCAGTGGTAGAGACCACAGAGTCTGTCAAAGCCTTTGAGCTTATATGAGATGACACCTGGGAACACATAGAAATATTTGTAGAGGGAGTAGAGACTAGACCCCAGTTTTGAGGTGCAACAGATCTGTGAAATTTGAGTAGTTATTAGTAATATGAGTAATTTATACCTAGATGTGGGCAAAGTCTGTGGTGGTCTTAATTATACTATATTGTGAAGTTTTGTACAGACATGTAATGATATATTTGAAGGCATTCATACATTGTAGACCCTTAAAATGGGAGTTGTAATAACAAGACTATTAAGTTGCAAATGTGATAGTTATTATTGCACAGATCTGGGCAGGAATGTTGGTTGCCACCAATTCTGGCTGGCTGAGCAAAAAGCATACCTGGAAGTGGAAGGAGAAACCCAAATCACATTTTTCTAAGTTTGTATCAGTTTCAAACATTTTCATCCCAGTGCTCTGGAATGGGAAGGGGTGGGTTAGCCTGCTGACAGCTGCCTGTGGTTTAGGCATAGCAGACAGGGCCCTGGCAGGAAAATGGCACAGGAAATGGCAGGGGGCACTAGTGGATGAGCCTCATGGACAAAGAGCCCCTGTTGGGCCTATCAAAGTCCTGGAGGGCCTCCCCAACAAGTTAATGCTGTGTTTCTGTTGGGCTGGAGACATGGAAGTATTGAGTATTGATGCTGACTACATGTTGGATGATGGAACTTAGCACTGAAGAAGATGTGATCTTCCATGGGCACCTGTTCCTTGTGAAAATCAGCATCCTCACCCTTCTTCAGATAAGATACCCAAATTCTCTCTGGGCAACCCCTTTCCTAGTCTAAGCTTAAGCAAATCAGAAAGCTCTTTCTTCACCTGGTTACAGTGATTGTCTCAGAGATGAGCATGGACCCAGTCAGAACTCCTGGGTGCAATAAGTTTTATTGGTGAATTCAGAGATGTTTCCTTCTCTAGGCTTGAAGCAGAGAGGGTGTGATTGCTGATGCTGCTGCTACCCAGAGAGGGTGTTGATTGCTGATGCTGCTGCTACCCTCTTGCTACCACAGGAAAATGACTGTCTGAGAATGGAGCCAAGCATTCTCAGAGATGGAGAAAGAACCCAAGTTATCCTTGCTTGAGCCCCTAAACTTGAAACCAGTCCTACTCCTTGAATCTTAACAGTTGTAAAAGCCACAAATTTCCTTTTACTCAAGCCAATTTGGATTGAGTTTTCTTTAACTTGTGCCTGAAAGAGAACTGATTAAAACAAAATCACTTCCTTCAAAGGATTCACTGCCTAGAAGGGGAGGCAGAGGAGTAAACAGACAGTTGTGACAGGCAATGATACCTTCTCATGGTATAAACAAGGGCTGTGAGAGCTCCCAGGGCTGTGTGTGGGTTAGGGGTAAAGGTCACTCAGTCCTGAAGAAAAGAGTGACTGACATGTGGAAATAGGGAGAGGTGAGAATCAATGGAGAACACCTCTGTCCTCACTTGTTAATTTCCAGTCACTTCCAGACTTATCCTACTTTCCCATTTTTACCTTTTTTACTTCTTGCTTTTAGATAAGATAATACTAATCTATGGCCTGGGGATTGGGGACCCCTGACTTAGGAATTTCATGTGGTTGTGCCTGGGGTCCAAGGTTAATACAAAACATCTTATGGGGAGCAGCCAACTCTCTCTACCTTAAGACTGGGAGAAAGTCCTTTGAGAGAGAATTATGCAGAGGCAGTCATGGGGGAGAGAAAAAAGGTAGAAGATGGACTTCATAGGGCCACAACTTCTGATCAGAATCGGGGTGTCTTGGTGAGAAGAGCATTCTGTTCATTCTTTTAGGAGTAGGACCGGGGATTTCTTTTTTATATGTAGTAAACTTTGCATGAGAGAGGAAGCGTAGAAGTCAGGTTTATTAATTATGCCAGTCATTCGTACCTTCATCCAACTCATTGCCAATCCTATTCAGGTCACAGAGATGCTTGGGGCTCATCCCTGCCCTCTAACCAGTGATGGTCTTATACCACCAATTGCTTCACACTCAGCATATTCTGTGAAACACAGGTGAGCTTCTCTGGCTATCTGTCCTCAACTTCTAAAGTGAGACAGGTCCACTTCTGACTCTTCTGGGAGTAATGGATCCATTCCTGATACTCATAATGCTAACAGCTTATTTTTGCTTATTCTACTAAATCCAATGATTTTGTTCATGACATCTTACTTTCTAAATACAAAAGTAGTCCTTGGTTAATTCAGAAAATTTGGACAGCATAAAGAAAAACACAAAAGAAGTAAAAACCAGTAATCTAACACCAAGTGAAAAATAAATATTTAGAAAATGCATGTTTCTAAGTGCACGCACACATGTTTATGGTGTTATCTACATTGTTTTGTACCCAGCTTTTTTCACTAGGCAATATCTTACAAACATGTTGGTAAATATTTTTCTATAACTTCATTTTAATAATTTTATAGTATCCCATATTATGGATATTCTATAATGTGTTTAACCAATTGCCTATGGTTAGATACACAGATTAATTTCAGGTTTTATTCATGTAAATAATTTTTTGTTAACTGTATTTATACATAAATAGTTGCACCCATATTTGCTTTGATTATTAAGATAAATTCCTAGAAATAAAATTGTTGAGTCAAAGATATGTATGCACATTTTTAAGGCTTTCGATAGATATTGCCAAATTGCCCTCTAAAAAATTGCATCATCTTGCATGCTCTCCAGCAGGGTATAAGAATGCCTAATTTCCCACACTTGTTGATTTAATTTGCATATATTTTTTTCCAGTGAGGCTGAATGTTTTCTTATATGTTTATTGTCTATTTGTAATTTTTCTTTATTGAATTGCCTACTTATGTCAATTGACTATTTTCATGGGGGTGCTTATCTTTCCCTTTTTGACTTCTGAGAGCTCTTCTTATATATAACCTTTTGTCTGTAATATATGTTTATTATATTTTCCCCAGTGTGTCTTTTGCCTTTTAATTTTGCTTATGGTGTTTATTTGGACTCAGCAAAAATTTTATTTTTAAGTAATCAAATTCATCAGTCTTTTCCTTTATTGTTTTTGCTCAGCAATGCTTGAATGCTTAGTGATACTTAGAAAAGCCTAACCATCCAAGTTTATATAAACATTTCTTTAGAATATTCTCTAATTCTTCTATGGTTTTAATTCACTTATACTTAACTCTTTAATCACTTGAATTTTATTTTGTTGTATGCTGTGCAATAATGCTTTAACTTTAACTTTTTTCCCAAATAGTTAAACCATGTCATCCTTCCTTCCCTTATTTGAAACTGGTCTGTGCAATGTAAACAATATCTGACAGCTCTAGAGGTGATTTCTCTGATTGGGGTAGTAGACTGAAGAGAAGATAGGAGCATGATGCTTTCATCTCTGCTTTAATTGAGTCTTGCATGTTCATTGTTATTTATCCAGCAATATTTATTAAGAGACTGCTGTGTGCATTATGGGAAGTATTCAGAATAAAGGGGGAGTCAGAGAAGATTTCCACTCGACACTTTCCAGTGCCCATGTCAGATATGTACTGGATGCTGGGATGTGTCACCCAAAGCCTCCCTGCAAGACTAAAGCACTTATTCTCCAAGTGGTCTGGAAAGTTGGCTGCTGATGGCTCACAGTTCCCTCCCTGGGAATCACCATCCTTCTCCCAAAAGGTGCTGCCTCGCCCAAAGATGTATGCCTTCCTGGGTCAGCCCACATCCCATTACTGGTCTGTGAGTAGGGTCAAAGACTCAGCCTCCTTGCCTTAATTCAGGACAGTTCTGAAGGGCCACCCCAGTTTTAGAGCTCCCCGTGAGATCCACTGAAGTCTCAGCCACAACTACTACATCTTGGTGCAAACTCTCTCTGCTAAATTCTGTTTCTCTCATTCATTCCCTTCCAGGTGTTTTTGAGAGCATCCCTACCCCATGTCCCACTCTTGCACAATAAACTTCCTATGTGTAGATTTCTATCTCCTGAGACAAGGTGTAAAGTCCTGGTTCCACTTGGCTGAAGGTGATAGATAGATGCGAGGGTGACACCTGTGGTGACACCTGGGGCTACAAGATCTTCTTTTCCCTAGGTCAGCATGGGCAAGGCTCAATCGAGCAGCCTTGGCACCATCTTCTTTATCTTCCTCCTAAGAACTTTATACATCAGATGTTGTCTATCTCTAGAATTACATAATGAGCTATGAATAGGAGAAAGACTTTTTAGCATCAGAATTATGAGTTTTAACGTTAGCAATAGAATTATGGTTTCTAAAGTACTCTCTTAGACAAATTTGCATCAGTTAGGCCCCAAGCTTAAGGACAAGGTACTAATAAATGCCACATCTTAATTGGCTTGTTCTCACCCACTCCCACCTGGTGGTGCTTCATTTCCCTGATCTAAACAAAACTGGGCTCTTGTACTGTCGGCTTTAAGCATAACTAGGTTCTTCTTGTAACAATGGTCACATAATTGCTTCCATCATTTTGGCTGACGTTGACAAGTGTGTGTGCGTGAGTGTCCATGAGCATGGGCGTTTGTTTACGGGAGGCATAAAGCTTGACACAGGATTTCTCTTCAGATCAATCACCACAAAGGAGACAGAAGCACCACAGTTCCTCCTGAGATGTCTATATCTAATCACACTTTTTGCTTTTTTCATTTTGGCTGCAGCAAACTCAACTCAACAGCTCCAGACAATAAGATTTATCATCTCACATTACAACTGGTCCACAGGTAGGGCAGCTCCCAGTTTGATTCATTAAGTGGCCCATAGATGTCATAAAAAACCCAGGCTCCTTTAATATTTTCTCTCTTCCATCCAAAATATCTTGGCTTTGTGTTAAGTCTGGTTCTCTCCATAGCTGCAGCCATTTCCAGGCATCATATCTAGATCTGTTGACACTGAGAAAAAGACAAGACCTTTTCCCTAGGTCTACTTTCAAGAATAGATCTTGAAAGTCTTTTCCAGAGGCTCCTCTGCAGACTATCCTCACACTTTACTGTCCATAGTTGATCTCCAGTCACTGCCAGTAGGGATAGGAAAACCAAGACTGGTTTAGATTCATCAGGAAGCATCAACCAACAAGGTTGTGTCCACTTCTCCTGAGGCACAGGGCAAGCTGGTGAAGGTGGCTACCTAAAAATTGGGGGTCTAGTGGGGAGGAGAAAAGCATGGATGGCAGTGGATATTGGAGGTACACAACCACATGTCTGCCATACTTAGACAAAAGGGGACAAGAACATTTTGCTTCAGTGGAATCCAATGAATTCAATGAAAAAGTAAGAACAGAGGATGAGCCTCATATTTCACAAGAGTGTGGAAACCTGGGTGCCCTTGTGCCTGGAGCTCAGTGCCATTGGTTGGCCCCTCACCACCTTGGATCCAGGTCCTGGTCTTTTAGACGTCAAATATGAGCACATTCTTTTCTGCTTCCCTTCTTAAAGGATTTACTATAGTTGAGTAATCACAAGAGAAGGGGCTAGCAGAGAACAAGATAAAAAGAGCCCTAAATGACAGGGTTCTTTCTGAGCTGCCCACAGATCCTCAAAGCCTTGGGGGCCCCAACCTTTAGACAGATCTTTAGCATAATCTTTAGGCTTTAAAGGTTAGAGCAAATATTGGTAGGGACACAAGACATCCAAAAGAGGAGGAAGAGGCCACTACAATCAAACACTGAGCTACTTTATTTGTCCCTCGCCTCATGACCCAGACAAATGATGTGCTAGGGTATTTAAGAAGATTTGCAAAAGCGATTGCCCAACCAGAATTTGCTGATCTTTGAGGAATCATGCAAGTCTGGTAGGGGCTGCAAGTCTGGAAACAGGTAAATGTCATTCATATTTTCAAAGCCTATAGAGGGTAAGTTCTTTAAGCCTTTGTCTGCCCCCAGGAAAGCATATCCAGTGTCTGTAGGGGCTGGTTACTGAGTGCCCAGAGGACTCGAGGCTCACTCTTGGGCTGCATGAGCACATTTAGAACAAGTCATGTCAGACTGACCTGTTTTCTTTCTTTGTCAGGGACACTCGAGGATGAGCATAGGGACACGTGGTAGATGCAAGATCAGGTCCTGCAGGCCCCAGCTCTGCCCAGATACATGAAACAAAGTCTCAAATCCCTTCAAGCCAATCTCACTCAATCTTGGCAGTAAATTAGGTGTTGCAGAGCCATCTGTCTGGTTCACCCGTTTGTCTCCTGCTGGGAGATCCCATCACTATTCACTAAGGTTCCCCATGAAGTCAACAGAACTTCTGAGCTGGCAGTCATCCATTCACTCATTCACCTGTTTAGTCACTCATTCATACATATCTCTGCCAGATATTTATGAGTGTTCACTATGTGATAGGAAAACTACCAAATACTAAGGATACTGCGGGGAATAAGACACAGTTTCTGCCTACATGGTGCCTTCAGGCCAGAGGGACCACAGAGTGGGGGCCACTGAACCCACTCCCCTGCACTTGAACTAGAAGCGTGTTTTTCAAACTTTAATAAGTGTAAAAATCACCTGGGAAGCTTATTAACATACAGATTCTGATTGAGATCTGGGATGGGCCTGAGATTCTGCCTATCTGATAAATTTCTGGAGAGAGCTCACAATGTTTGTTCTTAAACACACTTTAAGTAGCAAAAACTTAGAACATCACATGTGGCAGGGAGCTAATTCTCTTTCCTACAAAGATAAAACCCCAGCCATCCTGGTGACAGTCTTATATCAGATGTCCGCTCGTGAGCTCCACCCTCCTGGATGTCCAGGACTTCCTTTCATCAACCTCAGTCAGGAATGATTTCACTCCTGTCAACACAGAGCTGGTTTCCTGGGGCTTCCTTCGCATATGTGTAGACTCTCTGAGCTTCAAGGACAATGAGGGAAAGGTAATCTGGAAATAATCTATTCAACCAATTACCTTCTCTTTTACCTTTCTGAAGCTGCTCATCATTGTCATCACCATCATCACCATGATCGCCATCAAGCACCCTTATTATAGCAAACACTTGCACTGCACTTGTTATAAGCCAGGCATTGTTCTTAGCATATCGCCAAAGATGTTAACACATTTAAATTTCACAAACAAGTCAATGGCAAGTCCTACAAATAGATAGATACATATTAGTCCTCCCATTTTTCAGTCCAAGGAGTCTGGGCAGAGAGTCCAGGGAGCCTGGGTACATAAGTTAAGTAACTAGCTCAAGTTTACACAGCTGGTATATAATCCACACTTCCTGCCTCCAAAACCTATGCTCTTAGCCATTAATTCTACATTATATCAGAAATGCCGAAGATTTTGCTTTCCTCTGTTGTAAATTCCAATAGAAAGTGTCAAAGCTGAATGGGGAAGAGCCTCCGGGCCCTCCAATAGTTTCTACTTTCTACTATGGTGATGCTTCAGCGGGAGAAGGAGGAATGGGGATAGGGGGTGAGGACAGGTAGAGAAAGGCAGTTAGGATGCGTTGACTGGATGACTTTGAAACCTTGGTGAGATTAGTTCTGCCTATTAACTTGCCTATAACTTGCAGATTTGGGAGCCAAGGGGAGGTGGAGGTGTGAAGGTGAAATGTAGCTGTCCTTGCATGAAGAATGGTCACCAAAGGACACCATTTTTCTGGCACTTGCTGCAGAAGCTGTAAAATGATAGTCTGGGAGTCCAGACTGTGAGTACTCAGTGGCCCTGAGTCCAGATGGGAGTTCCTTTCCTTGCTTTATGTGGGAACCATTCTCTAGGGGTATCCTGGGGGTTGGTCTGACTGGAAAGGCACCCCAGGGAGACCAGCCACACCATCACTTTGTTCTCCTCTCCATGTTCTCCCTCCCAAACCTTTCTCAGTATAGGAATGATGCCCCAAGGGATAGAGAGGGTACAGGAGATAAAAACCTCATGAAAAATAAAATGAACTCATTTAAAATGTATTAAAGAGCCTGCTTGTTTACATTGTTATTATCACCAAACAATTTCATAAGCTTAAATTGACTTTTAAATTTAGGCTCTAGCTTCCCAAACCAACTTGGATCCTTTGGAATAATTAACAATTACACGGAAACAAAATTCACTCTAAATATATGATCCTAGCTAACACCTCCAGAAGATTAGGTTGATAAGAGACTCATTTGATCATCCAGGCTGAAGAGGCTGTATGGTGGGGTGGCCGTGTGAGCCCTGGCAACTGCTATTTTTCATGATTTGGAGTGAGCCCCAAACAACCCTTAGGCTCCCGTGACATAAGTGTCCAGCTCTTGCTCATTCTCTCAGTTAGATCCACATCGGAGAAGCAGATAATTTCAGGGGCAAAAGAGCCATGATTTTTCCCCCTTCTTCTAATTTTCCATGGAACCCAAAGTTTGTCACTTTATAATTCTGGAATGCCCTTTTCTACTTCTGCAAAATGGGAGAAAATTTTGACCTTGGAATAAAGTGAAAAGAGACTCAGGCTCTCCAAGGTAAGCCATTCTATGCTATGTGAATTTGAGCCATTATTGACCCCTCCCTGGATCCAAGTACCCTAATCTGTAAAACAAGGCAGTTGGGCTACACAATATCCAAAACACTCACTGTCAATGAATTAATGAGTACATCAGGTGGCAAGAGCTTGGGATGGTGGTGGCATGAGATGCAGCTAGAGAGATGATGAGGGGTCACATGGGGATGGGATTTGGGCTGCTGAGATATAAACTGTGCAGCCGCACTGGAGAGCAATGTGGTGGGACTTAGTCATCTTAGGAAACATGTGCCCTATGATCCACAATCACTCAGATAAATTCTCACACCAGTGCACAGGATGTGCACAGGAATACACATGGCAGCATGGTTTGTTGGTGAGGGAATCAGAGGTAATCCAGGTATTCTCACAAAGCAGTGGTAACATTGAAACCAGCTGCATATACAAGAGTGGACAAAAGTTAATACAATGCTGTGTGAAGAGATAAACATGACAAGATCTTTAGCACAGTGCCATTTGTGCAGATTAAAACAATACTTATTTTCCAAAAATGCATATGAATTCAAGAATATACATAACATACTTTTTCTGGTTGCCTGTAATGAGAGAAATCGTACAAAGGAGAATACACATAAATAAATTAAATCAAAGGAGTCTTATATAAATCACAACTTTAGTATACCATAGAGCAAGGAGTTTGTGTATGTGAGATTCAAAAGAGATCTCCAAACAAAACAAAACGAAGTTCCCACTCTAACAGTAAAAAGCATTTCTTGCTTTATCCTGTAGATGATAGAAAACATGACAAATTTTATTTCTGTTTTTGTTTTTGTTTTTTTTTAAGCAGGTGGGTAATAAAGTTTTATTTATGTTTTAGAATTATGTCTCTGGTGGCTCTATGAAAAATGGATGGGGGAGAAAATGGCTGGGGCTGGGGAGACTGGTGAAGAGGCTACAGCCAAGTCTAGGGTAAATGGTAATGTCTTAATGAAGGTCATTGTAGGATGGGGTTAAAGTTAGGAAGAGACAAGTGAACATTTGAGGAAGGGATAGGCTATGAGCTGGTGGGTCATCTGGTGGGTCCCAGAGGAGGCCAGCTCTGGTTTAAGGAACAGTAAGGTGCCATCAGAGTACCTGGAACTGGGAAACAGGGACAGGCATGGTACATAAGGAGGAGACAGACACTGGTGTGCTAGAACTGGCTCATACTGGCTCATTATGGCTTGCAAGCCATTGTCAACTTGAAATTGGCCATGGTGGGGTCGGGGAGTATTTACACTATGGCAATTGGAAAATGCTACCAATCAGAGTTCTTCTTTTCCCTCAGATCGCTGGTTAACCGGCACACCACGGGGAATGAGGAAAGGCTGACTCCAGACCAGTCCCTCAAAAGCCAGCCTCCTTTTACCACATATTGAGATCTTCGAGTCTGCCCCCATCCCAGAGGCCAAGGCCTGTGTGTAGGGGGAGGGGACAAGCCTGGAAGAGCTATCAACAGCAGTAAAACTCTGGTATAACAAGGCAGACAGGACAAAGCCTTGCCTTCCGACTGGAGCTGGAGTTGGGGCTGGTGTACAAATCAAAGAAGCTCACTTGGTGTTCACCAGCAAGTTTCAAATTTGAGAACTTAGTGGAGTAATTTTCATAGGCCAGTTTTTAATAATGGGTAAAGCAAGTGGGACCAATGAGATGGACATAGATGTAACATTTATTTTGGCTATTAGGGACAGTTATTAATATTTACACTATTATAAACTATACAGAGCAATGATTTATGCTTTGCAATTTCTGTAGTAGGATTCCTGTACTCGGGACATTATTTTTCATGTTTCTGACACTTAAAATTTATTTCCTTTTGGGAACTTTGAAATAAAGGGGACATAGGTCCCTCTTTTCTTTCCACATCCTGTTTATGATGATAATAATGGCATTTATGGAAATGCTTTTCATGTACCGGCCTCCATACTAAATATGTCATATGCATGATCTCTCTAAATTTTTCTCTGTGAGAATTATTATCCCAACCCTTTACTGTTCTTATGGGAAATAAAATTGAGGCTCAGAGAGGTTAATTAGCTGCCCAGAGTCACACAGCTAGAAGGAGGTAGAATTGAACTGAAGGTGGATCAGCTTGCTCTTAACCAATATGTTCTAGGTGCCTCTTTTCCCAGACACCCCTCACTTTGAAAGCAGGGTAGGGGGTCTTCGTCAGACCAGCAGAGATCCTTCTACCACCTCTGTATTTCCTCTTTGTAGCCCTGACATTTTCCTCCTTTCCTTATTTCTCTGAACAACAAAGTTCAGGTTGCAGTCTCCCAAAGTCTTCTGAGGAAAAGATACTGTTAACTGAGCAGTATAGGAAGTCTCCAATCTGGCCTCACCCACCAGCATTTATGCATCTAACCCGGGGACTGGCAAACATTTTCTGTAAAGGGCCAGATTGTAAATATTTCGGCTTTGCAGGGCATATGGTTTTGTCGCGACGACTCATCTCTGCTGTTTTGTCATGAAAGCAGCCATATGTATGTAAATAAATGGGCATGGCTGTGTTCCAATAAAACTTTATTTGCAAAACTAGGCATTGGGTTACATTTGGTCCTCTGTCCCTAGGTGCCTTAGGAAAGCAGAGAAAGAGCCCAACATTGCTGAAGGGGCTGCTGATGGGGAAGGCTTTCTTTTGGGTTGCCACTTGGGACAGGTCAGCTCTGACCATACTTGTCATGGGATCTCTGAGGTGGCCAGGGATTCAGCAAAGGGCCCAGGTCTTTGAGGCAGAGGAGAGAAATTTCAGTTTGATTCCTTTGTCTTTGCCTGATTCATATTCTTCTTCTAACTCAGCCCATTTATCAAGCCCTCTGTGACAGGGCTTTCCATCCATTTCCCCATGTGATCCTCATGCCATCCTTGCAGGGGTGGAGTCAGCAGTCAACTTTGATTCCAGGCTTTTAAACCAGATTTTTCCACTTTCTGCCAGGGACAGATAAACTTGGGCCTCTGGCATCCAAGACCCTCTGCTCTGTGCCTTCACCAGCTCTCAGCCAGCATGGACCTCTTCACCTTGTCCCACTTCTTTCTTACTCTGTGCCCACCTCCTCCCCTCTTACCTTGCTTGCTTCTTAAACTCTACCTTGGGAGACATTGGCTCTCCTATTCTAACCTTGAGTATCCCTAGGACACATATTTCTATCATCTGGCTCATCCCTATCCTGTCTACTTACTTTTAACCTTCAAGACCCATACTGGTGCTTCCTGGAGGTCATCTGGTAATTGTCAGTCAGACAGGTGAATTGGCTCCCCCAAGGTGACAGAACCAGGGCAGCTGGGTTTAACCCAGTGCAGCTACTCCAAACTCAGTGCTCTGGGTACCATCTGGGCTCTAGGAAATGAGTAAGGGATGGCCCCAAGGTTAAGCTGCTGATCTCTGAGGACACTGGTGTTTGCTCCCTGCCCAGAGCCTGGGGAACCACTGGAAAAAGAGCTCAGAGAAAATGACTTTCTGTGGCAGACAATTCTGAAAGTTGATTTCCCAGGAGGAATCCAACAGGGCCCTTGAAATGTGGACATCAAGGAGGAAAATCAATCGTCTTTTAAGTTTTCACCTTGATGATTGATCCACAGCTGCCAGCCCCTTTTTTCTTTCTCTCAAGTCTTTGGATGTAATCTCTCTCTCTCTCTCTCTCTCTCTCTCTCTCTCTCTCTCTCTCTCTCTCTCTCTCTCTCTCTCTCTCTCTCTCTCTCTCTCTTCCACATTTTTTCCCCTCTCATCTTTAAAGTGTGGGGTTTCCTGGTTCTGATATGAAACCAAAATACATTACTTTATGCTAACTGACCAGATATCAGTCACATGCTTCCAAACATTTTATTTTCTCTGAAGAAAAGAGGGCCTGGTGAGCCTACTAGGAGGAGAAGGAAGAAAACTAGCTTCTACTGAGTGCCTGCCATGTGCCGGGCCCTTCTCCCCTGTTCAGAATTAGTCTTGTCCAGGTGGAACTTAGGACTCCACAGCTCAGATGAAGATACTGGATTCAGGGCAGAGAAATAATTTGTTCGATGCCAAACATAGTTTGCAGGTGGCAATCAGAACTGGAATGGAAATTGCTATACTGGGATTTGAGTGCCCCAGCTGGAATGCATACTCAATGGAGCAGCTTAAGAACCTCTCCTGGTAACTGAAAACCTTGACCACAAAGAGATCGCAGTATCTAGGAAGTCAGCTCTGAAGCAATGTTGGGGCCTCGGGGTGCCATTCATTTATTTAGGACATATGCTGAGTGGCAAAGAAGCCCAAAGAAGGCCTGAAGGGGTGAGACTTTAGCTGGATTTTGAAGGAGGCATTAGGCTCTTTCCGTGACAGCGGTTAAACTAGATCCTAATGACTGTATCTTTGGAGGGGGCCTGCTGCTGTATCCCTGCTCTGTGGTTAGTTCTATCCTTTACTTTATACTAAAGGAACTCATTTACTTTTCCTGTGGCTGTTGGCATCTTTCCATCAATCATATCACTGTCATCTTGAGACAGTCACATCCCAGGGAACGGGGGAAGGGCATGCAAGCTCTGGAAAGCATGAGTTCTGGTGTGGGGCAGCAGGAGGCCTTTGGGAACTACTGGCTCTCTCCAGAGCTGAGGCATGGACCGGTAGGGGAGGAGAGAAAGTGGCCACCTGGCAGGAGCCAGGGTCTTTTCCTTTCAGCTAAGAAATGGAAACTTTCACTAAATACTTATAGGGAGCCGCTGAAGAGCTATATGCATGGGGTTGATAGGATCAGTTAAGATGTTATAAAGAACAGCTGGGATGACAACTCTGGCTATGTTTTAGGGGGGCTGCTAAAAAGGATTTACTGCTGGTGAGAGAATGTGGAGGTGGTGGGTCTTGGAAGAAGCCAACAACAAATTGTTTGGAGGAGGCCTTCTTCCAGACAGGTGTTGGTGCCCTCCCCTTTCATCTTTTAAGAAAGAGAGAAATCAAGGGTCATAGGAGGGTCTGGGGCCCAAATCCACACCCAGGAGGTTTGAAAGGTCCCTTTCCACCCAAGAGAGACTACTGATGTATTAGTGAGGCTTTTACTGAAGTAATGCTTCGAATCTAGTAAAACCACTTCGAATCTAGTAACTTAAAACAGTAGCCATTTATTTTCAAGCATGCAGGTCTATAGGTCAGCTGAGGTGCCCTTGCTTTAGACTATAGATTAGCTGTGTCTTGTTCTGAAGCCCAGAATGTCCTTTTCACAGTGTAATTTGGATGCTCCCAGTAGGGCAAGTAGAAGCATGGGATGCCTCCTAAAGCATCTTGTCTTAAGACTTGGGCCTGGTGTATTGTCACTTCTGTCCACATCCCATTGGTCACAGCAAATCATTTCCAAGCTTAACATTAATAGGATGGGGATCTATATTCCTCTCATGAAGGTGAGGTGGCAGGGAGAAATTAACTATGGAACAAATGTCTGATGATCACAGTTACTACCAATAAACACTCACTGACTTGCCTGTTCATAACAGGGAAAAGCACCACATGCATGGTTGTGCTCTTCACTGGGCTGAGAGATTCTAGCTGGAGACCAGCATGCCTGCAAGAAGCCTACTCATCTCTCAGTCTTCTCAAGGAGGCCACCTTGAAGGAAGATCTGGAATTATGCAGTCATCACATGCATTTTACAAGGGAAAGAGTATGGAAGAGGTCATGACTTTATCGTAAACTGTATTTACCCTGGGATTGAGGCATAGCCTGGGACAGGTCCACCAGGGGTCTGTTTTGATGGGAGGCAGAAGAGCCTACAGGCAAGTGGGTCACCCCAAGAAAGACTGGGTGGAAGTGCATGATATAGTGAGTGGATCCGGGTGGGATATCAGAAGAGGAAGAGCCCGCAGGGTGCTTTTTCTATTACTCAATGGCATTCAGCTTCCATGAACTCCCATCTGGGTATGGAGTAAAAGGACTTTCATGGACAATGAGAAAAACTTCAGAGAACTGTTGCTGTATGGTTTCTGAAGCTTTGGAACCAGGACTTTCTATGTCAACATGTGTGCATGTGTGTAAATTTGGACAACATGTAACATAAAGACCCAGTAAAATAAATCAGACAGAGAAAGATAAATACTGTGTGGTCTCACCTATATTTGACATCTAAAAAAAAAAAAAACACTTGTAGATACAGAGAATACATTGGCAGTTGCCAGAGATGGAGGTGGGCGGGAGTAAGGGTGGGTGAAGGTGGACAAAAGATACAGACTTCCAGTTGTAAGATAAGTCAGTCCTGGGATGTATTGTATAGCATGGTGACTGTGGTTAACAATGCTGCGTTGTACATTTGAAAGTTGCTAAGATAGTAGATCTTAAAAGTTCTCTGGATTTACCTATTCTGGGTATTCCATATAAATAGTCACACAATACGTGACTTTTATGTCTGTTTTTCTTAACTTAGCATGATGTTTTTGAAACTCAGACACATTTCAGCATGTATCAGTACTTCATTCCTTTTGTACCTTTAAGTTTTTCCACTATACCAGACAAAATATTTTTAAAGTTCTCATCACAAGGAAAAAAATTGTAACTGTATGGTGATGGATGTTAACTAAACTTATTAGGGTAATAATTACACAATATATTCATATATCAAATCATTATGCTGTACATCTGAAACTAACACAATATTACATGTCAGTTACACATCTGAAACTAATACAATGTTATATGTCAATTATACCTCAATTAAAAAAAACTCAATGAAGATGATGATACAAAATATAGTAGATAATACTTAACTTGTGTTTTCTAAGCACTTATTTAATAAATATAAAGAAAATTAGTTTGACTTTTATATAAATTAATACATACATACATTAATTAATGAATTAAAGTGGCTTAAACAAGCTGGTGTGGTGGCTCTGTAGTGTCATTAGGGAGCAAGACTATCACCCTTAGCATGTGGTTTCCATTCTCAAGGCCATCTCGTGGTCTAACATGGTTGCTAGAGCTCCTGCCATCATATCTGCATTCTGGACAAAAAAAAAAAAAGGAATACGAGAAAGGGAAGTGGAAGGAGGTACCTTCATACCCTCATCATGTTGAGGAGATGGCTCTGAAGTCTCACACAGCACTTCTCCTTAAACTTATTGGTCAGAATTTACTTTCACAGTTACAAGCAGCCACAAGGAGGTCGGGAGATAAAGTCTCTTCACAGGATGGTATTATGTCTAACTAAAAGTTGGAGTATTTTTACAAAGAAACATAAATATAATCAATGTTGGGAGACCACAGATGTTCTCCCCCAGAAGGAGAAGCACCAGGTAGACACCCTTGATACTGGGCAACATCAATCTTGATATAGAATCAGCAGCTATTCTGGTGACAGTTGCAATATTGATGTCTTCAGCAGTGCTATAAAAGTGAACATGTTTGCTCAAGTTGGTGGCAGAAGCAATTTCAATAGTGACCTAGAGTGGGCAAGAGGAAAATGATGGACATCAGTGGTTGCCAAGAAAAAATGTCTAGAGCACACACAGACCCTGCTAGGAGACTTCCAGAGAATCCTACAGAGTCTGTTAAGACCAAACTAGCAAAATACTATGTGTTTCTGAAATCGCAAGCTCTTCCCTATCTCAGGTGGGATAACCCAAGAGACAAAATTTATGAGCGTTTGTCTTGTCTCATTGATGTTTTCTTGGTCGCATAGCATCCCATACCCCAGGCTTCTTCCTCATGACTCCACCCCATCTTCTTGACTGCCTATGTTATTGAGCTATGGAAATTGTGTTCTGATCCACAGGGACTTCTTAAAGCTAAGAGCTGTTTGTAGGACCTGAAATTGTCCTCACAGTGATTTCATTCAAAGTAATAACAACATCAGATGTTGTAGAAATCTCATCCTCATGATCATAAGCATTTATAATAGCCCATCATTGAGTAAGTGCTTATGTTGGAGAGGACTTTCCATTGAGAAAATCAATCTTTTCAAAAATGTTAATTTTTTTTTAGGAAATCAAGTGAAAAGCTAAATTGTCTTTGTCATTGTGTCGCCCTTCCCTTCTGAGCACTTACTGCTCTGATCAGTATGACATCTCACACATAGCAATGCAGATGGGGAAATTTACCTCCTGAAGGAGACCCCCCCCATTTGCCCATTTGTCAGCTCTGCTTCAGCATCTGTCTCTTGCTTTGTTTTACAATAGGCAGAATATAGAAGCAGTAGTAGAGAAACCCCATTCCCTACCACCTTCCCTTGAACATCGAAGGCTTGGCCACACTTTGGGAAGAAAACAAGGGAGATTGTTCCCGTAACAACAAATAAAATCAAGCCTTTGAGAGACGGCCTTGGAATATGTGGGAACACCCAAATCCTGACCGGTCTTGTTTCCTTTATAAAAGGTTACCCTGGGCTATGTCCTTTGTGCCCTTAGCAGTGACTCTGGTCCCACTTTTGGACCCATTCCAGCTCCACATGCTGCTCTGCTGTCTCACATCACTTTTTTGAAACACCTATTTCGGGGACTCCAGTGAGCTTCTTCTTTCCCAAGCACACCCCAACTCTCCACTCACTCACCTCAATAGCTAGTCCAGTCACTGACCAAGGTGTACTGGGTACCTGGCTATTTTATCCGTTGGGTGCTCTAGTCATTATCTCTAAGAATTGCAAGCTTTTAAAAGCCCTAAGAAAAATATAAGATCTGAGGAAGAAAACTATTGAACTCAAAATGCAAAAAGAAAGCAACAAAATAAAAATTAATAAGTTTATTTTTAAATGATTGTGAAGTGCAGCATTTGGTTGTATTCATTAATTGATAAATTTAATATTCATAAAAATGTCATTACACTTACAAACTATTTACAGGTTAAATTATTTCATTTTATAAGAATTCCCAAGTATGCATGATGATTGCTGAGAAATTGTAGTCAACCATAAATTACTCAGAGCAAATTGTCTCAAAAGCAAACTCATAAAAAATCCTTCCAATTTTTATAACAAAAATTTCTATTTAATGTGGAATGTGGGTATACTTAAATATGTTTGATATGATGAGGGGTATACACTCCAAAATGAGTTCTCGGGGCCTATGAAAATCATATAATGCCTCTGAGTGTGTGATCTTGGGACACTGTGATTACATATTAGAGAATCTGTTATACTGTACACCAAGTAGTTTAAATGTTAGTGTTTATGGCAATGGTTATATAAATAATGGTAAACAGTGGACTGCTATGCAACCATTCAAAAGAATAAAGTGCATTCACATATACTAATAGAAGACATCCAAGATATATTATTACATGAACAAAAAAGTTAGAAAACAATATCTATAGTATAATTTATTTTGTGTCAAAATACTTCACGTGTATGTGTACACGAATAAATATGTAAATGTATGCTGGCATATGTGTAGAAAATTTCCACACAAATCTGCAGAAATTGTAGTCATTTATCTCTGTGAGATCTGAAATGAGAAATTGGGGATGAAGGAGGGGACTTAATATTTTTATGTTATAATACTCATTTGAATTGCAAAAAAAATATTTAGTAGTTGCATACAGTAATTTATTTTGAAAACAACAACAAAATTGCAGAAAACAGCAGTCTGCAAGCAGACTGGAAAGGGAGAAGTTTGCAAATCAGGAACTGGCACTTTTAATCTGCTAATCTAGCACTAGCGATGGGAAAGCACTTCTGAGCACTGAGACCTCAATACCTGTCACTACAGAGCTGGGCAGAGGGAGTGTCCAGGGATGGTCAACAGACTCGCCATGTCCTAGAAGAAACAGCCCTCTGGATTTTTGTCCTTCTTTCCACATTTATCAAGCAATTTTCTGATTCAATACAATTTCATGACTCAAACAGTATTTATTGAGCACTGATTGTATTAATTTACAATGGCTGCCATAACAAAACTACCACAAACTTAGTGGCCTAAAATAACACAAATAAATTATCTTACAGAAGTTTAGAAGTGATCAAAAGTCCTAAATTGGTCCCTCTGGACTAAAACCAATGTGACAATCAGCAGGGCTGCACTTCGTTCTTGTGGCTCTGGGGAAGAATTCTTCTTTTTCTTTTCTTTTTTTTTCTTTTTTTCCTTTCCTTTTCTTTTTCTTTTTTTTTCTTTCTTTTCTTTTTTCTTTCTTTCTTTTTTTTTTTTTTTTGCCTTTTCAAGCTTCTGGAACCTATCCTCATTCCTTGGCTTGTGGTCTCTTTTCATCTTCAAAGCCAGCAGCATTGCATCTTCAAATCTCTCTCTGACTCTGATCTTCTGCCTCCCTCTTTCACTTATATGAACACTTGTGATTACATTGGGCCCTTCTGAAAAATCCAGCATCATCTTCCTTTCTCAAGGTCAGCTGACTAGCAATCTTAATCCCCTTTTGCCATGTAACCTAACACATTCACAGGTTCTGAGGATTGGAACATGGACATTTTTGAGGGACTGATAATCTGCCTACTATACCACCTAAATGTCAAATGCAGTTTGGGGAGCTGAGAAATACAGCTATGAACAGACAGAATCTTTGTCTCCCAGGAGCACTTGATCTGCAAAGGAGGCAGAAGATATGTTTGACTTCTCATGCAGGACTTGTAAATGGAAGAGTGGCCAAAACCAGTTTTGAGAACTTTAGCTCATCGTCCATGTCAAAGGTCCATTGAAATGTTTCAGGGTGAGAGCTAGAGTTATTTATTGGAGTGAGATGTCAGTGCACTGTGCACCCATCACTACCTAATGGGGAAGAGAGGGATGTCCTCCTCACCCTAAATCAAGTGGGGAAGGGCTTTTGAAGAGCTTGATGTGTGTTCCTTGGGAACAGGGGAAGACAATGATTTGATGTCTGACACTCATCTGAGAAATCTAAAGCAAGAGGTGAAGACTTGGCAAAGGAGAAAAAGAGAGGCTAGACTGTGCTGGGGACTAGCTATACTTCCACCAATAGAGTAGAGCGAGGCGGAGGCCAGTTCCTCATGGGCCAAGTGGAACTGGGGGTAAAACTGGCCTGGAGCCATCTTCAAAAGGAATGTACCCAAAGAAGGTCTTTGAGTTAACTCTGAACAACACTCAAGCCCAGAGAGAATCTATGCCAATCACAGCAAGTCCATAAGGCCTTGCTTGTCCTTCTTTCTCTCCTTCTTCCTGATTTACCCCTGGAGGAATCAAAGGCAGCCTGATGGGTGAAAAAGAAGAGGAAAAGAGAAGACAGCTCCACATTTTCTTCTGCCTCCATCTTGCTAAAGCAAGCCCAAGCTAGGGAAAAGAAAGAACTTTCACTTCAAATAAAGTTTTGGATTTTTAACAATTATTACTGCTCTGGGTGTTTTAATTACTAAAATGAGATAACTTGGGCACCTAAAGTGACCAGAGGACTTTATTATAAAGGAGTAACCAGTCCAAATGGTGATATCACCCTAGAGGTAGGAAAGTAGAGATTAAAAAGACAGGTGTGAAATCTAACTATGAGTGGTGAACACACAATATGATTATATATATATATATATATATATATATATATATATATATATGCCTTACTGTTGAATTGTACACCTGAAACTTACTGGATTTTGTTAACTAATGTCACCATAAAAAAAGAAGTACAATTTGGTAGTTATGAAATAGTCATAGGGATGTAATTTATAGCATAAGGAATATAGTCAATAATATTGTAATAACTATGTATAATATCAGATGGGTAATAGATTTATAAAGGTGATCATTTCATAAGTTATATTAATGTCTAATTACTATATTGTACACTGGAAACTAATATTAGATTGTATGCCAACTGTAATTGAAATTTTTTTTAATTATTAAAAAAAAAGACAGGTGTGAGAAAACTCACCAGAGCTTGACTAGTTTATACAAAGCTACGTGTGCTTTTTTGTTTGGTCCCAAGTGCTCAAGATGCGGGTATCTGTGATTGATTCGGTCACCCATGCATTATAGACCGAGCCTGCTCGATGGCCAGAGCAGGGACCAAACCTGGGCTCAGGCTCTGAGAGCTCCATTCCACAAGTCCGGGGTGTGGGCATGTGTCAACCTCAAATTCATTGGGTCTCTGGCCTTTTGCTTGTGAAAATTCCCCCACAGCAGAGGTTTGAAATACTTGCTGTATTCATTCCCATTCTGGCTCCGTCTTCTCTTTGCAGTCTCGTGTCTGATTACTCATTCTCCTGCAGCCTCGCTGAGTCCAGAGATGACAGTGCTAACAACAACAGCAGCAATAATAATAACAGCTCGTCTTCTATAGTGTCTACTATGTGCCAGACACTCTTGGAAACACTATATATATTAACTTTTAAAATCTCCATTCCAATCTTATAAGGTCAATACTATTAGAAAGTCAGTACTATTATAATTGCTGTGTGGTTTTTTTTTTTGTCTGTTCGTTTTTTACTAGATGAAGAAACAGGCACAGAGACGATAAGTAACATGCCCAGGTTCACACAGTTAGTAAGTGGCAGTCAGTTTCTAGCCTTAGCACACTGGCTCTAGAGTACTAAGGCTTAATTATTTTGCTCTCTTGTTTCTGAAACACAATCAGGACTTTTATGCCTCTTTGCCTTTGTTTATACTGTTCTCCATCTGTGCCTAGGATGATTTTCCTTCCTTGTTCACGCTTCAAAGTTCTACTCATCCTACAAGTCCTTGTTATTCACTTCTGTTAGAGGATCCCATTGCACTGTCATTGTTCGCACTGAGGTCTGCCTTCTCAAATCAACTGTGGGTCCTGGAGGCATGATTTTTATATAGAGGGTGTCTTTTTAGTCCTAGGACTTACTGCAGAAGTGGCAATGAACTTAATCAATTTTCCCTGGGTCTCACACCTATGATTGTGTCCCATCTCTCCAGCATGGTAATTGCAAAGATGTTGGCTGTTGAACTCTTTGACATGGCTGGGAGCCTTGAGAAGAGCTCAGAGTCTGAGTCAAGTGCTGAGGCCAGCTCCTGGTTCATGCCAAAGGGCTGTGTGGAACCTGAATGGCTCCATTGCTTCTCCTCCCCTGGGCTGACATGTGCTTTAATTTGCTTTGTCTTCATCACCTTAGCTGAAGCCTGGCTGGCCCAGAAGGCTCAGGGGTCTATTAGGCACTGACATATCTGTGCCAGCTAAAAATGTCAACTGAGCTCTTCACCTTTCCTGTCACTGCTGCTTCCAGGATTCTGAAACCCTGGGAATAAAGCCACTCTCTGAAGGTTCCAACTAGAGAAAAATTCCAAGTCCAAGATGCCTAGGGAAGAGGGATGAGACAGAGGCCTGAGCCACCGCATGAGTTAACATATACAGTTATAGCATATTCTTTTTCAAGACCTGCTCCAAGCATCCCTGGCACTCTCTCAAGTTCCTTACTTGCTTGCTAGGGACAGAATCACTCGCCATTCCCATTCCTTTCACAGAACCTCAGAACTGGATGCAATCTTCAAACTGGGCAGTGTTCAGCTGCCAATACCTCATTCCAATGCTGGCTTCACTGGAAAGGTCATTGTCCAGCTAAAAATCCCTCAATCCCTTAGGACACATTCCAAACCCTCTGTAAAGGCCTGCAGATCTGGCCCCTGCCTACTTCTCCACGTCATTATGTTCCAGCCATGTCGACCTCTCCATTTCTTTAGTTTCTCAACTCACTCTGTTTTCACTCAAGATGTACCCCACTCACCCTCTCCTGGCTGACCTCATCTGTCAGAGGTTTCTCCTGATTCCTTGGTTGATTCATTCTTTCATTCATCAATTCAATAGATCACTTTCAGATATTCTACCCTTGGGTTGACATCATGTGCCTGGGATTGTGATAGGTCCATCTTGTGATTAGAGAGAGAAGATATACTTGGATCAGAAATTCTATGGATTCTGCTAGGATCAAGGTACAGGCGAACTTCTTCCAAGGACCAATCCAGGGGCAGTATATGATGGTGGTCAAAAGCATGGCATCTGAAGTCAGACTGCCTACTTTTGAATGCCCACTCCATCACTGCAGGTGTTGACGTAAGAACATTGCCTCACTTAGTTTCATTTCAGTTTCCCTATTCATAAGATGGGAATAATTATAGAATATATTTTTTAGGACTGTTAATGCAGATAAAGTCTCATAGAATAGTGTCTGGCACATAGTACTCATTATATAAGTGTTTGCTATGACAATATGGAATAAATTTTGAAATATCTATAGCTATAGTATTCCACACTATATTCCAGACTTAGTCCAATACCACATATACTGTGTGTGTGTATACCAAAAGTATAAGGGTATATATACCAAAAATATACCCTAATCTCTACAAGTTCTTTTTCTTAAAGGTAAACTCTACTAGTTTCTTATGTATCCTTCCAGAGATACTCTATGTGCTTACAATCTGTGTGTGTGTGTGTGTGTGTGTGTGTGTGTGTGTCCATCCGTCTGTCTGTTCATTCATCCATCCATACATCACCTAATTTATTGACACCAAATTTCACAGTCTCTTCTGATTTCTGATCTTTGCTTTAATTCAGGAAGATCTACAGTTAACATTCATAGTTCTTTGTCCTTCCCTCTGAGGACCAAGAATGTGCACAGGAAGATGCAAGGAGCAGTGACCCAACACCAGTGACCCATGGGGCCCCTCTTAGCCTAGGCCCTCACTTCACAGTTCTCTTTTTTTCTGGAGGTAACTAAGACAGTGGTTCTCCCACTTCAATGTCCATTAACAATGACTTGAGAGCTTAACTATCAGACCGTAGAGACCCGCTCCCTAGAGTTTCTGATGCAGTATGTCCTGGGTGGCACATGGAGGTGATTCTGATGCAGACAGTTCACAGAAACCACACTGAGAAACACAGTGCTACAGGAGAATTTCATGCCCAGGAAGAGAAAGCATGTTCGAGACTTCTTTGACCCATGCGTACATTACTCAATGCAAGCCTAAAACATAGTCCAGTCTTTGCACACTCATGATTGAATTGAGGTGGCAAAACTCACTTAGAAGTGAGCAATGCAAATGGCTTGTGCTATGGTTTCAGAAGAGAGGTTACTGAGCATTTTGGAAGTTCTCCTTGAAGAAGGTAGACTTGAGAGTGACCTTGAAGGATAGAGAAGGAATAGGTGGTCGGAGAGATTATTGACTGGCTGGGAATTCAAAGATGCTCTGGGAAAAATTACACTGTAAAAGGAGAACTTGGCCACAGCAAGCTATTAGTATAAGGTAGCGACTCTGAGCAAGTATAGCCTATGATGCAGGGCTGGGCAACTGGCTGGTAACTTTGGGAAAAGTAAAAGCAGACTTTTGGGGGGTGGATCCAGCTTTGTGCTAGATTGACCTGATTACTGAGAGTACAGTTTAAGTTTCAGCTTCAGCTCATCCCCTTAGCCTTTGTGCTATGCACAAACTGCCCAACCACACATGGAGACACTGGCAGAAAAAGATCCTTAAGGAAATAAATGCTGAGATGTCATTGAAACAAGACACATAGGAGGAGAAGCAGGATTGTGAGGGGAAAAAGTAATGAATTCAGTTTGTGTTGTATAGAGTATATAGGTGTTTGGAGTGATTCAGGTTAATTCTATCCGGTGAGCAGCTGCATAAGGGAATCTGCACCAAACCCTGGAAAGAACTTGGACTCCTCAGATATAGATGCTTCCCTAGTTTATCCCTAGACCCTGTAGCCTAGTGGGAGGGTAGAATATGTATGTATGTTATGCATACACATGCGTGCACATACATCCACACAATTCATTGAGAGAGCTGTTCCTGAGGAGGTACATAGGGGTGGCCAGGCTGAAAAAAAATAGAAAAGGCTCATGCCATTTACAGTGGCTAGCTTCTTCTGCTCATTTGTAGCTCAGCTTAACTCTCACTTGGCATGAACTTCCATGACCACCCTAGAAAATCTATCCCTCGGTCCCTTTCAATCTCATTACTCTGTTTTATATTGTTCTGAGCACTTACCTTTATCTGAAATTATCTTATTTTCTATTTTCTGGTTGACTTGTTTGTTTATGTGTTTACATGTTTATTGTATACATAATTTCATAGGGGTGAAAACTTCCACTAAGTCAGAGACTTTATCTGTTTCATTCAGCCCTGTATCCCCAGTGCCCGGGATATTTCAAGTGTGAAATAGATATTTTTTTGAATGAAGGAAGGAAGGGATGAATGAAATGAGTGAGTGAAAAGTTCAAATAGAAATATATACAACTATACTACCAGCAGAAGACTTTTCTGTACTTCTTTGTCTTATTTGTGAGAGAAGCAGCCTTTTATTTTCCTGACTTGAAAACCCATCCCTGTAAGATTTCTAAAGATCTGCAGTTCTAGAAGAAGCCCACCTGCCTGTGGGCCTTGGCCTGGGCATAGCTATGCCTGACTCACGTGTGGTCATCACTGTGGCAGCATTCCCCAAACCAGCCAGACTTAACAGACACCAAACACCTCCTTCCACATTTAAGCCCTCTCTTTCTGCCCTCTCTCCAAATCACCTTGCTTCAATGACTTCATCAGGAACTTGGAGAAATTTTTATTTTGTTAGTGAAAATGTCTGTAAAAATTTAAGAAACAATGCAGTGAAATTTGTCACTCTGTTCCAGGCCAGCGTGGAGTTAGAAGCATTCAGACACATCAATAACAAGCATGAATATATTTAGCTGGAAAATGCACAGGGACCTCAGCCTCCAAGCAAAACCCTTAGCCAGAGGGAAGACTTAATGATTTAAGGAATGTCTTTTAAGTCAGAGTCTCCCTGGACCAACAGGTGGAATTGTTCCAAGGTAGGTAAATCAGTCCTGTTCTTCTTCTAGGATCATGTAGTTTTGAAAACTTTAGTGACCCCTGCAACCTTGAATAGACCATTAGCACTCAGCTATAAATCTGAGAATAAGCCTTCTTGTCTTTTAAAAAGAAGACCTTCAAAATGACATCAATTATCCCTCCCTTTAAATAAAATTCTATTTAAATTCTATTTTATTCTAAAAGTGCATGTTCATTGAGGAAAATTTGGAGACAATGATAAAGAAAATTAAAATTATAATTCTGTAACCTTGATAGAAAAGACCACTATTAACAGCCTTCTCTCTCTCTCTCTCTCTCTCTCTCTCTCTCTCTCTCTCTCTCTCTCTCTCTCTCTCTCTCTCTCTCTCTCTCTCTCTCTCTCTCTCTCTCTCTCACACACACACACACACATGTACTGTGTCCTTCGTTTATACTCTCTGAAAAATTTGTTTTTTTATGGTTTTCCTGCATTCATATTATTTTTGTTCCGTGATATATGTAACCATCCTCTTTTGCTGGGCATTTGAGTTATTTTAATCCTCTACTTCCTCACCTGTAAAATAGAGGCAATAATGGGGTGGACCGTAGATGGCTGTTTGAAGATAAGATGAGATAATGCATGTGAAGGGCTTGGCAGAGTGCCTGGCCATTTTATGTGCTCAATAAATAAATATTAGATTTGCTTATTATCATCACTTTTGACCTGCTTAAAAATACTGTAAAGATATTCCTTGTAACTAAATCTTAGTGTAAATCTTTGCATATTACCCTAGGATAAATTCCTAGGAATGGAAACCTAGATCCAAGATTACGAACCTTTTTAAGGATTTCAGTGCATATTGCTAAAATCTGTAAATATGAGTGTGTGTTTCTTGTGCCTTCTTCAGAACTCAGTAATAGTATATATTATAACCTTTTTCAATTTAATAGGCACATTGTTTGAATTGAATGTCTTTATTAGTCCCCAGCTAATGAAGTTGAATTTTTTTTTTCATATATTATGTTGGCCACTTGTGTTTCCTCATTTGTAATTCATCAGTTTGTGTATTTTGTCCAGTTTATCTTGTTAGGGGTTTGTTTTTTTCTAATTGATATTAATTTCTATATAGTTAGTACATGAACTTTTAGAGTGTGTATATGTGTGTGAGAAAGAGAGAGGGGTTGAGGGGAGAAAAATCACTTTCTGGTTTTGTTTGTCTCATTTAAACTTGATTTATAGACTTCCCAAGAAAAAGAAGATTTTTAAAAATATTTATGTAGTAAAGTCCTACATTGTCTTCTATTGCATCTTTTTTTCCTTTGCTTTTTGGTTTAGAAATCCCTCTCTACCCAGAGATCAAGCATTTATCTTTGTTTTACCTTTATTTTAGTTTTTTTTTTAATGGTTATGTCCTTACTTTTATTTTTAAATCAAGTTGTTCTTCATTTACATATGCATTATGATGTAGCAATCCAATTTTATTCATTTCCAAATAATGAGCAAGTTACTTCATTACAATGTGTTGAGTAATGTATTCCTTAATGGCATAAAATGCTGCCTTATTTATATGGGTCTGTTTTGGGGGTTTCTAGTATATTGCAGTGATATCTTCATTTTTATACCCATACCACACTCTTTGAATTAATATACCTTTAAAACATGTTTTAATATCAAAAAATAAATGCCTCCTTTATTCCACAGCTTCAATTTTTATTTTGATTTCTTCCATGTTCATTTTTTCAGAATAATATAAAAATCATCTCACCAAGTTTCAGAAACTTCTATTTGAATGTTTATTAGAATTATATTTTATTGATGAATTAATTAAAAGTATATTGAATTTTTTAAATCTTGAGACTTCTTATTAAGAAACATAGTATGTTTGGATATTAATTCACAAGGCTTTAAGTTTTCTGTGATATAAACTTGGATGGATTTCAAATAATCATTTAATTGAGAGTCTTTTAATTCTAACAAGGAAGCTTACTTAGCTCATTCATATCTGTTGTTACAATTTTTTAAAAGATGGGAAAAAATAGGTAGCTTAATTTCTGTTATTTTAAGGTTTTGTTTTATGCTTACTTGTTATTTTCTTTGTTCCGTTTTTGTTGCTGCTACTCTCTGAAAAGCAATTTTTCTGTTCTTCTTGCCTGATAAGTTTGAAGTTTATATCCTGTTTCTCTTCTAAAACGTTGTTTCTAAATTTTAAAAAAGTGACCAAATTCTCCCTACTTCATGTCAAAAAAGAAGTCTTTATCAAAACTCTTTAAGAAAGAGTATAAATTTAGTAATTTTTTTTTATCTCCTATCACCTCCATTTATCAGTTAAGAAAAAAAATACAGGTATTATATCTGGATTAGTATTAATTTATTTTAAGGTTTAAAAAATATTTGCACATTATGAAACTCCATTAAAGGTAATCATTTAGCTTTAGCTCCATCTCATAGTTTATTCTTCAGTTCTTTAAATTAAGGCTTCTGCAGTCTTAAGTTCTGTACTTAATTCATTTCTTAAGCATTGGGCTATATCTTCAAGTGATTTTTTTTTTCATCACAGCCCCACAGAAAGTATACTTCTGAGCCCTTTCATGTGTGAGAAAACCTTTTTTCTGCCCTCCCAGGAATGATAGTCTGGGATGACAATCAGAATTCTCTATCACACTTTTCCTCTCGTCTGGTGTTTGGATTTGGAGATCTAAAACTAGCCTGATATTCTCCCTTTGCAATAAACTTCTTTTATTATCTTTTACATTTCGCAAATATTTTTCCTTATCCCTGTGATTCAAAATTTTTAGAAGGATGTTTCTCATTGTTGGTCAGTTTTTCTTTTCTGTTGCTCAGTCAGTTTGCAGAAATTTGCAGAAATGGTAGAGAATGGTTTTTTCTATTTTATGAAAATAATTAATTTGACTTCATTTGCTCTATTTTCACCTATTCAACTTCCTATATCTGTCTGAAAGCTAACACCCCTGTTATGCATGCCTTCATTTCTTTTTAACCTTATTATTTTCATTTCTTATTTATTCAAAATTTCAAAAATCAAGGAGAATTTCCCAAACCTGATTTCCAATTTGCTCTTGGTTTACTGAAGAATCTCACTAGCTGTTCTTTGTCTTCATTGAGATCTATAAATTAGCAGTTATGTTCCATTTTCACACATTTTCTCAAGAAGAATAATGCGAATTGGGTGCTTCCCGCTGCCTGGCATTCTGCTAAGTACCAATCACACATTGATATCTTGTTAAGTCCTGCTACACTCTAAGAAATAGGCACTATCTGATTTGATTTGATTTGATTTCAAATATAGTTTGTATACAATATTATATTAGTTATTTTAGTTTTAGGTGTACAGTATAGTGATTCAACATTTTTATACCTTACAATGTAATTATCCCAATAAGTCTACTAATCATCATGTCACCATACAAACTTATCACAGTATTATTGACTATATTCCCCTATACCATTTTCATGCATCTCTCCACTTTATCACCTCTGGCTACCATCCCTTTGGTCTCTGTTTCTATAACTCTATTTCTGTGTTTTGTTTTTAAGATTCTACATTTAAGTGGAACTATATGATATTTCTCTTTTTCTGACTTATTTCACTCAGCATAATATGCTCTAGGTCTATCCATGTTGTCGCAAACAGTGAGATTTTATTTTTTATTGCTATGTAATATTTCATTATATGTATATCACATCTTCTTTATTCATTCATTTATCCTACATTGCTTCTATATCTTGGCTATTGTGAATAATGCTGCAATGAACATAGGGGTACATTTATCTTTTTAAATTATTGTTTTTATTTTCTCCAGATAAATACCCAGAAGTAGAATTGCTCGGTCATATGGTAGATCTAATTTTTTTGAGAAATCTTCATACTGTTTTCCATAGTGGTGGCACCAATTTATAGTCCCACCAACAGTGCACAAGGGTTCCCTTTTCTCCACATCCTTAACAACATATGTTACTTGTTAAAAAGTCACTATTTTAAATTTTCTTTTTATAGGAAATTGTTTAGCTCTCAAATTTGCCCAGGAACATAGAGCCAGCAGGTGTGAAGTTAATGTTAAGCCAAGACTCCTCACCCTTACCCTGCATAGTCTTCTGGCCTACTTTATCCTAATTTGTCCCATCTTCATACTTTCATGGCTGAGCTTCTGCTTTAGATTCATAGATGCAATGACATTTTGAATCTCGTTGAGAGGAATATTAAAAGTTGTCTAAAATTATCTCTTACTTCTTTCCATAATTTTACTATTTAGGAAGATATGTCATTTAAGGTTGGAGATGAACCCCTTCTTTTGAACTTTAGTTTCTTTCCCTGTGTCAGGTTATTTTCTGTCCCTCCACCCTCCCCGGGGCAAGTTTGGTTCACTCGGTATTGAGAGCTGAAATCAGTTCCAACTGAGATGGTCGGGATGGGCTGCTGGGTTTAGGCAAAGGGAAGATGAGAAAAGATCCGCTTTCCTATAAATGCACTGGACAATTCAGAGACCTAGCAGTTTGCAGAAGGAGGGAGGGTAAAAGGGAGGTAGGTGCTTTGGGGCTCTGTCGAAGCACCAAGAGGTGTCCTGGCTGTTTCTGGTGATATGTCCCAAAGCAATGGAGCAGTAGCTCTTGATTCCTCTGAACTTATGTCATTTGTAACATCCAGCTCAGTGAGACCCATGCTCCTGGCATGCTTCCCCAAGCCATGATTGGACCCATATGTATGCCTGATGTGCCCATAGGCCACCCTCACCTCCAGGCCAGTAATATTGGAGTTCTGCCAGGATCTCTTTCTTTAACTGAAGAGGACACCAAAGTCCCTTGTCTGTAGACTGAGTGCTTTTAAAAATATATAAACCAGTTTATCTTTAAACCCTTCAATGTCTCCCTATCACTCTTAAGATCCAGACTTCTCATGATTTGCCTGTTAGCCTTCCTGGCCTCCCTTTGTACCACTCTAGCCCTTCCTGTCCACACCCCAGCCGTTCTGCCCTTCTTCCTACTCCTCCAGCACACCGGACTGCTCTCATCTCAGCACCTCCCTGAAATAACTGCCCCTTGTCATGCTCATAACTGACTCCTGATCATTCAGCCCTTAGCTCAAAGCTCACTTCCCCTGAAAGGCTTTCCAAACCCTCTCTGGAGATCACCTGCTGCCCCTTCCAGCACCCACAAGCTCTTCAGTAAGTCTCCCAGGAGTCCTAATTCTGAAATATCTTGTGTCTTATATCTTTATTTATTAGTTTTCTGTCTGTCTCCTCAAACTGGAATGTAATCTTCATGAAAACAGGAGATGTATCTTTCTTGTTCTCTCCTCTGTGTCCTTAGTACCCAGAGCAGTGCTTGGCACATAGTAAGTACTTGTTGAGCATGTGAATAGATGTCATCCATCCCTTTGCTGGCAGAGTCAGCCCTCCCTCTATCAGGCCAGCCTGCCTTCTATATTTTAAACATCCCCTTAAATGTTTTTATCAGCCTTGCCTACTTTACAGCACCACGTTCTGCCCTGTTTTTATATTCTACTGGTAATTTTAACCTGACCAGAGGTAGGGGGAAGGAGGTGGGGCAGGTGAAATCTCTGATGAGAACTCTGGCTTTCCTGCAAGTTCACACTGAATCTAAATCAAATCCTTTCTCTCTCTGCCTGACCTCGGAGGTCATGCTCAAGAAGTTGGCAAGATCTTTGGGGAACTGGATGAGGCACAGTTCTGCTTGCAGTGACACCTGGTGGGCCAGGTGACTTCTAGGAGGACCCCCCCATGGGGCTCCCTGTCACTGTTCTCAACCAGGAGGGTCCCATCAGCTGCTTCAGGGGAATCCCCAGGTTGCTTTGAGGAAACCAACTGTCTACATGTGGGGCATCCTGTCAGATGAACCCGGTAAGTCACCAATGAGAAGTTGATGTGATCCTCAACTTAGTATCCCCAAAATAAGAGCCCCTCATGTATTCTCTAAAGTCACCTGATATACCATCTTCTGAGCAAGGACTCCAGGTGACTCGAGCTCAGATGCAAGGTCTATGCCATTCCCAGCAGGTACAGACCAGAGCTGTGCACATGTCTGTGTAGCCTGAATTCTAAATTTACAGATTCATAAATTCCGAGCTGGAGGGAATGTGCCTGTTATTCTCAGGTTCCTCCTTTTATAGATGATGCAGCTCTAGCAAAGAGAAGAAACTTCGCCCCAAGGTCAAATGGTTAAGCAAATGAAAGAAATTCCACTTCATCCCTTGTCTCTTTAGTCCAGTTTTGGACATTGTCACTTCACTGTGCCTCAGTTTACCCAAAGATGCAGGATTCTAGAATGAAAAGCAGCAAGTGCCTGCTACTCCACCCCTGCAGCCTAGCCACCTGGAGAATTCTTCCCCGAGAAACATATGGGTCACACTAACCCTGTCTTCTGCTCCGGGAGGCCCGGACCCCTTGCAAGCCTGCTCAGACACTGCGGTTGCAGTAGGGGAGGGGCACTGGTCAGAGGTGCAGCCTAATGCCTGGCGTTCCGAGGTGGCCTCTCCTGGTCCTGCTACTGTGAGGGGCTGGCGCACAAAGGCGGGGAGCTTTGGACCTGACTCTGGACTGAGCGCGATTAGCTCAGTGTTCTGACTCACGCGGTGATGTCAGGGCAATTCCAGGGCGCATAATCAGACATTCCGGAGAAGAAAAACGACTGTCTTCACCAGTCGAAGAGAAATATTTTAAACACCTTCAATCGATAAGGCTTAAAATTGGGGCTTTTTCTCCTCGTTTCTCAAGGCAGAAACCGTTGTGGAAAACCCCAGAGCTACAACGTGTATCCTTCTCTGAGCAGGAGCTAGTTCAACAGGCTCTCAGAAGACAGGACCTGGGAGGAGCCCCGGTTAGAAAGCTTTGCATTTTAAGTGGGGTTTGACTCCTCACCCCACGGTTGGCAGAGCCCATCCAAGGAGAACAAACCACCCATTAGTCTCCATCACAACATTTCATTTGAGGGTGTGCTGAAGAAAACCACCTGATTGGCAAAAAGTAAACTCACTTAATAAGCTCTCTCCCCGCCAGACATGGATTAAAAGTGATTTTTTTTTTTTTTTGCCTAAATTACATTTTATTTTCTCACCAGCTGCTAACTCTCTGAGACAGATTGGGAGATAAATTATCACAGCAGTGAATGAATCTAATTTTTCAATATAATTCACGGTAATTCTATATTTTCCACACAAGATGGAAATAGTGCTGGCTCTTTGCCAAGAGCCTAACTTTCAAAAAGAAAAACACAATATCCTGGACTTCCGGAATTCTATGAGTTTGGAAGATACAGATCAAGCAGCTGACGAAGAGAAACGCTATAGGCTTGGGCAAGGGAGGGGACAAGTAGAAGAGGAGGAGCCAGAAAGAGGATGAAGAAGAGAGTAGACAGAGAGACAACACATTCTTAGATGCCTCCACCTTTCCCCTAGCTCATGACGGCTCAGCCCTATAGACCTCTCTTCACCCTCCATATTTCTGGTTTCTCTCTTTTTTCTGGATATTCTTCCTCCAGTTCTTCACATAAATGATTCCTGCTCATCAGTCAAGTTATGACTCAAATGTCAGCTTCCCAGAGAGGTTATCCTTGACCACTCAGTAGGACATAGTTTTCTCCCAGTTATCTGCCGTCACATTAGCCCATCTTGTTTCCTTCATAGCAGTTCCCAGTCTAAAATGGGGAGTTGATTTATTTTTGGTTGAGGGTCTGTGTCCCTCCATAGAGCGTGTCATGTGGGAAGAGGGTCCTTCCCAGACTTGCTCACAGTGTGCCTGGCACAAGGTGGGTGGGTACTCAGTAAATGTTTGTGGACTCTACGAAATACAAACAGGAAAGAAAAAGAAAGAAGAAGTGAATTTATTGCAAACACCTCATCAGGCACTTAGTCCCAGCAGCACAATGAGGGTGTCATGTAGCAATTTATTATCGTTAGTGGGTTATTGATGGAAAATTTGGAGAAGGAATGGATAGAGCAGTTCTTGATAAGGCAACCTGGCTTGCCTGTGAGCACGACTGCACCTAGTGTCAGTGAATAGTCTCTCAAAGTTCATTTTTCTTCTGTGGAGCCTTCTCCTGCCAATATTGCAAGAGAAATTAAAAAATGGTAACTGTTAGGAAGTCTGTTTACTAACAAGTCTTTCCCAATCAGAATCAGACCGAAGACAACTGAAGCCACCCTAGTGCTGCCTGATCTGTCCTCCTATCGCCCCTGGTGATCTGAGGCATGGGCCAGAGTGCCTGTCTGAGTGGCCAGCGTTAGGTCTAAATGAGCCTAAATAATTGAAAGAAGTAGCATCTGCCATAGGGGAGAAATGTGGCTGTGCTGTTTGCTTTAAAGAGGCCGAGACCAGCTCTGGCTTGGATCTGTAGGGAATATAAATGATACTATTAATTTCCCTGTAATTTACAAGTCATCTTTTGTACAGAGCACTGCAAGAAAAGGTTTGCAAACTATATATTGAATGCTGTGAGCTCTAGGGTGTCATTGTTGTTCTCTCTACCTATGGAAAACCAACTCAGTGTTGAAGGCTCAGCTCCAGTGCTGCCCCAGCAGAGCTTTGCTAGAATGCCCCTCCTCTGCCCCAGTTTAACCTGTCTCCTTGGGTCATTTCACCTGCATTTAGTCCTCATTTCAGTTTTACTTTGAATTATGGTTGTTTGTTTCTGCCTCTTTCAGTGAAAACTGACTAAAGACAGACTTTGTCTAAATCCTCTTGACATCATCCTCCTTCCTCTCCAGCACCATTGTCGTTTCTTTGCCTATTGTATGTAATCAATTAATATGTACTGCATGGCATTACATCGAAGATAAAGCTGGTTAGTCTCGCTCTGCTGGTACCTAGCCAAGGCCCATACATATGAGAAAAAGACTCCTTGATCAATTTAGTGAACCCGAGAGAATGAAGAGAGAAAAGGGTTATTTACTTCTTTTGTGGTGAAAATCTATAGTGGAAGTTTCCCATTTTTGCCCCAAAAGGATAACAGTATTTCAGTGTTCAGCTGAGGCTCCCCACTTCCTTCCTCTCAGTCCATTTCAGGCAATGCTGACTCTGTCTTTTATCCTGGGGCAGAATACATGACCCAGACCACAAGCCAATGAGAACCCCACGCTCCCAGGCTAAGCAGCTTGGCCCCCAGAAACAATGGGATACCTGAGTATTTTGGTGTGGTTCCTGGGCAGGGACAGATGTTTTTGCCAGCTGTGCTTAATGCTGGGAGTAGTAAGCTCTGGAGAGATTGCCACTGTGGAGCCACCATAAGGAGCGTGAGACCAAAACACCGCACAGTGGAAAGCAGAACTAAAGACGATAGTGAGAAACGAAACCTTGGACACATCCAATGAACTCTGAATTCAATTAGACATAAATGTAGTTTTTTCTACCTCTGAACTTTTCAGTTATGTGAGTTGGGTTGTTTGCCATTTGCAATAGAAATGCCCCTCCCCCTTCAACTAGTACAGCCTTCGTGCCAGCACAGGTGAACAGTGACTGGAGCAATGACTAGGGGAGAGTCAATTGATGTAGCCAAGGAAATGTTCAACCTCACTTATAATCAAAGAGGGCATCATCTGCCTAGCTACCTGGCCAAGATTAAACGCAACGATAATACTCTGTGGTGACTAGATCGATAATGTTTAATAAGGGTGCTGTGGAAAGGTGTTCATAAACTGCTGGTAGGATAATTTGGAGGATGGTTAATAAATGCATATGAAAATCCTTGAGAATATACAAACTCTTTACATGCATCTAGGAAAGAATCCTAAGGAAATAAGTAAGAATGTGTGCATTTTGCTAATAGAATAAACATTGTGGTAGCTGTTTTTATATAGTGAAAATTGAAAATAACTTCGATGTTCAACAACAAAAGATAAGTATATTTTGGTGAATTTCATAATCAAATATTATGTATTTACTAAAATTCTTTTAGACTAGAATTCATTTATATAAAAAAATATTTGTAATCAGTGATAAAGTAGCAAATAAAGTATTATATATATTAAAAAAAACAAGAGAGACAACTGGCAACAAGTGTTTTCATTGTGAATGAAGAGATTAGAAGTATTTTTAAAATTCTCTTGTGTTTTAACTTTCCAAATACATCCCATATTTGACCACTACTCAGCAGCCCCCTTGCTTCCAGCCTGATCCAAGCTGCCATCAGCTCTGGAGTGGATGACTGCAGTAGCTTCTAACTGGTCCCTTCAGTCTACTCTCCACACAGTAGCTAGAGTGATACTTTCAACACTTTTGGGACATCATATCTCTTATCTGCTCCAAACCCTCAGTGGCTTTCTATAACACAATAAAATCTAAAGACCTAAAGTCACAGCCTAAATTAAGTCCCCCACACTTCTGTTTAAACTTTACTTTCTAGAGAAGGCTTTCTTGATCATTCAAATTCAAATAGCTTGCCCCTTCCTCCAACCTCCTATCTTGTTTTAAGGCACTTATCTATACATGGCATTTTAATTTAAATAAATGTAATTTGGTTCATCAGGTACCCCTCTCACTTCAATGTTAGTTCCTTGGGGATAAAGGTTGTTTGTTTAAGTCATCATTGTGTCCCCAGTGCATAGAACAGGGTCAGGAACCTGGTAGATACACAATAAATACTTGTTGACTAAAAGAATGAATTGGCATTAATCTTATTTATTTAAAAAATTTTCCCTTCAATATTCATGGATTATATACATATTATTTTTAATGATTTAAACAGTTTAGGGACTTCCATTTCTGCTCCAACATTTAGTTTAGAAGTTGCCACTCCCATCTTTACACTGAAAATCAACAACACTTTTAGACCCATGAGAGAATTAGGATCACAGAGCAAACTGGCACCCCCAAAACTTGGAAGACAGGGGAATAAAGTGAATCACAGCTTACTGGGAGTAGAAATTGTGGGAGCCACGGAAGGATAGGAACACTTAAACTGTAACTGAAGCACTACTGAGGTTTAGTAGAGTTAAAAACACTTGGGGGCCCAATCTTAGGGACCCCAACACATGTGAGAACCAGGAGCCCCACCAGGTTCTCACCATGAAGATCGCAGAAAAGTCTTCCTCTGCTTCCAGCAGATGGAGGGTAAAAGAAACTGTTATGAAATATGTCAGGAGCTCTTTGTTTTCTATCTGTCCTCAAAGTAAACTATTTTAACAGATCCTCACCTACCTGGAGGAAGAGGTATAACCAACTCCAGCCTCTCTACCATTCTTGTCTTGCCTAAATGGAGAAGGGCATTCTGAGAAGCACTTGTGAGGTCACAGCCCTGGGACACAGGTCACTAAGAGACTGACCTAATCACAAGATTATAGAATGCTTTCTCTTCCCCTACACCTCACCACCATAATAGAACTCCTGTGTAACAGCAGAGGATTACAGTAGAGAACACTGCAAGCGTCAAAGAAGTTTGTAGGGAACACAAAGACAACAGTGGGGATAAAAACAAGGATGCCAGAAGAAATTGAAGTCTCAGCCCCTATGGCTACAGCAAACAGTAAACACAGTCTAACTTCTAGCCAGATAAATATAAACCCTCACACTAAAGGTCTATTTATCACAATTCTTATTATCCCTACATTTGTTCAGCATTCAACAAAAAATTATAAGGCATGTTAAAAGGCAAGAAATAAAAACAGTTTGAGGAGACAAAGCAAGCATCAAAAACAGATTCAGATATGGCAGAGATTTGTGAATCATCAGACCAGGAACTTAAAATAACTGAAATTAATATGTTAAAGGCTCTGATGAAAAAGTTGACATTATGAAAGAACGGATGGGTAATATAAGCAGAGAGATAAAAATTTTAAGAAAGAATCAAGGAGAAATGTTAAACAAAAACACTGTAACACATATGAAGAATACTTTTGATAGACTCATCAATAAACTGGACATAGCTGAGAAAAGAACTTCAAGATAGGTCAATAGAAACTCCCAAAACTGAAATGGGAAGAAGAAAAAGAATAAAATAGACTTAAAAGTCTACCAAGAACTGTGGTTCTTGGTGTAACAAAAGGTGTAACATACAGGAAATGGGAAATGAGAAGGAGAAGAGAGAAGCAAAAGAAATATTTAGAGTAATAACTGAGAATTTTGCAAAATTAATGACAGACACCAAACATACAAGAAATTCAGAGAATACCACATGTGATAAATACAAAAAAATATGCATATAGGCATATCATAACTAAACTGTAGCATATAAAGACAAAAAGAAAACATTTAAAGGAGCCAAGGGAAAAAGGGAATAGAGAAAAGCATACTATGCTAACGCAAATCAAAAGAAAGCTGAAGTAGCTACATTAATTTCAGACAATCAGATCAGAACAAGGAAAATTATTGGGAATAAAGACAGGGCATTACTCAGTGATAAAGATGTCAATACTCCAAAAAGACATAACGACATCTAATGTGTGAATGTGTAACAATGGAGTATCAAAAAAAAAAACCAGACACTTTTATAGGTGTAGACTTCAACACCTCTTTATCAATAATTAACAGATCTTGCAGGCAGAATATTAGTAAAATATAATCGAACTGGAAAAAATTATTAATCAATTGATTCTAATTGACGTGTAGACTACTTCATCAAACAACAGCAGAAAACATTTTTTTCAAACCACATGAAATATTCATCAACATAGACAATATTCTGGGCTACAAAACATATCAAATGAAATTTAAAAGATTAAAAATTATACAAAGTATGCTTTCAGAATTCCATTCTCAGAATGGAATTAAACTAGTAATCGATATCAGAAAGATAGCTGGAAAATCTTAAAGTATTTGGAGACCAAGCAACATAATTTTAATAGCACATGGATCAAAGAAGAAATACTGAGAGAAAATTTAAAAATATGAATTAAATGAAGCTCAAAATACAACTAACCAAGATTTGTGAGACATAGCAAAAGCTGAATTTAGAGGGAAATTTATAGTATTGTATGTATATATTAGACAAGAATAAATTATCTAAAATCAATTATCTAAACTTACATCACAAGAAACCAGAGAAAGAAGAGCAATATAAATCTAAAACAAGCAGGGAAAAAATAAGAATAAAAATCAATAAAAGTGAAAACAGAAATAAAGCAGAAAAATCATAAAACCAAAACTGGTGCTTTGAAAAGATCAATAAAACTGATAAACCTCTAGCCAGGCTAACCAAAAAAGAAAGAGAGAGAGAGAGAAGACACAAATTACTAATTAATACTGCAAATGAAAGAGGGTCATCAGTACCAATTCCATGAATTATAAAAGAATAAGAAAGAAATATTATGAAAACTCTGTGCCCACAAATTTGATAAAACTTAGATGAACTAGATCAATTCCTTGAAAGATACAATCTATAAAAACTCACACAAGAAGAAATTGATAATCTTAGTATATACATATCTATTAAAGAAAATGAATGAAAAATTAATAACTTTAAAAATAGAAAACACCAGGCCTAGATGGTTTCACTGGTGAATTCTACCAAACTTTTAAAGAAAAAATGATACCAATCCTCTACAATCTCTTTTAGAAAACACAAGCAGAGAGTACATTCCCTAACTCATTTTATGAGGCCAGCATTTCCCTAATATTAACCAAATAAAGACAAGAAAACTACAGTGAATATATCTCATGAACAAAGATGCAAAATCTTTAACAAAATACTAACAAATTGAATTCAACAATATATCAAAAGAATTGCACACCATGACCACTTGGGATTTATTCCAGGTATACAAAGCTGGCTCAGCATTTAAAAATCAATTAATGTAATCTGTGACATCAACAGGTATCCACTCAATAAACTATGGATAAAGCAGAATTTTCTCAACTTGATAAAGAGCATGTACAAAAATAACCTAAAGCTAACATCATACAAAATGGTGAGAAACTAGATGATGCCCCTAAGATCAGCAACAGGCAAGGATTTTTCCTCACACCAGTCCTAACACAACAGCATACTGCAAGTCTTAGCAAGTGAAATAAACCTGTAAAAGGAAATAAAACATACACAGATTGGGAAGGAAGAAATAAAACTGTCATTGTTCACAGATGCCATGATTATACATGTATAAAATCCCAGAGACTCAATAAGCAATCTCTGAATTGCCAGCTTCTTCGACTCCAAGTCTGAGATATATGAGTCAAAAATTAAAAAAAAATTAAAACAAGAAACTCACCATTGTGCCTCTCCTCGGGTCCTGAGGTCCCCAGCCAGCCTATTTTTTTCTCTCTACTTTTCAGAATCTTCTTATATTTGTTGTATATATCATGTCCAAAGTTTTTACTTAGACTTACTGAAAGAAATAGGGAAAAGTACATGTGCTCTATCTGCCCAGAGTGAAAGTCCTGGAGCTAGCTTTATAATACATAAAACAAATCACGTCACTTCCCTTAAAATGCTCCAGTGGCTTTCTATCAAACCTAACCCAAAATCCGCACCCCTTCTCATCTCTTACTGCACTTCTTGCCCACTCAGCCAAACTGGCCTTCTTTGTCTTTCTTAAGTGTCTGGGTTCATTCTGCATTGGAACCTTTGCATCAGTGTCCCTGCTGCCTTGGGCGATTTCTCTATATTTTCCAATCTCATTGTGAATATGGCCACTGAAAAGATAGCTTCCCGACAACCCAATCTCTATCACATCCCACACAGCATTTTTTTTTTTTTAAGGTGGGGTGGTGGTGAGTCGGGGGAGGTCGCTCTTATTTCTCTATTTTACATTATGATTTCTGTGCTTGTCTCTTGCAGTAGAATTCCAACTAAATGAAAACAGGTTTTTAGGTATCTTGTTCACATTTGTATTCTCAGACCCTAGAATAGTGCCAGGGACAATGTAAGCCCCACACAAATAATGAAAACAATGAATGAACAAACGTACCTGTTCCAACCATTTATATTCTAGCAGTGCCTGGAAAAGAAAGGTCAGAACCAGTTAGTAGAGCAGATGCAGAGCTGACAGTAACAAATGTTGTGACCTTGTTTCCTCCAAGTCAGGTGTTTGGGTGAATAATGCTCTATTAGTAATATAAGTTAGAACAAACAAACATTTTTATAGCTTGTAAGTGAAAAAAGAAATCCTTAAATGCAAAGCTGCATTTAAGTCAAATATTAGCAAATGTGGAAATCAATGAAAATAAAAACACAATATATAAAAATCTCTGTGGTACAGCAAAATCAGATTCAGGGAAAATTATTATTCATTTTTAGCATCATAAAATTGCATTAATCAGATTATAAAATACTGCATTCTCATTGTTTTCAGAAAATAGAAAAGAACAAATAAGAAAGTAAAAACTGTGAATAACCACTGACATCATTTTGGTCTATTTTCTTTTTTTTCCCCCTATGTAGATATAGGTATATAGTCGCAGAGATATGAATTTTGTTTTTTGCTCAATTTAGATTTTTAGTTTAGCGAGTGAAAATGAATAAGAATATGGTACCTTATCTATTTGAGAGAAACTGAAGACAACTCTTAGGAGATAAACTGTGCCCTGGAATTGGCTGCAAGGTGTATGGGAAAATGGGTACAACAAATATTATCAAAGAATTGTTCTGATGCTTTTGAATAATTAGTGAAATTATGAATTTGCATCACTTTAGTCTTTTAATTATTTTTAATTATTTTATTTTAAAAAATCAAGTCATATAAGCATTAAGTTTAAAATGTAAGAAAATATCTTAAGATGTGTTTGGTTACATGAAACAGAAACTCTAGCTTAAGGATTAAAAAGGATTCAGATAAAAATAGAGGGGATTCTCATGGGAATTCATGGTGAAGACTGTAGTTAGATCTCATGGGAAATGGAAGGACAAGTTAGCTACAGTCTCTGTCTTCCTCTCCTTGTGGTTTACATGGTCCCTGGTTTCTGCTTCTCTCTTCACAGCTATGAATTTTTCCCTACAAACTTTTCACAGCTCAGGCTGGTATCCTTCTTTCCCTTAGTTTCAGTTTGCATGTGGCTTTGCTGGTGACAATATCACTGATGTTGCAGCTTGATTCCCTATAGTTAACAATCACAGTCTTTGGGTCTCTTAATTGCATTTCTAGTGAGTAAGAATCTCATGGTTAATCCCACCTTTTAGAAGACCTGTGCTTGCATCATCCAGAGATCTGTGATTAACAAAGCAGGTAGGGTCATATGAACAAGGGAGACTATTGGTGAGGGTAATAGGAACAGAAGCCCAACAGAAGTAAGAAAGGAAAAAAATGAGTAAATGACAAAGAAACCTAAGCCAGTAAATCAAAACAAATTTAAATCAACAATATTAAAATCAGAAAGCTGTTATAATATCCAACAATTTTTTAAAATTATAAAGGTGTGTTTTGCAAAATTGTCAGATAATTTGAAAACTCAATAAAACAGGACAAAAATGTCTTTAAAAACATGTCATTCAAAACTTGATGCAAGGAAAACTGGAAAACAGTATTAGGCTTGAATAGTATTATTTACAAGGGCCATAAAGATGTACTGCTAATTATTTTTAATACAAATAATTTTAATGTGTTATAAATTTTTCCAAAACAATAAAAAAATATTTTCAGAATGAGGTCAGTATAATACAAAACCTGCAATCTGATGAAGATGCTATAACAAAACAAAAATCTATGCCCACACTATATTTGAATACAGATATGAAGTGTAAAATGTTAGTAAACAAAATTAGAAAAAGAATATACCAGAAGTATATATGTTTTATTCCAATAAAATAAAGGTTGTTTATAATGGAGAAATCTGTTTATATCAGTTATACTTGGCGTAACATATGCTGTTCTAAAAGATCTTAATAGTTATTAATATTGCCTATTTTATTTATTTATGCACATATTCCATTGTAAACACAATTAATAATCATATTCCTACTAGATACAACACTTAATGAGTCCTGGGAAAAATTCTTGAGAGACATTAGTCACAGTGTTGCCTGTGACTAAATACAGATTTCCAAGGATTTAAGCAGATTCTGTCAAGTCTGTTCTTGTAACAGTCGCAGAACCACACATAAGAAATCCTTTTAAGTTCAAAATAGGTGAAATATTTAACATTACACATTCTTAAAATGCTAAGATTAATTTTCAAATGTTAAGTAAATAACCATTCAAAATGAATTAAATGCATTTAATTCTTTGAACTAGTCACCTGTTGTTAGTCACCTATTACTGTAAATGTTGAAAAGTTAGGGATGTTTTTCACATCATCACTTGACCCTTGTCAATTCACTGACTGATGTTCCTAGAGGAAACTCATCTAAACATTTCTACCACTTAAAGCATGTATGAGAGCTACAGTCAGAGGCAGGAAAAGAGCAATAAGAGCAAAAATCCAATTTGGAAGGAAGAGAATAATAAATAAATAGTAAGATAAGGAAACAAACTTACCTAGTAAACCTAATTAAGAACAAATGTACATCCTTTCAATAGTTAAGCAAGAAACTATTTCAACGAGTGATATAAAACATTTAATACAAACTAACAGCTACTCCTTATGTTAAGATTTTTTAAAAAAGGAATAGAAATATTTTCTTTTATATAAAAATTTGTACTCATACAGAAAAACCCAGCTGTATGCTTAATGATAATTCTAAAATTATATCAACTTTAAAATAAGAAACAGAATGATTATACTGGATAACCCTATAATCACTTATTATTATTTTAGATAAAGCAATAAGACATGAAATCTAATTATTTGAAAGAACTGGTTCTCAGACTTTGGAAAAGACCAAGTGTATTGAAGAGGAATTAAAATGATGATGATAACAATGATAACAAGTAACTAAGACATGTAGTATTCATTTAATTCTGACAACTAACCTATAAGCTAGAATTATTACCATTCTCATTTTATACCTGAGGGAACTAGCACAGAGAGGTTAAGTAACTTCTCAAGGGTTGCATAACTAGGTAGAGGTGAAGCTGGGATCCCAAGCCAGGTCTGGCTCCAAAACTATGCTCTTAACCAATCTTGTGATGTGCCAGGCACTGGGATAAGCACCACATGCCCATGAAATCCTCTCAACAACTCCTAAGAAATAAACATTCTTCTCTCCATTGTGGCAGCTGTGAAGCAAAATATAGTTCACAATTTCAATATGTTTTTGCAAAACTCAAAATTATTACAAAGATGTAACTAAATAGAAAGATTTTTATAATAAATTTAAAAATAAAAAGGCCAGATATCAGAGCATGTTTGAAATAATTACAAATAATAAAAAATGTATACATTTGAACAAAGTTTAAAAAAGATAGAATTTGGACAAGATAATGGGAGTTTGGGTGAATTTTTATTTTCTTTAGCAAATGTCCATAATGAATATTTAATAAATGATCTCAGGTTGCAAAAATGATATATATGAGTGATGAAAAGAGAAAATACTGTGAGTTTTTATGTTGAAGCATCCCTTAAGGTATTAATTCCTAGCAAGATTTTTTAATTGTAAAATTGTAAGTATAAATCAGTATATACTTAGGATAAATGTTGGAGAGGATGGAAAAAGAGACAGAAATAATTACACATGAAAGCAACTGCTTCCTCTGCCCCTCCTGGGGTTTCTTGCCTTTGCTCAAAGCAATCTCATTAAATTACTGTGTCCAGCTCCCTAACCCAAGGCAGGACTGCATCCGAAGCAAACCAGATGGAATGAGAGCTCTCTGGCCTCCAGTATTGAGTTTACTTCCTTCCTGGCAGCCAGACTATTGGCTACCAGTGTTCATACTGAATTGCTTCATACACATTAAACTTAGGTGAATTCGATTCTATGCACCAGACAAAAAAAAAAAAAAGTTGGGGGTGGTGAAGAAAAAGTTAAGCATATATTCAAACATATTTTTCAAAAATAAAGTCCTTAAATGTCAGTCCTCATCGAGAGCTCAACCAGAGACAGCCATATTTCGATGGCTGTAAGAAAACACTGCTGCATTGGACTTATTGAGAGTATTTAAGTGTATTTTATATATTAATCATTTTACCTTATGCTCTAACTTTAGAAATTAACCTGAAATTAAGATGGAATTCCACTGTATAGTCAAGAGTAAAGTGAAGATGGGAGAATGATCCAGTTTATAACCCATGCTGCCCAAAACCAAGGTTTATACCCGCCAAATAATTTACTTAATTCATTCTGCAAATGTAAAACCTGGTTATTACTCTCTTGGTTCTGTGTAAAGTGTAGTTATATTAAAGTAAAACTAATCATCTTCTATAACAAAAATGCCCAAGATAAAGTAGCTCATTTTTTGCCATCTGTATAACAGTCCAGACAGTCTAGGTTGATGGGCAGCTTTGCTCAGTGAAGTCCGCCAGGATCCCAGACCCGTCTCGTTGTTCTTCCATGACTTAGAATCTTTCCCTGATTAGTTCGGTCAGAGACAATTCCCCTGGCACATCAGCATTCCAGATTCCAGAAGAGAGAAACAGAGCCACATCTGGAAAAAGCAGCTATCTTTGGATGGAGAGGACCTGAGAGTTATACATATCACTTTTACTCACATTCCATTGCCCTGACTTAGTCATGTGATTGTATCTACCTACAAGAGAGGTTGAGGAAATAGTCTCTGAGTGCACATGTGCTCAGGAAGAAGAGAATGAATTTGGGGAGGAGGCAGTAGAATTTGGGGCAAGGGGACAGTGGATTTAGAGGACATAAGTAACAATCTGACTCTTTTAGGCAACCTGAGTAGCCACTTAAGCCCATTTCCTTTCTGATTAGAGATGAGATATTTTCCTGGCTCACAAAACTGCTATTCCTAGGAAAATTTAGTGGTGACTGGAGCCTCCTCATTCATACACAACCCCACTCCTGTCTCCAAGTTTCATCAACAGAACAAAGACTACATTGATCTTCATGCTTGAGACATTTGATCAAACCCAGCCTTCACTCAGTGGCTCACACAGAAGTTAAGCACTCATATATGTTCATACACACACACACACACACACACACACACACACACACACACACGTGTATTTAGGAAGATGTTGATAGCAGCACGTCAGAGTTTGCTTACAGATACCCTCTGACAGTTGCCTCTGATAGGAGAGGAGGCAAGTCAAAGGTTATCATCGGCAGATGGAAGAGGAAATGTCCTCAGGGGAATCGGAACTGGGCAAAAATTTTTCACCTTCTACCGTCACTACTGTATTTGTCTGGTGGTGTCCTATCAACATGTTTTAGTGATAGCAGGTACATGTTCCTCTCTCAGGGAAGATAACAGATACAGAACACAGGCATCTCTGGGGTTTGAGGGGATGAGATTCATGGTAGACATGTGGCATTGACAGGATGGGGAAAAGGACTAGAGCTGAGGGCTGTGAAGGGAAATACTTCACAGCTATTTTCTCAGACATTGTCATAAAAGAAGCAGAGACTTTAAGATCACCTGGATCCTTGACATGCCAGCTTTCAGAGACCTTGGTAAAGTCACTTAGCCTTCCTCAATTTCCTCCTCAGCAAGAAAGAGACAACCATGCCTAGACGTGTGGTTAAACTGATGCTTTGGATGGATCCTGGAACCAATAACAAGGTCTCAATAATAAGTAGTTGTTTGTTGTTGTGACCTCCCTGAGTCGCTGTGAGGCTTAAATGACATGCCATGTGAAAGCACCTCAGGCAGTGTATTATAGATACGATTTTCTTGGGTCACAGCTCCAATGGACTCTCCTAGACTTTCCCATGTTAGAACTATATTTGGAGGTTTCCCCTTTGATAGAACCTAAAGGTAAATCTGAAGGGTCAGCAGTAGGGATGGACTGAAAATGTAGAGAATAAGTAAGGGGAAACATGTGTTACCTTTACAGGGTCACTGGAAATAGCTTTGCCTTCTCAATTTTATTCTGAATTGGCCTTGCTTATTAATTCCCCATTGCTCTATAACAAATTAATCAGAATTTGGTGGCTAAAAACAACACAAATCTGTTACCTTACTGTTCTGGAGATTAAAAGTATAGGTTGGCAGGGCTATGTTTTTTCTGGAAGCTCTAAACGAGAATATGGGTTTTTTTTCTCCCCCTTTTTCAGCTTCTAGAGGCTGCCTGCATTTCTTGGCTAATGACCCTTTTCTTGCAGCATTCCATCCTCCTTCCCTGAGTCTGACCCTCTTGCCTCTCTTGAATAAGGATTCTTGTGATCACATTGTGTTCTTATCTCAAGATCCTTTATCACATCTGCAAAGTCCCATTTACCATATAAAGTGACATATTCACAAGTTCCAGAGATTAGAATATAGGCATCTTTGGAGGTCATTATTCTTTCTACCACACTTATTCACATAGTCTTCATACACAAATGTCCCATGAACTTCAGGAGTGATCAAGATGGATGAAGGCCAAGAACGATATTTATGTCCTTCAACACATCTATAGTAGCCCCCCTCCCTTATCTGTGAGGACCCCCAGTGGATGCCTGAAACCTCAGATAGTACCAAACCCTATATATATATTATGTTTTTCCTCTATGTAAATACCTATGATAAAATTTAATTTATAAATTAGGCTCAGTAAAAGGTTCTCAACAGTAACTAATAAAAGTTACATGAATGTAGCATTACTGAGTAAAATAAAGGTTACTTGAACATAAGCACTGCACTAGTTGATCTGATAACCAAGACAGCTACCAAGTGACTAACAGGCATGTAGTGTCTACATGTAGTGTAGAAATGCTACTCAAAGGGATGACTCATATCCTGGCTAGAACAGAGTGGACAGTGCAAGATTTCATCATACTGTTTAAAATGGCACACAATTTAAAACTTATAAGTTGTTTATTTCTGAAATTCTCCATTTAATATTTTCAGACTGGGGTTGATCACTGGTAACTGGAACCACAGAAAGCAAAACCACGGGTTAAGGGGGACGACTGTGTACAATGTACGCAACATACGTAAAACCCAAGTGACCTTTAAGACCAACAGCTAGTAGAGCTGAAGATGCAAGTGCCCTACAACTGAACAATTCCACTCCTGGCTGAATCCACTAGAAGCTCTTGAACATGTGCTCTAGGAAATGAGCTACCTTTTTCACTTGTGAAAAATTGAAATGTGTTTCTTCATGAAAGTGGATTTAGAAATCCCGGCAATGGAACACTGCACAGACCTGGAAGTCTCAAAGCTATCTAAAACAGCCTAGAGGATTCTGAGAAACATAACAAAGAAAATAAGTCACAAGAGAACACACACAATATGATATAATTTTACATAAGTGAATATAAAAGATTAAAATAAACATATTGTTTAGGAGTACATAAATGAGTGACACAACACAAAAAACTTCATGAGAAGGTAAACAGCAAATTTAGTATACCAATTTCTCTTGGGGAAGGAGAAGAAGGTGCTTTTGGGAGAAGGGGACATATATATTAACTTGGAAGGTGAGTACATGAAGGTGCTCATTATATCACTCAGTTTTAGGTCTGAAATATTTCATTACACACATTTTAAATAATGACCTTGAAATTTTAAAGTAAAATATTAGATACTTTCACCAAGGTATTTGTAAAACTTGAGGAGGTGAGATTCTTGACAGGGGCTCAGTGATGGGCAGGACACTACTTCTTGGAGGTGTCTAACCAGGAGGCAGAAGGAGTAGCTATGTCAATATACCTAAGAGGAAATATGCAAGTTTGAGGAGAGGCAAAAAGAAGAAATTGGGGGAGGAAAAAAGTGGCATTGTTTTTAAAATCATCAGTTAAGATTCTCTCAGTTTCAAGTCATAAGAAAACTAACTCAAACAAATTCAAAAACAAAAAGAGACACACTGCAAAGTCCAGATATAGTTTTGGCTTTAGACCAGGGTTTCTCAACTGACTACTGACAAGCCCTACTGACATTTTAGGCCAGATGCTTCTTCGTCGTGGGTGGCCTGTTTTACTCATTATAGAATGTTTAGCGACATCCCTGGCCTAAACCCCCGGATGCTAGTGGTGACCTCTAAGTTGTGACAAACAAAAATGCTTCCAGAAATTGCCAAATGTCCCCTGGGGCAGTGGGGATGGCTATTGAAAAACATTGTTTTGGGAAAGCTGACCCAGTAAGTGACTCACATGATTTCATTAGAACCCGATTTTTCACCATCAAGGCACATGCCTTCTGTGGCCTTGGCTCCACAAGTTCCAGAAATTAGAATGTGGGCATCTTTGGGGGTTATTATTCTTTCTACAATACTTATTCACACTCTCACCTTGTGGTAGCAAAATGGCTGTCATAGTTCCAGACCTCACAGCCTCAGACCCCACTGTACAGGGAGATATAAGTGATTTCTTTTGATCATTTGTACAGAACAGAGATCACATCTTCTGGTGCAGAATCCCCAACATGTGTTTCTTCTCCTCTTTCTGCTCTGACTGGCTAGGTGCCCATGGCCAAGGCAGTCCTTGTGGTGAGAGGGACAAATAAGTTGATTGGTTGAAGCCCACAGGACCCACTGCTAGAGCTGGAATAAAGTCAGCTCCTACCAAGAGACATGGCTAGGGAAGAAGCTAGGGTGGCATCCTCAAGATGTCTGTGCACCATTCCCCAGGCAGCATGGGCTGTCCTGGAGCAGTCTAAATTCTGCCCAAAGGGGTTCTGGTGAGTTACTGCTATGTGCCAGAGACTGCTGCAGAGTCAGAAGCTGAGGGGTCCGCATGAGGATGGACTGCTCCAGCCTGAAAAATACAATGCCTTTCCCCCAGTCCCTATGCCTCTGAGCCAGACTCTGAGAGGGTCGCAGACTTCAGCAAGTCCTAGTCTAGCTGGGACAGAAGGGGGAAATGCTGACCTCAGAAGCTGGACAAAGACCCTGCCCTTCTCTACTGCAGGGGACTTCTTTTGTGGGCCAAGCTGGGAGCAGGGAGGAGGGAGCTGGCCTTAAAACAAGTTCAGAATTTTTATTATCTAGGATTAGACCATTTTAATTACTGAACTGAGACTATATTTGTGGTATAAAGTGACCAGAGATCTTTTTATTACCGAAAAGCCAGGATAATAGCCTGAGACAGAGGTTTCATCCTCAGGCAAGGGAGCAATGGTCCTCAATGGATACATTTTAAAGGGAGAATGGGAGTAAAATTAAAACTGTGCTTCACTCGTATCCATGGGTCAGGCTCATTCAATGCACAGGTCCACATCTATTAATGGAGCCCAGGGAAGTAATCCAGCAGGACTGTGGATATATGTGAAGGCCTGGGAGGCCAGCAATCTCTGCCCCAACCCCTGTCAGGGAGTCTTATCTGACCCACAGATTTGCAGAACCCGTAGGAAGAGGCTGCAGCAGTGATCAGAGGAGTAATGGGCTTGGGGGCAATTGCAAGGCCATGAAGGAGGGGTAGACAAATGTCACATAGCAGAGAACAGGGCTTCCAGAGAAACACTTTAAAGGCCACCCTGGAACCTGCCCAGGAACTGTAATGTCCTCTCCCCTCATCCTTGGGTCTCATCTCTATTACCAGACTAACGTTATTATTATTTACCATCTGCCCTGATTTTCTTGCCTTCTGCCCCAAAGTATTGTGGTCTGGAAAGCAAAGATTACACCAAGTGTTGCCAGAGGCCTGAAGAATTTGAGGCTGGGGCTTTCTGCTCCCCTTGTTCCAAGCAAAAAGGCACATGCAGGCACTTAATTCCTCTCCCTCCTCCCTGAAGTTGCTCAAGGGCCACGTCATGCCGCTCACAAGTGCTCCCCACCGACTTCTTGTTTACTGGACTGGTTTGGTCCTTAATGGGGCAAAAAGCAAATGAAATCACAGGAATCAGCCAAGTATTAATAAAACTGAAGCAAGGCAAGGCTCACAGAACCTTCTCCCATTTTGACAAGTGTATGCTAATTGCATTCTGTCTCCTTGCAAATTACAGCTATTCCTTGGGTTTTAAAAAATTTGACATTTCATTTGATTGCAGCAGCTTCTTATTTTCTCCAGCCCTGGGAAAGGGGAGAGGGTGGGGGCTTGAGTGAGGACACTGACCTCATGGGAAGAGACAGGTGCTGCTATAGGGTTCAGAGTCTTTGTATGGAGTTACACGTTTGACCTCACGACAGCACACTTGAACCTGGATGATACATGGGGCCTTTCTGCTTCTGGTAGACTTATACAGATTGGGTCCAAACCCCCAAATTTCACAGCTCACATGGATCCAGGGCCCTCCCCATGGTTTATGCAAATTCCTGACCATAGTTCTGCCCAGTTTCCTCTGACTTTGCTCCTCTGGCTGGGTGAACCATCCTGACATGTCTGCACGTCAACAGATACACATCTCAAGAAATCCAGTCACAGCCGATTCCATCATTCAGTGTCTTGTCTGAGCGCTTGAAGAGTTACCCCAAGAATTCCTTTATGTGCAACATTCTTTGTCCTTAATTCAGAGGTTCTCTAAAGGTGATCCAGGGACCTACGCAGGTCCTAAGACCTTGCCAGGGTATCCTTGAGATCAAAACTCTTTTTATAAGCATACTAAGACATTTGCTTTCCCATTCTTGTTTCCTCTGAAGTGTACAGTGGAGTTGTCCAGCATCTCTGTAATGTCACCATTCTGAGGGCCAATGGAGTATGTTCCTGTGTATTCTGTTATCTTATAATGTTATCAGTTTGAGTTTCTAATGTGGTAAATATCAATAAATGTAACGCACATAAACAAAAGTTCTTTGGGATCTTCGATAATTTCAAACTGCTTCAGTGCATTATTTCAAGCCCTGATGCTCTGACCGAGACGCCCTCACTCTTTCATGCAGTTCCCTGGCGGGGAGGTCCAGTTAGCCCCATTCTGATTGTTTCCCAAACCAAAAGCAGTACAAGGCTGATCTGCCTTCCACAATACCCCTGGAAGTCTGGTGAATAGCTATTTCTGCATCTCAGTGCTCTGCTCTCTCAAATTCTGACAAAACAACTTGACAAGATTGACATTCTTAGAAAGAAAGGAAGGTCTGTGGAATCGCCACATTCTTGAAATCATACCTAAGTTCTTCTTCATGGCAGACTGTAGAGTGTTACTGCCCATTTCACAGGAGACAAAACTGAGACTCTGAAGACAGATGTTGGAGATTGGATTAGAACCTGCTAATCTGTGATAGCTGTGAACAGCCAAGCCATGGAGCCTCTTGAAGTCTGTTTCTCTTCTCCCTGTGATTTTTTTCCTCCCCACCTTCTCCTCTCTTTCCTCTTTCCATTCTTCTTGCCCCAGTCCTTCCTCCCTTTGGATTTCTTCCCTTCATTTTCTTCCTAAAAGCTATTTAAAGTGGTGCTAATTTTTTATCTTTTCTTTCTCTGAAAATAACAGTGAATTTCAATAAACACAAATGGCAGAGAAATCCAGAAAGCAAAAGTTCAGGACACCCCTATCAGAATATTTCATCGCTCCCCTGACTCTGGGCAGAACCAGAGTCCTCATATGAATTCTTCAGCCCCTCCAGCCCCTCCAGCCCCTCCAGCCCCTCCAGGCCCTCCCAACCTCAGTGGATAGGCAACTGCTGCACTCCATTCAACCAACAGCTATGGGGCTCATACAGCCCCCTCTGATCCCCTTAACTGTCCCCATTGGTTCCATTTCCACCTGTTCAAAAAACAGGTTTTCCAACTAATGCTACAGATCTACTTACTCTTTCATTACTTTCTTTAAGTCAGAAACTGATGAGGTAAAGGTGAGTAAGGTACAATCTCTTCATTAAAGGACCTCAGAGATCAGTGAAGAGACAGAGACACAATCAAATAAAGACAGTGCAATGGAATAAACGATGGATAAGAAGCCGGGACCATATGTCACAGGACACATGGAGTTGGCTGCAGCTCCTGGAGGGATGATGGGGTGGAGGTGGGGCTAAGACAGGAGAACAGGACGTTAGGAGTTAACTGAACTGGTAGAGAGGACTCAGGAGCCCAGATTGCAAAGTCTGAGTTATTACAAACTTCAAGTAATAGTAATATCTTAGGGACCTGAATGTGTATCTGAATGTGTGTGTGTGTGTGTGTGTGTGTGTGTGTGTGTGTGTGTGTGTGTGTCTGTTTATGTGTTGTCTTGTGGGGTAAGAATGGAAAAAAATGAAATAGAAAAAGAAACTTTTAGGCTATTTTAACAGAGACAATATAGGGTAGTGGTTAAGAATAATGGCTATGGAGTTAGGTGAATTTGGCTGTCATTAATCAATCTGTAAGACTTCGGGTGGATCCTTTAAATTCAGTTTTATCATTTATAAAATGAGGGTGATAATAGTACCTATCCATAGAGTTATAATGAGGATTAAATAAATTAGCAAATGCCAAGTTTTTGAAAAACTGAAATATAGAAGGCCATAGATAAATATAGAAATGTCAATTGCTATTAGTATTGTATTAAAGAATAACTAAAATAGTCTATGTAAAGCATTCAGCACAGGCCTGAAACATGGCAGACTACCCACAGGAGGGAAAGAGCTGCAGCTCAGTGTTGCCCTAGAGACCCAGGGGATCCCTTTCTCAGGGAAAACAGACATCAGGTTTCCAGACTTCTTTCACCAAAAGTAGTGAGGCTCCAAACACACTGACAGGCAAGAATATGCCTGTCAGAGTAGTATCTGGGGATGAAGGCTGGAGGTGAGTGTGTGGTAGGTGGCAGATGGTGGAGGCAGGAAGCAAGCAGCTGAGTCTATGTTTGGACATCTATCATCAGTGGTCATCCTTGAATGAAGCACATAACCAGGTTTGGGAAGATGAGGGCAGCCCTCACCAAGGAGGCAGCATTTTAGTGAGATGTGAGAAGATACGATAAGTGGGCATTTTCCAAGATTATGTACAAAACAAGTCACACAAAAGTCATTTCTTTCACACTTCTTGAAAGAGCATCACGTAACTTTCTAGAATACTGGTTTGTGCCTTTTGAAGTTGAGATTTATTATTATGTTCTTGGAAACTACAGATGACTGGTAATGAGTGAGGAACACCTGTCTTATCAGTGAGGACATTTAGAACTAGAAACTGGTACTGATATTTTCCAGTCTGTATGAGAAAGAAACTCAGATATATCTGTATAGTGCATTACAGCTTCCAAGTTATTTAATCCCAGTTCATTTAATCCTCAAAATACCCTCTGAAGTCAGTATCAAGTTCCCCACGTTACACTAGAGGCAATGTGGGAGCTCAGTGTGGGGGGACTTCTGCCTGGAGGCTATATAAATTCTCCTTTGAGGTCCTGGGTAGATTCACAATAAGCCAGGCTCCTTCAGCTAGTCTCCTGCTTACCTTAGGTGGCCATTGATAAAGAGCCAGTTGTAGAGCTTGTAATGGTATAGTGGCCATGAATAAGGCAAAGCCAAAGGCCTATGTGTGCCTCTCTAGTGAGTCTTCTGAAATATAGGAATCTCTGTTATGAGGAACAAAGTCTAAGGCCCTAGGTATGACCAGTTTTATGTGCCAGTTTGGCACAGTACCAGTTATTCAATTAAACACTAATCTAGGTGTTGCTGTAAAAGTACTTTGTAGATGTGATTCAAGTACATAATCAGTTGACTAGAAGTAAGAGAGATTACTCCAGATAATCTGGGTGGGCCTGACTTAATCAGTTGAAAGGACTTAAGTGCTCTTTAGGTTTCCCTGAGGAGGAAGAAAGCCTACTTGTGGGTGGGAGCTTTTATCCCATGCCCAAGAGCTCTAGCTGTTCCTTCCTGGTGGTCTTCTCTTGCCTAGCCAGCCCCCAAGATCATGTAGGCCAATTCCTTGTAATCCATCTTTCCATATGTATCTCTCATTGGCTCTGTTTCTCTCATTAAATTCTGACTCTGACTGATACTCTTTTTCCAGGCACCACCTCTGACTTGTATTGTGACATAGATTTCTACTGGGACTCCGTTTCTAACCCTTCTCCTCCAATCTATCTTTCATACCCCGCCAGAGAGTCCATTCTAAAATACAAATCTATGTTTCTTGGTTCCAATTCTGGGATTCTCTTATCATATTCATGATCAGGAGTCACCAGGGCCAAGGTCTAGAAGACAGAACCGTGTAGCTTACAGGCCTCAGGAAACTTGTTAATGCTGCATGCTGGTGGTTAAAAGTGCTGATCACGCCCACTTTCTCCTGAATTCCAGAAAAGAGACATGAATTGCCAACTGAGGAACCAATGATTAGCTTTACTAGGGGCTCTCTAGTAGCAGCTACATTGGAGAAGATGGCCTGGACTTGAGACCAAAATGAAATGTCCTACTCTCAATCCTGTGAATTGAAGATAGTCAGGTCCATACTGTGAGACTAATTCAACTTCTCCATATGGTTCCAGAATGGAAGATGACATTCCTTGAGGGGAAGACCTACCGTGGTGAGCTGGTGCTGTGGAGGAAGAGGAGAGGGGTCTGGCTCTTCCGATTTATCTTTGAGGCAAGTCGTGTCTGTGTGAGAGATCAACACTGTTATGCAGCAACCCTGCTCCCCAGTAAATGTGGCCGGTGGTTGTCAAGCTCACCAACAGAAAGAATATAATTCCCAGGGAGGGCATGGCGATGCAGGGAAGAGAAAACCCGAGTGCTTTCTCCAATACTTACCACTGCTGGGAACCAGGAATGATGTCCTCTATTATCTGTGCAAGTAAGAAACAAGGAGGGTGATAAGGGATTCCTCAGCAGGAGGCACCATCTGTGAACAAATCTTTGCTACAGAGCAATGCCTCAAAGGTGGTTCCAAGGACTCAACTTTGACAAAGATATTCCAGGTTAAGGCCTTCCTACATGGCAACTTCTTTCTCAGTTCCCAGCCTCTGCCTTTTATGTTACAAGGGAATACAAGGGAATTATCTAGTTAGATGGGAGATGGTAGCTTGAAAATGCAGCTGTATACCCTCTTCAGAGACATTCATCCACAGAAATCTCATCACAAAATTATATTGCCCTCTCTTGTCTTGTGGCAACTTGTGATGTACTATCCTAATTGGAGCCCTGGGAACACCACCGATACATCCCAAACTCTTGGCACCAATGATGTCATTTTTACATGTGGTTGCCAAAGTCTCACAAAATACATGATTTTTTTCACCCCCAAAATCCCAGCTCAGACAATCTAAATGCACCCTCTCACAACAGGAAGTTTAAACCTTTAAAATAAAAGTAAGTGCTGGATATTGTAAAGTTATGAAAAGCATTATCCAGGGAAACAAAGACAATGAAGGCTGAGGCCAGCTGACTGCAAGGCCTCTGCCTGGGAAGCTGAGTGCCTAATATAGCTCTCCCCAAATCCTCCTGGGTATTTCTCTTTTAAGCATTCCCAGCCCCATGTTTCTGAAAGATGCCTGCTGCCTGCTCATTGCTGGAGGATAAATTCCTGTTTCCCAAGTGAGGCTCACAAAAGCTTTACACAGAGGCCACCCCAACCTCAATCCTGCCACCTGGGCTCCACCCTGGGCTGTGTCTTCAGGGTTCCTGGAACATGCCTACCATTTTTTATGTCTCTGTGAAGCCTATATATCTGGAACATCCTTCCTTATTCCCTGCCTCATTCCAGAGAGCAGCTGCTTGGTTAACCTGGATCTCAAAAGAAGAATTATAATATGGAGTAGAGATCCCAGCCTACCCCAGAGGAGAAGGAAACCTTTGTTTTAAACAACTAAGATATGGGAGTTGTTTGTTACTGCAGCATAACCTGGCTTATGCTAGTAGATGCACACTCCCTGACCAAGCGGGCTGGTCTCTTCCTCCTTAGGTTAAAAAAGCACTCTATCTTTTCTCTCATTATTATTTGCTTTATTCATGTGGTTACATGTGTTCCTATCCAACATCAATGAGACCAGAGACCACAGCTTATTATTCGACCTGGGACCTGCCACGTAGCAGTCATCAATATACAATCATTGTGTTATTACTGGCTCGTTTATTTCTTCCTCTTCCCTGTTGTACAGGTGAGAAAATGACCTTGACAGTTTCCCGTTACTCTTGCTGGCTTTCTCCTTCTGTTCAGGTTACCAGAATTGATTTCACTTCTTCTGTTGCCAGTTCAATGGGGGAGGTCAGGGAGTCAAACTTGTTCTGGTTCATACATCCTCATCACCCATAAAAGTCCCAAGGATCTGGCTGCTGAGCAGTTGTTGTAAGTGAAGAATAGGACCTCTGGGACCACCATAACTCTGCAGCAGCATTAGCAGGCAGACTACTCCCATCCTCCTAGAAGGTGGGAGGAAGGGAGGCAGGGACAGGAAGCACTCACCTGGATATTCACAGGCTTCTGTGTGATTGTTTCTGTAGTACTTAGGCCCATTCAAATACAATGATACACACACACACACACACACACACACACACGCACGCACGCACGCACACACGCACGCACACACGCTACGACCAGTGGGAACCAGGTCTGGAAGGAAATCAGGAGCTCCATCAGATGCTTGTGAGCATGAAATTGGAGTCTTTCTAGCTGCTCCCCGCTTTGCTGTGAGTGCCCTTCTGTCAGGGACCTGGTGCCTGGCTTCCACTCCAGCCCTCTGTTGGACTTGAGCCAGAAGATGACTCCCAACTCGATCAGCCAAATTCTCACCCCTGGGTCTTCTCAGGCCAGTCCCTCCTTCTTCCTTGCAGGGAAGGGCAGGGTCAGTGCATGGGTAGTTCTTAATGCCAGCAGGTAAGGAGGGGCTGTAATCCTGGCGCAGGGGACAGGCTCAGTCCTGGGGTCTTATAATTCCCCCCTTGGGTGCCAACCAATTTGAGGAGAGTTACACCATTAGAAAAGTGAGGAAGCCAAGTGCTGGAGAAAATGGAGAGATGGAAACCCTTTCTAATGACCACATAAATTGGTAGAGTCATTATGGAAGGTGTCATAAAAATATTTCATGAAATTAAGCTTGCATAATGTTCATGATCCAGCAATCTTCTCCTAGGGATAGAGCCTGAGCCATTCCTGAACAGATGCATGGACCACATGTATCAGAATGACCAGCCTGGCACCATTTTTGGTTAGCTGAAACTGCATCTGCCATACTAGCTATGTAAAGAGCAATAGGCATAGATCTTAAAAACATAGTGCAGAGTGGAAAAAAAAGTAAGAAACTGAACAAATTTATAGCACAATCCCATTAGTGTAAATTAAGAACACATACACCACAAAACAACGTTAGAGTTTAACAAGGCTCCATGACTACATTAGGTTCTATATCAAATACACAGGAGTGAATACCTAGGAGAGGAACAGGAATAGGAGTGAGGACTGAGGATGAGGTGGGAAAAAAACCATAAAACATGAAAGGCCTTGCACAGGCTTTTTCTAATAATCAGCTATGATACAAGGAGAAATATGATTAACATAATTTCTGTAACTGAGATCCATTCTTTGTTTGTTTCTTAGTCTCAAGCAAGCCTGTTGTGTGGGGCCATCTTCTTCTGGCTGTCAGGATTATGGGAGGACATGGTGCCACAAAGATCCCTGGGGATGATGGTTGCAGTCAGGTGCTTGGACGCGGGGAATGGAGGAGTCATCAGCATCGGCTTTGGAATCAGACAGACCTGGGTTTCAATTTTGACTTTGTTATATACTAATTGTGCAACATTGAGCAAGTTGTGTGACTGTGGACAGGTCACTTAACTTTCCAAACTTCCATTTCTTCACCTGTAAAACAGAGATAAGAATACTTGGGTTGTGAAAATCAAATAAAATGATGCCTACAAAGCACTTACTTAGCACAGTGCCTGGTTTCAAAAATAGCAACTCTTATTCTCCTGGGTTTTTCACTCAGGATTCTTAAACCTCATTAGTTCTCAGAATCTAAAATGTAATTTTACTTCCATGTTTTTTGGTCAACCGCTTTCTGTTGGGAGAGGTACTAGATCAGCAGCTCCTGGGGCCATTGGTGGGGCAGAGCGAATGCCTGTGACCAGGTCAGGAGGTCTGGTGGAAACATCCTAAGAGCTGGGCAGACCTGGAGGCTGCAGTCCAGGGCAGCAAGGTCAGTCCAACTTGTAATGGGGGTGGAGTGGGGCACGGAAATCATCAATCTAGAGCATTGGTGGGACAAGGCTAGGGATGATGAGATGTCTTGAGCTCAAGAGACTAGAGAAAGATCAGGTGGGAGGGCGGCCCAGCACCCTTTCCTCTTAATGCTTACCATGATACCCTCTGATCCCTACCTGCCCATGCAGAGTTTCCCATCCCCAGCCCCAGCCCCTGAGCTGGGCCATTCACTGTTTAAGCTTGCTTCCTACCAATAATGTCACAATTTGTGGTTTCTCCATGTTGCTGGAGACTTGACTAGTTTTTCTTTGAAGAAAGAAAGGGACCCTTGCCCTCCAGGCATTTTGATCCACATCATGTAAATGCTGTGTGCGTTTTACATCAAAGTCTGAAACATCTATGTATATTCCTCATGTGGCGAACCCCTCCTTCTTGGCATAAGCTCCCCTGGAAAGTATGATTTATCCTCTGTGAAAATCTCACGGTCCAGAGGACTGCCAGAAATCCTCATTTTCCCTCTCCTGCATTCCCGCCCCCGTATCCCTTCTATCATACATACAGTCTTGTTGATTTTGCTTCATAAATATCTCCTTACTTCATCCACTTCTATCTCCTATGCTCTGGCCATTGTCTAAGCCAACATCTCTTTACCTTGTACCCTTACAATGGCTTTCTCACCCTAGATTACCCCCATCCCATCAATTCTCCATGGAGCTTTAAAAGCTATGTTTCTATAATATAAATAAAATGCTGTTTAGTCTCTTGCATAACCATTTTCAGTGTCTTCCCATTACCCTTAACATGTGACCCAGGGCCCAGCACCATCTGGCCCCTGTCTACATCCATCTCATGTCACTCCAACTTTCAGTGAATGCCGGGCAGTCTGTATGCCCATTACAGCTTCAAATGCTCCGAACCTTCTCTTGACCCTGGACTTCACACATAGTTACTCCTCCTCATTTTTTACCTGCCTAATTTCTCTTTGCTTTCAAAGGTTGATCTCACTCTAGGAAGCCTGCCATGATGAGCCAAGTTCATATTAAGGGCCTTGCTATAAGCTGAATTGTGTCCCCCAACAAGATATATTCATGTCTTTTAGTCCTTATGAATGTGACCTTATTTGGAAATGGAATCTTTGTAGATATAATCAAGTTATGTGGGACAAGTTAAGAGTAGGACAAGCTCTAATCCAGTGAGTGGTGTTCTTTCAAGAAGAGGGAAATCTGGACACAGATACATAGGAAGAATACCATATGACCATGGAGGCAGAGATGCAGCTGAGAACCAGGGAATACCAAGGATGGCCAGCACCCACTAGAAGCTAAGACACAAGAAAGGATCTTTCCTAGCAGAAGAGGACCCTTGCCCTCTAGGCATTTTGATCTGCATCGTGTAAATGCTGTGTGCATTTTACATCAAAGTCTGAAACATCTATATATATTCCTCACGTGGGGAACCCCCTCCTTCTTGGCATAAGCTCCCCTGGAAGGTATGATCTTTCCTCTGTGAAGAGGGGCAGCATCCCCAGTCTACATGGAGTTAGACAGGGAGCAGAGGAGGTATGGGGGGGACATTTCTATGGAAGACAGAACATGGGGATCTATCCAGAAGGCCTGACAAGTAGACTGGCCACACCTACCTTAAGAGACAGTATCTTAACAGCCAATGGGCTCATCCACAGACCTTTGACTATTCCAGAGGCTGCTTACTAGAGGAAAGAAGCTTCAGCCATCCCACCAGGTGGGCTGGACAGGCATGTATTTGGTTATGGCAGGCAGAAGGGGCTGGGCAGTAGGTGAGGACACCCACAGCCACCCACATGCAGGGGCAGAATAAATCTGGGCTCTTTTCTCCACTTGGCCTGCTCTTCCCATCACCCAAATGGGGAGAGGATGGACAGTCAGTTACTGCTGATGAGTTTTACAGGAGCTAGATTTTAACATTTCTTGGTGAGTAAGAGCTTTTCCAGATTCCAGTAGATGGAGCCCTGCAGATTATTCTGAAGGGCAGTGAGAGAATCTGGAGTGAAGGTGATGATGTCCAAACCCAGGCCATAAAATCAGAGTAGGGACAGAGGGGTAACAGGTAAGACAAGACTGTCATTCCCAATACTGGGAAGCCTAACTTGCCAATGAGATTTTAGGGCAGCCAGTGCATCTCTGGGATCTCAGGATGATATGTGTCATTTTAATGCTGCCTCATTTCTGTGTGGCTTAAGTCAGGCCCAGGCAGAGCCAAGAGTGACAGAAAAAGTGTGTTGCATGTATCTGGTGTGTACTTATTTATTTTACTAAGGCCTCAAGTCCATCTCTATCAGGAAGCAAATTCAATTATGCAGAATCTTCCTCTAGGGTCAGAGGGCAGGATGCATAGGGACAAGATTTTAGATAAGCTCCTGATACTAGAAGTGGCATCAAAGGCTCACTGTTTTTCAAATCTGATGCATCATGGGTGAAATTTATGACTCTCTCTTCTGCAAACATTCGCCAGCTCTGGCATCTTGGCCTTGAGCTGACCCCTGTGGGTAGCAGGTATTGAAATGAATATTTAGGATGAGAGTGAAGGAGTTTTCATTCCATCTGGCAAACAGTCCAATCCCAAGACTGCTCTAATCTGTTCTGCTATGTTTACTGCCTTGTTAGACATTCATCTGGTCGACAATTGTCAGAGTGACTTGCCAACAGCAGACAGGAAGTCATTTCCACAAGAGAGCTGACAATACATAGCAGGAAGCCTGGGGGCTTGGAAAGAGCCAAGGGAGTAATCCCAGAAGTCAGGGTCTCCTTCTCTATTGATTCCCTCTCTTCTTCCTCAGAATTGGAATTTGTGAGAACCAGAAGCTTCATCTAAAATGTTAAGAGACATTCCTTTTTCAAAATGTTAGAATTACCTAAGGCCTGATTCTGCTTCATTTTGACCATGAGTTGGCGATTCTAGAAAGATACGAAAGGACTGCGTTCTCATGGCTGTGCTGACACAGCGCTCTGTACTCTGCTGGCCAAGTGGGAATTAGGCACAGGAGCTCAGGCTTAGCATCGGACTCTGAAGCCGTGACCTGCTTTACAATCAATAACTTATGAGGCCTCATGGGCTAGAGAGATGAAATGCTTGCCTTGGGCTGGTGATTGTCATATTGAGTTAAATTTGATCGCTCTAGTAAGAGGATTTATATTTTTGTGCTGGAAAATGAGTTCCAGAATTAGCAAACAAACACCAAAAAAAAAAAAAAAAAAGACTAGAAATAAATTCAACCAACACTGTCTGTGTAGTTATAAGCTGGAAGGAGTCTAGTCATCTATGTTATGAAGATGTGACACTAGGTTAATGTTGGTCAATGTGGGGCTGGGAAGAGCCACTGACACTTGTTCGAGTCCTGATTATGATCCACAGATCTCACTGGTATAGTCGGCAGGCAGGCCTGCCATCTGTCCCCTCCTGCCTACTGCTTTTCAACTTACCTTTAGACTCAGGTAACCCTGCAGGCTTTGACCACCCAGGTTTTGAGCCCGTCCTGAGCCCACCCAGCCTGGGTGAGAATCCACAAGCAGGTGGACCCACTGTCAGCCCCTCTGCCATCATCCCAGGATCCTGTGTGCCTAGGATGCATTTTGAAGCCCAGTACCCCTGCCACCTGCTTGGGATGTAAGGATTACCCTGTGTTGGGGATTAGCATGGACACAGAGAAGTCCCCTGATAAGGCATTTTCTTTTATCATCCAGAAGAAAAAAATTGCTCCATGCTAGGCACCAGTGTAGACGCATTGGGAAGTGTGAAAGACAATACTGAGACCCGAGGTGGGAGGTAGTTGTGCAGGCCAAGCGCAAAGGCTGAGGCAGGGGAAGGTTGCGGCTCCATGGGCACATGGCACACAGCACGTACTCATAACTGGCTCAGGAACACAGCCTGAACCCAGGCCTTGCCAGCCGGTAGAAGTCTCCATGCTCACCCAGGACCAGGATAGAGGGCCTGGGCTCAGGGTGAGTGTGGAGACAGGTCATCAGAGTGAGCTGTCAGTCAGAAAAGCAGGGCGAGTGCGGGGGGCAGCGACCAACAAGGACTGCTGCTCATGGAGGGGTGACTCAGGGGTTCCCAGTGGGGACTTGAACAGCTGCAGCCACTCCTGTCCTCCAGGTGTTTGCTGACAGTGCTGTCATGAAGGAGACTCCTTCCCTCCTGATTAGATTGATTAGGTTTTTTTATCTAGTAATCCTTTCATGTGTTCTCTCTAAAGCTGTTTATTGTGTAGCACAAAGATGAAAATCTATTTACTAATCTGTTCAATTTTAACTCAATGCTGCAATCATCCTGGGAGGGGGGGGGAAGGCTGGAACTGATGTGGAATCCTGGGGGAGCACAATGAGATCTCAGCTGAGGCGACATAGAGAGTTACTTTAACACAATAGGTTTGGAGTTTTTTTTTTTTTTTTAAGCAACCGAAATAGAGAAGGTAGGATTTTTAAAGGGAAAGTGTCACTTGCATTTTTCCTGTTTCAATAGCTTCATTGTGGGACTTTTGCCTGAATAATCTGGGTAATCACTTCAGTTCTCTGCTTTGCTTACGCTGAGTGAGGAGAGGGCCTCCTGCTGGGTCCTCAGTGGGACAAAGGAGAAGGGGAATCTTATCTTGTCACAGCCTCAATCAGTAGACAAATGATGAGTCTACCAACAGCTACCCCCTTACACATGTCTGTTATCATAGACTTTCCCAAACCCACAGCTGTGTGAGTGTCAGTCTATCACACTGCCTGGCCCCCAGAGGTGCGAGATAGCACTCATTTGGGTTCATGAATTGTCAGCCTGAGATTGGAAAGTGAGAGATGTGCTGGGTGATAAGCCACCCAGGAGCTGGAGCACACTGGCTGCCAGCCAGGCCCAGAGAGTGGCCCCCTGAACTTCCTTAGATGGCCAGGTCTTCACCAGGCACATGGCCCATAGATCTCTCAGCCTACACTGTGCATGTTGACTTGTCAGATCTTCGCCTCCCAGTTGTCCCTTTGGCCAGGGCCCTGTGAGCAGTCTAACCCTCTGGCTACATCCAGATCTCCTTGAGGAGGAGTCTAAGGGCCTTGGCTCAGGAGCTCAGGGTCCTCCCCCTCTAGCCTGTGTGGCCACCATGCCCACTCTGACCTGTGTCCAGATCAGTGATGAGATAGTTGCCTCACCTAATGCCCGGGAGCAGACTAGAGCCGGAAATGGTTGCCTTCACTCCTGGGTGCAGAGCCCCCTCTGGTACGCTCACTCATTCTTCCTTATTTCAACTCCTTTTCTTGTTTCTTGACACCCACCTCCAGCACACTTGCTTGATGTCTCGCCTTGGACCCCTGTCTCTAGCCCTGGCCCTTTCTCCTAGGCTCTAAAGTCTGCCTAAAGGACTGAATGGCTGAGCCTGTTTTCTTCTGCTTCCCCACTGGGAAAGAGGGGGTGATTTTCTTTCCAAAGAAACCATCCTTTTGCCCACCCCTGGCTGACCCAGCAATAGCATTACTTGCTTTTGCATCAAGCCCATGAAGTCCATTGCTTTGGCTAGGAGCCTTGCTGACACCATCACTGCCATCCTCTCTGACATCTGGAAAATTTACCAGGAAGGTTGCTACCTTCCTCCTTGATCCAAATAGAGATATCTTCAAAGGTACTGAGCTCCCCGTCCACCAATGGCATCAGGCTGTCATCTTAAGTGTGGAGAAGGCGGCAGAGATGAGAAGGTGTTTGACTTCTCGGGGAGGGGTTGGAAGGGGCCCATTTGACACTGAAGTGCCAATGAGGTTGGCACCGAGATAGTCACAGTCCGCAGGTGTGTGTGCTGAGCCATCCATTTATAGAACTTTTTGATGCCCTGTGTGGAAACACTCCTATTTCAATCACAGATCACATCCACATCAGATAAAACCAGCTTGCTAAATCGTGTTTCCTGCATTATCCTGATGTGTGCCCTGGCATATAAAATCAATTGCTTAAGGGCAAATCAATAAGCCAAATGAAGTCTCTAGACTCAGGAATTAGGCTCACTGCCTCTGCCTCAATTTTTCATATTGTAATTCAACTAACATTTATTGAGCAACTATATTTACCAGGCAATGAGCTCAGTGCTTTCACATGTGCCATTTTATGAACAGTTGTGAAAGCTTTGAAAAGGAGTAATATTATGGTCATTGTAAAGAAAAGGAAGGTAAGTGGTGGCCTCACGGTCAGTGGCAAAGCTATGGTTGGAGCCTGGAATTTTTCCATTATTTTGTGGCTAATAAGGCTTGGTTCAAAGAATGGAGTGTGCACTTCTCATTAGGGCCATGGCTCCTGCTGACGCAGAAAATACATAGTGCTTTTCAGCTCCTAAGGCCAACATATCCACATTTACAGTAGAAATGAAGTGTCCAGACATCAAACTGCACCCCTAGCAGTGGCCACTGGGAAGGAGCTAGCTCCTTGGGAAGAAAGCATTTCAAAGGCACTCGTGACTCAAACTGTCATTTTCCATCTTCTCACTCTGAGAGTGGAGGCCTCATACCCATTTCATCAGGGTTGTTGGAGGACCAAACCGCAAACCTTCCATGCGGATGGGCCCCCTATAATGTGAACTTCGTGAAGGCAGAGAATTGATCTGTTATGGGCATTGCCATAGCCCTTGGACAGTGACATTCAAATAAATATTTGTAGTGTGAATGAATGCAGTAATGCTGTTTCCTTCTATTCTTCTCCCCCCTGAGAATAGGCATGTTCTATAGCAGTTTGAAATGTCCTCTGTGCCCCAAATACCCCAAGCTCAGTTCAAGGCTTTGTGAGATTTTTATACTCACTCCTGAGAACAGTCACTCACATACAGCAGCCTGTGGCCACCTCCTGTCCTTTCCCTCATGGTCACCCTCCATGTGGAACTGCAGAAGCCCAAAGACCTCCTACCCTCCAAATCAGAGTTTAAAAATAGGGTGACTTACAATTTTTTCATTTTGGCAAGCAAAGATATATTTTTAAAATCTACTATTGCTATCAATTTATCATAAAAAGGACATTTTAATAGCAAAATCATGTGGACACACTATCAGAATAGATGACAGTCCTTTCTACAAACAAATAGCCGGTAAACTTAGATTAACATATTCCCACCAAAAAGCTGAACTTTTTTTTTCAAATGCAGAAAAATGACAATGTAGAATTTAATTTAATTTTCTTAATATAAATGTGTTAACTCGAAGATCTATATTCAAAACATAGTGACACTAATAACAATAGAAAACATTCAGGAAGAACTGTGGGCAACTTGCTCAGCAATTTTCGAGTTTATCTTCTTAAGATACAAGCTAAGAGGTGGAAACATTAGCCCCAATATGGGGACACTGAGGCTCCCGCCTTCTCTCTGGTGGAGGCTGCCAAAGCATGTGGCCTTGTGAGGGCTGCAGGAAGGGGCCTTCCCAGTTTACACCCAGGCCAGTGCAACCATCCATCAGCCAACCTGGGACAGTCAGGACTGTAGCAGGAAAGGATGCTGCTGCCAAGTGAGACTTATCTCTGCCCAACACGAATCTATAGATATCACCTGGGACCCTCAGAACAGGACACACAGTCCACGTTCCTCAAGACATCAAAATATCACTCCAAGGTATCCGGAGGTAAAAATTGGTATTTAGTAAAGAAAAGCTGATTTAATCTCTGGTAAAGGTACCACAATGCTTTTATTGATTTTTAAAAGAAAAGTTACATTTGAAAAAGAAAAATACCAATTTCACAAGCAACCTCCAGCCATATTCTAGACCCTTGGGATAGCTCACAGCAATTCTGGTTAAAAAAAAAAAAAAAAGGAAAAGAAAAAAATGTCTTTTAAAAAAAGAGGCCTTTCATACAGACATACAAGAAAGTAAATGAAATCGATTGAAAATACTAACAGAGACCATTCATTGCGTTAAGTGTCATAAAAAAAGCCCAAAAGTGCATCCTTATTCTCAGGTTCTAGAGATTAGCACATTCCCTTTTCTGAAAATTGACATCTATAAGAAGGAAAATGCAAATAAAGAGAAAAATAATCGATACCATTTTTTTTGAAAGCCCTGAACAGTCACAGAGTAGTAAAGAAGTCATCTCATTAATTATGAATCTGGGGTCTTATTTTCATACCGTCTCAGGTGCTGAGGCACAAGAGTTGTGACCTCCTTATGGAGAATCTTCTGGAAAAAAATGGTGCCCTCACTGGGACTCAAGATTGTGTCTTATGACTGAGATTCTCAATCAGTCAAAATGCCTGGGCTCTGAGTACCAGTCAGGGTACCAGCAGAATATGGGTGGAACATTCAGCTTGGGTAAGTGTGGAGAGTTTATTAAAAGGTAGATGGGGTATAGGGTCACCACAAAAGATGGTGCAGGACCCCTAGGCCTGAAAGAACAAGGGGAAGGGACACATACAGGAATCTGGAGGCAGAGTTGTGGTTTTTCTTCATGGGGTCAGCCCACTCATGCCGCCCCATGAGGACAGAAGCAAGAAGCTTCTGTCCCACCCTCACTGTCCTTTTCTGGAGTCTCCTACTGGTGTTTCTCATTGGCCAAACCTAACTGGAAGTCAGAAGATGGAAACCCTGTGATCCATACAGGTCACCCTTCCAGGCACAGAGGTGGGCATCTTAGGACAGAGTATTCTCATTCGCTGGGACTTTGATTTATACAAGAACTCAAGGGGTCAGATATTAACTAGATCTAGAAACATATATCTCCAAATATATGTTTAGTTTGTATTTGAATAGGAAGCCATTTAAAACTTAGCTACTTCTGGCTAAATTTGGAGAGGGCATTTTGGATCTGGTGTGGTGCCACACAGACTTGTCCCCAAATCCATCCCTGGTCGGAATTTCCCCAGGTTCCTGAAGAGAAGGGCCAATGGACCTATGAGTTCAAGTGCATTAGAAATGCTGGAACCTAAGGGGTACCTCCACCATTGAGAGCAAGATGGGCATTTCTGTAGCAGTCAGAGGGGACGAGAGAGGAGCCTAGAGACTTGGTCTATGTCACGATGTGTCCAGTATCAGTTAAACGCAAAGGCTGCAGTGATAAAAACTTCATGGCCAGTGAGGAGAACGTATGGGCCACCAACGACTCTGTAGAAACAGGAAGGACATGGGAGTTTAAGAAATCAGACAATCCTTGATGGAAGCTCAGGGCCTGGATCATGCCCCTCCACATACACAGATAGGCACACCAGTGCATGCACACACACTGATGCCACCCTCTTGGTTTGACCTTGCAAGCAACAATCACACTGAAACATGAAGAGTCTTCGAGTGACATTACCATGTCCTGTCATTGCTAACTTCAGGGAAATCTGACTACAGTCACAGAGTTTTTTAACAACATGGTTTCAAGTTCACAGCCCTTCTCTCTCACTCTTCAAACCCATTTAACCCCAGTGCCCATGGTGGCCTCCAAAATAAACTGACAACCTCATTTAACTGTCTCAAAAACAACCACGCACACAATCATGTACCAGATACTTTTACACTTTTACATTCAACAGTGCTCTAAGATGGGTCATTATTCCCATGTTTAAGATGAGAAAACTGAGGCTCAGAGTAACCGAGCAAACTTGATTACAACCATAATTCCTTCTTTATTATGCCACAGCTCCTGTTAAAATCAGAAGCAGAAAATCCACTCTAGGACTTCTGGGCATTGTCATTCTGAGCTCCTAGTCAAACTATGTACAGTGGAGAGGCGGCACATCGTTTCCCAAGTTGCTGAATGGCAGAGCAGACCTTTTACATCCGCATCTTTACACATCTTTCATGGACCATCTCAATCGGATGTGAACTGGTATTTCTAAGAGACAAGTGAAGACAGCGACACTTCTGCATCTGTCTTTTGAGGAGTAAAGCCACAGCTCTCTCTGACAGCACAATGCTCCACTGTTCTTTTCAACTCAGGGACGGAGCTGACAGGTGCCCAGAAGCTGTGCTCCTCCATCCTTCCACACCCCCCGAGAATGCTGCCAGAAAGAAAGAGGCCAATTCCAATGAATGTGACCTAAGAAATCCTGACTAGCAGGCATAATGAAGACACAGATAGGGGTGGGTTCCCCCAGAACCAGACGCTGAGACAAGGATTCGAGAACAAGTGGTTTATGTGGGGAGTGATTCCAGGTAAAAGCGTGGAGAGGGAAGGAAGCCATTGTAGTTTCTAATGTGGGCAACTGGGACTCAGCCCCATGGGGAAGCCCTGGGACACCTGTAGAATATGCCTTAAAGTTGTCACACTTGAGGGCAAAGAAGCTGGGAATTTATCTACTAATCCTTTCCAGTGGCTGGTGGAGGGCTGGTCCCAGGGCTCTTAACTCCCTGGCAGTCCTGCCCTGTGGCCAGCAGGGTCTGACTGGAGGACACCTTCAGGTAGAGGGACCAGGCGCCCGCAGGAGAAAACTGTTACCAGAAAAGGCAATGGTGACTACTAGCGGGTAGTGGGAGTAGCTATGTCTGCTGCCCCAGGTGGTTCCCTTCCCACATCTTTAGTTCCAGGCCTAGGAAGTAAGGGGTTTGAGGGGAGGTGTACTATAAGGAACATCGTGGCAGGATTGTCTATCTGTAGTTGCTTCTGACAGGAAATTTTCTTCACCATCTCTGCGCCTGTTTTCTCATTTATTCAATGAAGATAATAACATTCCCTATCCCATGAGGCTGGTGTGGGATTATGTGAGTTAATATGCGTGAAGCTCTTAGAACAGTGTCTGACACATAATAAGTACTCAATAAATGATCCAGCTCTACCTGGTCCATAGCATTGAGAATATATTGAAAGACCCATTCTCATCCACAATATAGAGATTGGATCACTTGTAATGCCTTAATCCTGGGGTACAGTAATCTCAAGAGACTCTGGACTCATTAAGTCAGAGAGACCTCAAGCCCTTGCTTAGATGGGCCTAACCTCCTAGACACCTCTTAGTCACTTCCTGTTAACTACCACATCTGTGAAGCTGTCTCTAGGACCAACTTCTGCCTCAGCATCCTGTCCAGTGTTCACACCCTCTCAGGCTGGAGCCTTGCCCTGCACCCCTGCTCCACTGTCTCCTTGCCCCCTTGGCAGGACCTTGAGCTCTACCAGCCCCTCTACTGTGGGAGGGGCATTGAATCCATTCCCAGGCTGTGCTGGGGTCCTGCTCCAAGGAGACAGCACCCATCTACCTTTTAGTACACCTAGTACTGGCAATCTCATTTGTTCATGTCACCCCACCATAGTCCCTCTTGCATGGGTCCCAAAAGGTATGGACCAATAGATGAACTGAATTTGGTGCAAGGATAATTAGCAAGAATCCATAAAAATTTCTGCACTTGAACCTCAAACCAAGAGCATACAAGCAAATGGGAGAGAGACCAGTGATGGCCTACTGCTTGGCAGAGACAGGGCTGGATGGCCTGCTCAGCCTGAGGTGAGGAAACTGGCTGACCCAGTCCTGTGCTGATTCCATTTCACCAGGCTCTGCCCACATCACACAGCCAAGGACAGCAGGAACAGCCTAGAAAGTAAGACCGTCCAGACCTCTCTGGGCCTTGGGAAGCTGCCCTCGAGCTATTCTTTGCAGAAATGAGACCCCCAAGGAGTCAAGGTCCTAAGGCACCAGTGACAGTATCAGAGTGCTATTCCTGAGCCACTCCTGCCACTATTACCACTACCACGAGGGTCTGGAGGAGGGAGGCCAGCATGAGCATCTAAGTACAATCACCTTCATCCTCGGGTCCCCCGGCTGATGCCCCCAACTAATATACGGAAGCCTCATTGGCTTTGTGTGTTTCCGCTGCCCCAGGCTTTTCAAACCCTTTTGCAACACAAGATGTTTTCTCCAGGCTTTGGTGAGTCACACCTGCCAATGCCAAGCTCTGTTCCTAGCATATGAGCCACCTCTGCTTTGCCTCTTCTGTCACTGCAGGTGCGAGCCTGTCTGAGTTGGACCTTTCTGGGGTCAGTCTTCACCTTAGGGCTTGGTGGCCACCAGCAATGGCTCTTCCCAGGACAGGTATGGCAGGGAGGCAGGGAGGCAAGCCTTGGGCCCCGTCAGAGAATACTGCTTCCATTTTAGTGGCCCTTTTCCTACTAAGATTTTAGAATATGTTTGATGCTGCTGGTCTTCTTTGAAAATGCATTCATATTCGCTGGGATATGATAATGGACTGAAATTATCTGCAAAGTTGACTGTTGGGGAAATGTAAAGGGTGATGGATTCTCTTAGGGGCATGTGGCCAACGAGGCCCACTGCATTTAGCATCTTTATTAAGGACCTGGTTGAAGGAGCATGAATAGTGTGCTTCATCATCTTATTTTTTTTTAATTTTTAAAAATTTCACAAATAATACATGTTTATTATGAAAAAGCAGATAGGCCAAAGGAAATTTTTAAAAAATTACTCTTCATGCCACTACTTATTTACTCTGAAATAACCATTCTTTTTAAAATAATATTTTTATTTTTCAATTATAGTTAGCCTATAACATTATATTAGTTTCAGGTGTACAGCACAGTGATTAGACATTTATATAATTATGAAGAGATCAGCCTGATGGATCTAGTAACCATCAGACACCATGATACATAGTTATTACAGTATTATTGACTATAGTTCACATGTTATATATCTTATATGCCCATCACTATTTTGTAACTACCAATTTGTTTCTTAATCTCTTCCTCTTTTTCCCCAGCCTCCCAAAACCCCTCCCATCTGGCAACCCTCAAAATGTTCTCTGTATCTATGAGTTTGTTTCTGTCTTGTTTTTTGTTATTTTGTTCTTTAGATTCCACATGTAAGTGAATTTGTATGGCATTTGTCTTTCTCTGTCTGATTTACTCTTCTCAGCACGATACCCTCTAAGTCTATCCATGTTGTTACAGATGGCAAGATTTCATTTAAAAAAAAATTTTATAGCTGAATAATATTTTATTGTATATATGTACCACCTCTTCTTTATCCATTTATCCATTGATGGACACCCAAGTTGCCTCCATATTTTGGCTATTGTAAATAACGCTGAAATGAAAATATGGACGCAGATCTTTCTTCAAAGTAGTATTTTGGGTTTCTTTGGATAAATACCCAGAAGTGGGATTAAGGGGTTCTTCTTTGTCTCTTGTTGTTAGCCTTTGTTTTAAAGTCCATTCTGTTTGGTATAAGTATTGCTACTCCAGGTTATTTTTTTATTTCCATTTTCATGAAATATATTTTCTCATCCCTTTACTTTCAGTCTGTGTGTGTCTTTCAATCTATGGTGAGTCTCTTTTAATTTTTTTTTTTTGGTATCTTTTAGGCAGCACATGTAAGGATCTTGTTTTCTTATCCATTTAGATACTCTTTTGATTGAAACATTTAGTCCTTTCTCATTTGAAGTAATTGTTGATGGATATGTAGTTATTGCCATTTTATTATTCATTTTTTTAAATTTATTTTTCTCTTCTTATTAAAGAAGTCCTTCTAACATTTCTTGTAATACTGGTTTGGTGTTAATGGACTTCTTTAGCTTTTTTCTTATCTGAGAAGCTCTTCATCTGTTCTTTGATCCTAAATGATAGCTTTCCTGAGTAGGGTTGAAATAACTACTGATTTTAACATTTTTGTGCAAATTTTCCATACTTAGGTGCATATATATATATATATACACATACATATGTGTATGTGTATGTGTGTGTGTGTGTGTGTATATACATATATACGCATACATACCTAGATATTACATATATATGGACTTGTCAGTTTTGCTCTGGGCAGTACTTCCCTTTGGTTATCCTCAAATCTAGTGAAAAGGCAGAGACAAGCGCTAGCTGCGTTGTGAGTAACTAAGAGAAGAGCCTCTTTGTGTTCGAGTTAGAATAGTGAAGAGAGAGTAATTGATGGAATTATTTGAAATATGTTCTCAGAGACTGATGACATCTGAGACATCCAGTTACAAATAGACATTTGACGAAAGTAGAAATGTGCTCTACCTGTTTTAAAACCTGCTTCCCCACCACTAGCTCAACAATATATTATGCATATCTTTCTATATCAGGAGATATGGACATTATCACTTTAATAGGTGAGTCATATTCCTCTTTATACATGTATAACCATAATTTATTTAAACGTTTCCTTTTACCAAAGCAACTTGAAAGCAGAGTGGTTGTGAGATAAGCAAGGCAAGGATGTGAATAAAGGTAAGCACTGGCCTTTAAACACAGTGATTCATAGCTTCTGAGGTAATACCCATTTGGCTTGGTCTCAGAGTCATGCCCATGTACTCTAGTACCTGCTGTCTGCCATGTCTTGTGCTTGCTCTGATCCTGACGAGGCTGGTCTATGGCTAGGTGATGTGCCATTCTGCCTGGTTTCTTTTTACACGATAGGGATCAGCACCCAAGCCAACTGCACCTGAGAGCCCTGATTGCTTGGCAAACCCTCCCACTTAGGCAGTTAGACCTCAATTTTAAGGACATCACCTCTTCTGCTCAAGGAATACCCCCACAATTCCTTCAAGGTGAGCATCACTCTTTCTCCTGTTCTTCTGGTTCTCTGCGTGTGTGTGTGTGTGCACGTGTGTGTGCGTGCACGCGCACGCGTGGGCGTGCACGTGTGTGTGTGTGTGTCTGTGTGCTTTCCCCAAACCTTCCCCATCCCAAATCCTAATTCTATGTCTACCCACCACCATATGTACACACCTTTTTTAACATTCTCTTTTTTTTAAATATTATTCAGAAAAGATGATGTACTGTCTCTATTTATAACATACATGTTAAATTCTTTCAGTTGAAGATGGTGGGTTGAACACAGTGTTCATTTTCTCTACTTCAGACCCCTCTAAAATGAGAATAATCCAATTTTTTGAAGGACAAAAAGAATAGAGAAAGAAACAGCAACAAATAATAGATTTCAACAATTGGATCAGATGGAGATGTGTTAACTGTTTTATCAGGAAGAATGAAGCTACACCTGAAAATCCTTCCAGAGGTGGATACTGAAGATAGCAGAGAACAGAAAGTTGATTTGCTCTACTCCAAGGCTCCTGTGGAGTTCAGAACCTGGAGGCACTAGATACTGTGGAGGGTAGGGATGAAGCTCAGGGCTACAGAAATTCAAGGCGATGAACTGAGTGACCAAACCCTCTAGTACACTATGTAGATTGTCTACTCACATTTCAATTCCACCATCATCCTTCTTCCTAACAGAACCCTGACTTTGTTAGAGTATCAACCCTTTTTCCACATAGCATGTTCTTCAAAAGAAAAATCAATCCTGAGATCTAACAGATGAAACTTGATTAACCAGTCAGCACATGACAGTTCATATGATCTCAAGTGGTGTGCTCATGATCCAGGTTGACCCAATAAAATAGAATAAAAGCACTAGGAGAAAGATTGTTTTCTTGTTTTCTAAAGTTGAATATAGGCATGAAAGTGTATATAGCTCAGTGCTTCTCAAACTCTCACATGCATATGACTCATTTGGAGATCCTATTAAAATGCAGATTCTGATGAGTAGATCTGAGACAGGGCTTGGGATTCTGCATTTATGACAAGATTTGGGGGTGATACTGATGCTCTGGTCCAAGGACCATACTTTGAGTAGCAAAGGCTTAGCTCAGTTGCTAGTGGCACAATTTTATTGTCATGAAGAAAACCAATGTGTTTGACTCAAATATTGAGAACAGCAAAACAAAGAGCCTGACAAACCCTGATTGCATCATTGAGCCACTGATCATACCACACCTGGAGCACTCTCTTTGAACTTTGAACTTCTAATTATATGGGATAATACTTTTGCCTAAGCTAATTAAAGTCAAGGCTCTGTCAACTATAGCTATACCCTGGGATGGGCAGAGGATTATTCTCTGGAGGAGAAAAATGAAAGAGGATAAAAATTCAGGGCCATCAGCTACAGGAGAGGGTAGGAGCCAGGTATAGGACCACAAACAGGAATTAATGATCTGCATGTAAATGAACCATGAAGAAACTTTCAGGGTAGTGGAAATATTAAAGTTTAAGTAATGTACAATTAAGATTTTTACATTTTACAACATATAAATCATACATCAATAAAAATATTTTTAAAGCTGCGAATGGAAAGTTGATATTCCCTGGACCCCTTCCATGCCCCATATCTCACTCTTTAGAAGCCAAGACTACACCAACAAAGGAAGAGATCAAAAAGTTCTTTTCTGGGTAAATGGCATGACCTAAAGAGAAGACTTCATGTATTGTCATTTGAGAATCTCCAAATGCAACAGTTCAGCATCTGAGCACTGAATGGTGAAACCTACTGGCTGGTAATCCTCCAGGCCCAGTCCCACACATACAGAGATTTCAATCACTTATTTAGTGCCTGTTTCATAGATGGGCAACAAAGGATGACTAGACTTGAGAAAAGACTCCAATATAACATAGAAAGAAAAAAAAAAGTAAATGAAATAAAACAACACAAAAATCAAAACAGAAAAAAAAAAGAACTGAAGAGAACAGAGATAATGCATAACTCAGAAGGAAACTGTAACATTGAATTAGTATACTCAGAACCATAAGGAAAGATATTGCTTCCATTAAAGAAGAATGGGGTTTAGAAAGAAAAAAAGAAATAAAGAAAGAAAGAAAGAAAGAAAGAAAGAAAGAAAGAAAGAAAGAAAGAAAGAAAGAAAGAGAAACAATTATAGAACAAGAAAGGACTATTAGAAATTAGAGTAAGAGAGAAAAAAATAAAACAATTCAATAAAATGTTAAGGGATAAATATAACAAAATCAATTAGAAAGCAGAACAAAAAGGTAGAGATAGAAAATATGGAATAAAACACAAGAGCCTTAGATAACCAACCAGGAAATTCAGTATGTAACTAATAGAAAAAATAGAGAGGGGAAAAAAGAGAGGAAGAAATTGTCAAAGAACTGATTTAAGAATAGTTCCTGGAACTAGACTGCATCTTCTACTTTTGGGCTTATATAACATTTCAGCCACCTGCAAAAGAATGAAACTAGACTGTTGTCTATCACCACACACCAAAATTAACTCAAAATGGATTAAGGACCTGACTGTAAGACCTGAAACAATAAAACACATAGAAGAAATCATAGGAACTAAACTCAAGGATCTTGGACTTAAAGAGTATTTTATGAATTTGACCTCAAAGGCAAGAGAAGTAAAAGCTAAAATAAATGAATGGGACTACATCAAACTAAAAATCTTCTGCTCAGCAAAAGAAACCATTAACAAGGTAAAGAGACAACCATCAGAATGGGAAAATATATTTGCAAGCAACACCTCTGATAAAGGCCTAATTCAAAATATACAAAGAACTCATACAAAGCAATAACAACAACAACAACAACAACAAAAACAAATGATCTAATCAAAAGATGGACAAAGGACACTTCTCCCTAGAAGACATAAAATGGCCAACAAATATTTGAAAAGATGCTCAACATTGCTAGCTATTAGGGAAATGCAAATTAAAACCACACCTGTTAGAATAGCTATAATCAACAGGACAAGTAATAACAAATGTTGGAGAGAAAAAGGAATCCTCATACACTGCTGGTAGGACTGCAAATCGGTACAGGCACTACAGAAAACAGTATGGAAGTTCCTCGGAAAACTAAGAATTGATCTGCCATATGATCCAGCAATCCCTCTACTGAGATTGAAAACTCATATCTGAAAAGATATTTGCAAGCTGATGTTCGTAGCAGCATTATTCACAGTGACCAGGACATAGAAGGAACCAAAGTGTCCTATGATAGATGATTGGATAAAGAAACTGTGGTACATATTGACTCAGCTATAAGAAAAGATGAAATACGGCCATTTGAGACAACATGGATGTACTTCAAGATAATCATACTAAGCAAAATGAGCCAGACAGAAAAAGTTGAAAATCACATGATGTAACTTACATGTGGGATGTAAACCTGAAAGCAATAAGTGAACAGGACAAACAAACAGAGACTCATGGACATGGATAGACTAGTGGTTACCAGAGGGTAAAGGAAAGGAGGGATTGGGATGGTAAACATGGTAAAGGGGGTCAAATACATGGTGACAGAAAAAAATCTAACTATGGGAGGTAAATACACAGTGTAAATATATTTATGCCTTAGTTAAAGTGTACAAATGAAACTTATTGGATTTTGTTAGCCAATGTCACAATAAATAAATATGAAAAATAATAAAATTTTAAAACAGCAGAAATAAATAACATATCCTAAAAGATTCCAAAGAGAAAAATATATTATATGCAAAAGACAAATAATTAGAATGGAATTTAAATTTCCAAGGACAGAATTGGAAGCTAGAAGACAATGAAGCAATTAATGTTATGACATTTTGAAATATATATTTTTTTCAACCCTGAATTTCATAGTCAATCAAATGAGAAATTTTGTGAGGATAAAGTAAAAATATTGTTAACATAAAACACTCAGAAAAAAATTACTTTTCATACAAACAACCTTCCTTAAAAAGCTACTGGAGAGTATGCTCCAGGAAAATTAGGGAGTAATCCATAAAAGAAGACAAAGGATCAAGAAATGGTGGATATGACCCAGGATAGAGGCAAAGGAAGTCCCTGGAGGATAGCTGTGTACAAGGCCTACAAATTAACCAGCACAATGGATGTAAGAGGAAAGAATTCCTTATGGTGGAAGTCTCCAGAAATAAAAAAAGGGTAAAATGATAAAATAAGTGAGATGATAAAATTTTTATAAAATGCTAATGATAGGTAGATAAGATCTAATTATTTTTTTAAAACTTTAAAAAATATGTATGTAGAAAAATATGTAAGTGAAACAACTAGGCAATCATTAACTCTAAGGAAAAGCAAAAACTGTTCAAGAAGAGGAACATAATTACAGTTAACTCTGTTCGATTATTTAAGTAAAAACAAAGACAAGACTAAAAGAGATGATGGGGTTACAGGGAGAGGTGAGGAAAGCTGCTGTAAGAAAGCTGCATTCTCCCATCCACATGTCAAGAAATAGACATATAGGCGTAAATGTAGAAATACAGTATTAAAGTTAACACCAAGGAACAAACCTAGAAGTATTTCAAATTACCTCCTCTGGGGAGATTGTGGCATCAGGGACTGCTCTTATTCATTATAACCCTTTTGCTGTTATTTTATTTATTTTTAACCATATGTAAACATGGCATTGCTATTTTTTTTTTAGAAGTTAAGTTTAAATATATGTTTAAATTGATGAAAGAATGAGATCACCAGACCATGCATTTGAAATCTGATCAGCTGAGTCAGTAAGGCACTGGATGCCAGACCTGAACCCATCACTGAGTCATCTTGAACAGATGACCTTTCTTTCCCCTTTGCCAGCCTCTGCTTCTCTAAAATGGAGGTAATGAAACCACCTTCAAAGAGGGCATCATGGCCGCTGTGGCCACTATAGGCCCTTCTAGGTGCTCAGTAAATATCCATGACTTGAACTTCGTGGATAGAGGGAAATTGGGTAGAAATAAGCAAGATAGAGTCAGATTTCAGAAAGCTAAGATGCCTGGCAAGATATCAGGTTTTTGCTGATTATGACACCTGGAACTGCTCTTCTGCTTTCCCTTCTGGGAGCTTCTCTCTGACAGTGACCATGCCCAAGGACCCTCCACTAAGTGGCCAGAGCAACGGAGGCACCTGATGGCGCTATACAGGCCCCAGAACTGCCTAAACGCAAAGGAAACATTCCCCTACCTGCTTCATTTTCATGATCAGCATCTGCTTAATGTGGGCAGAAGGATTTTTCTTTTTGATAGTTCAGTCTGTGATTTCCGTGCCCCCGGTGGCCTCTGGAATCCCATTCTGCTCAGCGAAAGTGCTCTTTTCAAACTGTCAGGAGGGGAAAGATGACAAGGCTTTAATGAAGTCAAGTCATCATTTTTTCATGGCGCATGAGGCCATAGGCAGCTCGGCTGGGGAGGGAACACAGAGATGGTTTCTTTCACCTCGGTCTCCTCCATGACCTCCCTGCTATATCTTGTCCCCAGTGCAGCTTGGGAGCTACTTCACATAAACAAGCCCAATGCTGCAGGGTTCCCTGAGGCCACTGGCTGGACCACTAAAGAGGGCACTGAGGTCTGATGCCATTAATCACCCAGACGAGCACTTGCAGATTCTTGGCTCCGCTGGGAGCTCCCTCTCCTCCCTGCCCCCAAGAGAATGAATCTCTCGATTTTCTCTCTGTGATTCAGCTAATATTAACAGGGCTTAAATCATTGAGGCTTCCAGATGTCAGATTTTTGCTGGTTTTCCTACAAATGAGCCACCAAATTTAGCCAGAAATGCTTTCTGTTTAAATAAAGACTGCATCCATTTAGAAATATATATATATATATTTCAAGATCTAGTTAATATCAGATCCCCTGAACTCCTCCCATAGTCCTGTATAATTCAAAAGCTCCAGTGAAAATAGATACTCATCTGCTGATAGGAATTCACATTCCTGAAAAGGCAAAAAGGCTCCTTTCACAGGGAGGATTGCTTTGGATACAGCTGTGAAAATCTGTCACTTGCATGGCATGGGGTTAGGGTGGAAGGAAAAAAATGCAAGGGATTAGGCTCTGACCCCAATATTCCTAGGGGAACCCAATGATATTCTAGTTGGTGGTCTAGGCCAGTGGTTCTTAAACTTCAGTATGCATCAGAATCACCTGGCAGACTTATAAAAACACAAATTGCTAGGACCTCCCCGGAGTTTCTGATGCAGTACCTCTGGGGTCAGGTCAGAGAAGTTACATTTACAGCAAATGCCCTAGTGATGCTGATGTTGCCTGTCAGGTGACCATATTTTGAGAATCAGTGCCCTAGAATTTCCTGAATGGCCACACCCAGGAGTTTGTTCCCAGGGGACTCTGCTGCCAGCCTGGTCTCTCCCATCCTTTCCCTGCTCACTGTTCTGTAGCAGCCTTCCCTAAGCTAGTGCTGAGCATGGCTGGAAACCCAGGAGGAATCTCAACTCCAGTTGCTCCCCAACAGGCTGAGCTTGCTGCTAAATTTGGCCCACTGTTGGGGTTGTCTGGTGGTCTGAGATGAGCCTTGGGCATACGCCTGCCCAGTGGGTCACAGCTTTTCCAGTCCCTGCAGAGTGGGTTCAGCCCAAGCAGCTGTGTTCAACCTTGCTTCAGTGACCCCGCATCTCAGTCCCTTTGCCACTAGAGCTCTGTCCCCAAACCCTTTACCAAAAAGTCTTGGACCTGTTGTCTTGCTTCCTTCTCCCCTCAGGCAGAGGCTAGACAATGCCCACTCTGGATGAGAAGCACTGTGCCTATCTGACTTAATGGGCTGTAGTCACACACATGCCCACCTACTCTCAAGGTGAGCTGTCCCAAGGAACAACTTCTTTAACACTGGCTCAGTCATAATCAAAATGGCCACTGAGATTTTGATGTTTGCCATGCTTCTGAGGAGTAACAAACTCAAGATAGGTAATACTTCTCCCCCCAGCCATACCTGTCTGGCACTCTAACTACCTCTACTTCCCTTTGGCTGAGCTGTCACCACGTCTACCCCAGAACCTACTCCCTTCCACTGCTCCCCCATCCCTTGCAACATCTTGATTATGACACCTTCTCTTTCCTTTCTCAGGGTTTTGCAAGACAGTGAGCATGCCTATGGACCCTCCACTTAGTAATCTCAGTTGTGATTCCATGAGTTCTTAATCCAGCCTTGCAGAGGCTCCCCAATTTCCTTGACACCCGCTGTGGCCAATACTAAGTTGTAGCTGCAAGGCATAGAGACTTGTGGTGAAGAACATGAGCTCAAGAGATAGACTCAGGTTTGATTGCCTGCTCTTCTACTTGCTAGCTCTGTGACCTCAGAGAAGCCACTCAGTCCCTCTGAGTCACAGTTTCATCATCAATAAATAGAGCTCATAACAGTACCTACTTCATAGGATGGATAAGAATTAGATGAGCTAAAGTATGTAAGGTACTGCATTTGTTTCCTATCACTGCTGTAACTAATTACCCCAAACTTAGTGACTGAAAAATAACAGAAATTTATTCTCTTATAGTCCTAGAGGCTAGATGCCTGAAACAAGGTTGAAATCAAGATGTCAGCAGGGCTGGTTCCTTCTGGAGGCCACAGAGGAGAATTCATTCCTTACCTCTTCTAGTTTCTGGTGGCTGCTGGCAATCCTTGGCTTGTGGTCACATCACTCAAATTTCTGCTTTTATGATCATATTTCCTTCTCCTCATCTGTGCTAAATATTCATCTGCCTTCCTACACTTGTGACTACATTTAGGGCTCACCCAGACAATTCAGGATAATCTTCCCACTTCAAGATCCTTAACTTAGTTACATCTGTAAAATCCCTTTTGCTATATAACGTGACATTTACAGGTTCCAGAGATTAAGACCTGGATATTTTGGAGATGTGTTATTTAGCCCACTGCAGGTGCTAAATGGAGTGCCTGGCATATAGAAACTTCATAAATTACTAATAAGAAGCTTCTATTTATTACTGTTATTATCATTACAATGTTTGTTTCCTAATTCTGCCAAAACATTATTCCTATGATCACCACCCTGTCAGCACAGGGGTGGATTTTAAGCACAATTATGTGAGGCTTGAATAACTAATGCTAGAATGTTTAGCCATTTATACCATCTATAAAATTCTTCCTTCCTAATATGCACTCTTAGCAGGAGATAGGAATTCTCAACAGAATGCAATAAAAGCCCCTCCAGGTAAACTTTTAACTAACAACTTATCAGAGCAAGATGATGCTTTAATGAGTTCTTTGAGCTCTCCGGATACATCCCTGAGCACAGCTTCCTCTGACCATCAAATCTAAGATTCCTATCAAGGTTGTGGCTGTGCTCTGTTCTTCCCCCACCTGGCAAGAGCTGAGCAAGCCCCTGAGGCTCTTATCTTAAGGGACAGCTATGAATGAAAAGTCGCTGTCTTCACTTCTGTCTGCATCTGTCCACAGAGCACATCCACAAGCTGTGATTTATAGGATAGAACTTTACCTGATCCTGCACAGCTTGTTGTACCTCTGGACACTGGACACTGATGGGAGTGAGTTTTAAGTGCAAAGAGTGTACAGAGCCATGGCATGGGTAGGTTAGGCCCAGGCCAAGAAGCAGCCAATTTTAAACCAGGTTTAATTCATGATTCTAGAATCAGTGTCATGGAGCCACCAAGGCCAATGAGAGGAAACCAACAAAGGGGGAGAGGGGGAGAGGGAGAGAGGGAGATAGAGAGGGAAGGAGAGAGAGAGAGAGAGAGAAACATCAAGAAATGCTCTAGTCAAGGATACAGCAGGTCAGTCTCTGGAGTAAGAGCCAAGACAAAAAGAAACTGGAGCGGAACATAGGAGGAGGGTCTGTGGTCATCTGACTAATTCTGGATCTTTCTTACCAGGGCCTCTTCTGAAGGGTCAATTCTTATACCTAAGGGTTTAAAGACCATGAATTTTTCACATTCATCACCCTAAGCATTCAGTTTCAAAATGTCTGAGAACATATCCCCAGGTTGGAGGTGGCCATGGTCAACTGTGCCAAGACAAACACCCCTCAGAGGCTTCACATTAGTGGCCTCAAGGACACATTCTTGGGGATCTTTTTCCTGAACTAACAGCTTCTTGTATTCCTTGGAGTCTTGTCTTAGTCAGCTCAGGCTTCTATAACAAGTAACAGACGTGAGTGGCTTAAACAATGAGTATTTATTGTTTATAGTTCTGGAGACTAGAAACGCAAGAGCAAGGTGCTATGATCATTGGGTTCTGGCAAGTATACCCTCTTCCTGGTTTGCAGACTGCTGACTTCTCATCATATCCTCACAGGGTGAAAGAGATCATCTCTCTGTCTCTTCTAAACTCATCCATGAGAATTTTATCCTCATGGTGTAAATACTTTCCAAAGGCTCCACTTCCAAATTCCATCACATTGGGAATCGGGAACTTTAATGCATGAACCCATGGGGTTCCTAGGAGGCTCACTGGATCTCAGTGTCTGAGAATCAGGACCACATGAGCTCCAGGCCTGGGAACTCAACTCAGGCCCAGTGGTGTCATCTCAGCTAAGCTCTCTGCTGAGAATTTTGAAGGAAACTTGATGCTATGATAGTCAGGGAAATTCCAGCTGGGTCTGCCTGTCTGACTACTTTTTGTTTTGTCCTTTACTCCTGCTCACACTTCCTGAGGTGGGTTCTCCATATCTCTTCTACTTTCCTAGAGTCTTGCCACTTCTCTTTTCCCAAGTCTACCTCCCCAGCCCCCATAACTATCTCCCACAGATTCTCTCACCTCCATATTTAAGGGAATATCAAGGCCACTAGCTAGGAACTCCCCATCTCAGCACCCATCTTCACACCATGCTCTTTTTCAAGGACAAGGAAATGGAGTGGAGCATGGGTCAAGTTGAGCTCTGAAGTCAGTCTATCAGCATCAAAGGTGGACTTTGCTTCCTACTCGCTGTGTGATTTCAGGTGATTCACTCCATGTGCAAAATAGAATAGCAAAGGATCATCCACTCATAGAGCTCCTGAGGAATAAATGAGAAATCAGCATATAAACGACAATGTCTTCCACAGGGCGTGTACAGAGTAATGTAGGTGATGATTATTATTGCTATATGTACAGCACAACACGTAAACAAATAGAAAGCAGTGTTGGGAATATGAACTCTGAAGTCCTGGCTGTGTTGCTTTTTAGCTCTGGGACCTTGAAAAAAGTTACTTAATCTCCTTGACCTTCAAATTTCTCATTTGGAGAATGAGGACATGACAGTGCCTGTCTGAGGTGGGAAAGGACACAACCTGTTTGAAGTTCCCAGCATAGTGTCTGTCCTCCATCAATAGGGTGGTGGCCTGCCCTCCCTTCCCCTCTCCAGGGTTGATGTCCAGCACGTGCAACCTGGGGCCCACCCTCTGTTGTCACCCTACCCTCACTCATGTATCTTCAGCATTTCCCTTTCTTCTGCATCTTGACCCTCAGTCTCCAGACAGGCCCAAGTTTCCCCACACAAAGCACACCCTCTTTCTATCTTTAAAAAAAATCTACCTTATTATTCTCCTCTTTTCACTAGAGAATTTCTAGAAAGGGTGGTCTACCCTTGACTGCAGGCTTCATTTGCTGATGATAGGGAGATTATAGGCTTTTACTGTTTCTCACCAGCTGTCTGGGATCTCTTAGGGACACCTCAGAATAATGAAGTCCTCAAGTGTTTGTGAGTTGTCTGTTGAGATGTTTGTGTTCTGTCTGCTGAGTTTATTTAGGTGGTCTAATATCCCATATCTTTTCTGTAAGTGGAGGTAGCAATTTGCCACTGGTAGCTAAGATGGCTTTGTAGGTGACTGAAATCAACTCTACCATAAAGTTAATTCTCCAAGCCTCTCTTGGGAGCTTTCTGGAGATGAACCAGCTCATTAAAGGAATCCAGGGGTGTGTGGGAGTGTTATGGGGGTGAAACAGAAGTAGGCTGACTCAAGAAGGTAGGAAAAAAATGGCTGGGGAAAAGTAAACTCTGTGGAGGAATCTGATTTAAACTATGTATAAAATGAAGAGGTAAGAGGTAGTCATAGTTTTTCACTAAATTCTAAGGGGAAAACAAACAAAAATCTTCTAAGACCTGAAGCTTCAACAAAGATGACGAGAAGCAGTTAAATGAAAACCCCTTTCAGTTTTGGTGCTGGGAAGATGAGAGCAGGGAGAAGGAAGTGTTTGCGTCCCTCAGAAGAAAACCTTGGTGAAGAAAGGAGCCCATCCTGGGATAGCAGAGACCCCACACCAGATGTCCACTGTTCCAGGAGGCTTCTATACACTCCCACTGTGACACCAATGGGCCCCTGCCAGTCACGATGCCCCATTGTCTGAGGCATTAGGACATGTTGGGGTCTGTGAATCCTGGAGCCCTGGGGACACTGTTTCCTGTGTCTATAGTTGAGAGGCACTATCCTCTCCAAACTGATCTCCTGTCACAAGATCCAGGAGACTCTCGATCTTCATCATTGCCTCAAGGGCAGGGCATGACTGAGACCTCCAAGCACATCACTAGCCCTCTGTGCAGCCCTCCAGGTGGGCTTGTGCACCTGCCTCATGTTCATTCTGAGTACACACACCTACACTCACCCCTCTAGTTCTGACTGGGGCCTGCATCCCTTCATACTGTGAGCTCTAGAGCATCTCATTTACCTTTGGCTGCTTCGTAAGGCCTGACACATAGTAGTTGCTTAATAACTATATCTTACTTAAATGAATAAATAAATAGCTCTTTGACCACAGTTATTATTATGCACTAGATCTTCTTTGTAGCATTTTATACATTTTGACTCATTTTATTCTCACAAAAGCCCTAAGAGCAGATACAGTTATTATTCCTACTTTACAGATGGGGAAACCCAATCCCCAGTGAGGTTCATTATCTTGCCTTAGGATATACAACTAGAAAGTGGCAGAGCCAAGATTTGAACAGTAGTCTGACATCAGAAGTTGAGCTGTTAACTCACGCATTAACTGCTCCTTAAAATATTTAAAGCAAATTTTCTCACTGCGATTGCCAAAGTCACCTGTATGCAGATTAGTAGAATACACTGGAGATTGGATTCTTGTCTGAAATGGCTTATTGCACGGGGAAGCCATGGGAGTCTGGTGGGAAGCTGCTGTGAAGAGGAGAAGAGAAAAAGAAAAGAAGAGATGGTTTACAGCCTCAGAATGATAGAGGGCCAGGGAAGCAGGCAGAGGGCTTGGCCCAGAGTGAGCAGAAAGAGAAAAGGAGAAAATCATCAAACCCTCCCAGGTTTAGTGGAGACTCATGAAAGAGACTAAAAATAAGAAAAGGGGGCATTCTGACCTGTGTAGCTTCCATACCCAGGAGGCTGATTCCTCAGGGAGTCACAGAGGAAAGGGAAGAAGCAGGACCACATGGAGCTATCGCTTGGGTGCCTAACGTGGCAAGCAAAGAGTGTCAGTCAGTCCCTATGCCAGGATCTGAAGGAGCACAGCAGACTTGGGGTGGAGGTGTGAATGTATGACAGATCCAATGTGAACAGAAAGAGAAGGACAAGAACCTCAGATCCAGCTGGCCAGCAGCTGGAATTACAGAAGGGCAAAGCTCAGCCCCTGAGAGAGGGAACTAGAAAGAGCCAGGCAGGGTGGTAGGTGAAAATTCAAGGCAAGCTCCAGTCCATGCAGGAGACTTGTGGACAATTGGGAAACAAAAACAGGCCTGCGATCGTATGGAGAGGGCTTAGCTGGGGGAAAGAGGTACAGTGGATAAGGAGAGCAGCAGCAGCTCCAGGTTCAGGGAGACTCGGGACCAGCCTCTCCTTCTCTGTCCAGATAACCACTCTAGAGCAGCAGAAGTCACCCCAAATCCCATTGCGGGAATAACTGGGCTTTTCACATGCAGGCTGACTGAGTCAGAAGCCTGAAAATGCATGTTGAAGGTTTTTTGTATGTCTGTAGCTGAGCAGGCCTGAGACAAGTAGGGATAAGCAGAGGGACAGGGTGTATCTCATTCTTTCAGTCGCCCACATATCCAACTATCCATCCAAATTTTACTGAAATCTAAGTGTCAGGCACTCTCCTGGGTCCTGTAAAAGTTAAGATTTTTAAGATCCATTTGGTGCCTTCATGGAGCCCCTGAGCTGCAGACTCTTGACACTGACTTAAATTGACAATGTGCAGTAAGCTTGAGGACGTATATCGATAAGTGATAGGGAGAGTTAGATGGTAGCTGTGATGATGGTGTGTGTAACCAATAGGAGACAGTTAGCATGTCATTTGTATGGGTGTTCAATACGAGCTGGGTAAAGAATGGCTGCTTTCTAAAATAAGCTACGTGTCAGGCCCCCTCACCTGCTCACCCTGTGAATGAGTTCAGTGAAGTGACTCAATAAGCCATTTCCTTTTACAGAGAGAGTATCAGATGATCTTTGCCAACATCAAGCCAGGCCACCGTGACCAGGGCTGTCATTTACCAAAGGGCAAAGTATCATTAGTCTGGAGGGAACTGAGTGGCTCCCTGAGGGGGTAAAGTTGTGCGAGGGCTTGGGGTGATAACTGCTAATCCCTGGGTTGTGCTTGCCCGGGCTCTGCCCTGCTTCCAAGAACGATGGGCTCCTTTCCACTGACCTCAGTTGGAAGGACAATAGAGGCCTCAAGGACAACACTGTCCACTCCCCTACCAGAAGCCTCTCCAAAAACCCTAAAGACACTCCGAGTCAGGTCCTCCCTCATGGTAGACTACAAAGGAACAGCGGACCCAAATTCATGTGCATTTCTTTTGCTAGTTAGTCTCTTTTTCTCCATGAATTTAAGCTCCATGAGAGCAGCTGTCTACTCTTCCTTGTTTACTGCTGTATCATTAGAAGGTAAAATAGTGCCAGGAAAAAAAAAAAAGAACGGTGCCAATAAGATAGAGAATGTTTAACATATTTTGTTAATTACATTTGTTGTGTATAAATGAATGAATGAATGAATGAATGAATGAATGAATATTTTAAGACCATGATTAGCTTGGGTTTCTGTCCCAGCTCAACTACTTAGTAACTCTGTTATTTGACCTTGGGTCAGTTACCTAACCTCAGTTCTGTGTAAGATAATGCATGTAAAACACTCATCATAGCGTCTGGCTCATAATCAAGGGTCAGGAAGGAGGAGCTTGATCATAATCATCATTGTAGTTGAAGCTACCTAAGTGCCTTTCTCCTGTGACCTGGATCCTCAGGTGACAGGAGGAAAACAATGTCGAGGTGGCTCAGATGTGGGATGAGAAGCAGCCTAGAGTAGTGGTTCTCAAATCGTGGCTCCCAGCCCAGCAGCTTCAGCATCACCTGGGAACTTGTCACAAAAAACAAATTCCCAGGCCTACTCCAGACCTACTGAATTAGAAACTCTAGAGACAAGGCCCAGCAATCTGGATTTTAATTAGCCTTCCAAGTGATTCTGGTGCACACAAATTTGAGGATTCTGGGCCTAGACCAAGGGGAAGTTGGAGAAGGCCAGATTCCTGGTAGAAAGGCCAAAGGCTTCCCCTCATCCTTAGAGAGAAGCAAAGAAGGAATCTGGGCAGCTCCAGGTGACAACAGTTTGGCCTTGCCCTCTCTGTTGCTGGCCTCCATCCGTTGCAAGGAAAGTGCCATTGGCTATGGGAAGAGCAGTGTTTGCCGAAGCACTGTCACTGAGGCCTGCTCTCTGCTCAGCATCTTGTGTACCTGTACTGCCAGAGGTTGGCAGGGCAGAGGTGGAATGGGAAGTGAGGCTGAAGCAAGAGGCTAACACCAGACAAACTTTTCCTGAGCATCCATGTGTGTTGGAGACTCAGAGCAAGAGTGGAGAGGTGTCTGTTTGAAGAGTGGTGACAAAGCACTCATGTTCCATCAGAAGAGTTACAGGAGTTGGAATAGCAGCACCCACAAACAATTGCAATTGCTTGCTTAGTAAACAGCCTTCGACTGCTACCCAAGTCTCCAGAATGTCTGTGGGAGGGGAATTTGGAGCTGTATCTTGGAGCAAGTGACATCAGAGAGAAGTCTGTGGCAGACAGATTAGGATGTGGGGGCCACTAAGGTTTTCAATGGAGGCAAAAGTATGTGTGACCCTTTGAGTGTTGGGAGGTGGGGTGGCTGCCTCTTTGAATCACCGTAGAACTTTTAGTCACCATTTTCCATCCTCCATCCCAGTAGATTCTGATTTAGTTTGTCTGGGGTGGGACCCAGGCATCATTACACACTTATAGACCTTCCCAGGTGATTCTAAAGCCCAATCAGGGTTAAAAACTGCTCTTCTAACCACTTCTCCTCCATTCAGGAGAGCTAATGTACCATGTCACCTATGTCTCCCACACTTGTGTCTTTGAACATCTGTCCATGTCTCTGTTTTTTTTTTTTCTCAATTGGAATGTCTGGTGTTGGGGTTGGGAAATCCTGATTTTGAAACCAACTGAGAAATAAAATTCATGAGACAAAAGATGGAGATCACAGTGCCCACACCATAAGTTAAAGTCAGGAAGCTTTAGATCCATTGCCAAATGGGTCTGCACTCCTGCCACATTGAATCAGACAGACATATCCACTCAGCATCGGTTGCACCTCACAACTTCCCAGAGAGACAGTGTCAGTCCTGGGAGGTTTCCCAATACCCGAGAACTGGTTGGAGCATTGTTTCCTCTCTGTGGGCAGCCAAAGAAGAAGATAGAGAAGACCTAGAAGGGGCTAGGCTGAGCATGCTCGGTTCTCTCAAACTCAACAATCAGATAAGTCACTTATCCTCCCAGTAGAAATGAGTGAAGGGAAGGACAAAAGCAAGAAGAGTTCCCTTCATACTTTTCTCTCCTAGATAGTGCCATAGAAATGTCTTCTCCTCCATGGAAACACAAGTCTTGGGGTATAGATGTTCTCCCCTCACATCAGATTACTTCTCTGAGCATTTGTGAATTTCTCTCTGAATATCTGAGGGTGTGTGTTTTTCTGTAGGTGTGGCTGTGTGTCTGGGAGTATATTTATATTAATACAGATGTCTGTGTGCCTGTGTGTATCTGTCTGATTCTTTGGGTGTCTGTGTGGCAAAGCTTGGATCTGCATCCTTCCTGCCACCCACGCCCTCAAATCTCAGCTGTTCCATCTGCCTTATTGCGGGCTCCCTGTATTTGCTGCTCATACATCCTTAGAGATCTCACTAATGCTCCCAGCAGGCACTGTGCTCACAGAACATGCTGTCCCAAGATGATTCCACTTCTCGTCTATACCATGACAAGACAGCAGTGAGAATGGTCTGTGCTCAGATGGGACTTTTCCAGGTAGGGCTTATCCCAGGCACTGGGTTCATGAGCTCTTGGAAGGAATGAGAGTAGGCAGGGGGAGCTCTATCCTTCAGTCCACAGGATCTGATGAACCCTTGGGGTAGATTCAGCCATGTGTTGGTTCTCCCATGTGCTGGGAAGACCTAACCCCTGGCTAAGTCTGGGGGCTAGATTTACTCCCTCTTCCCCACAAAGGGTTGGCTATGGCTCTCTCCAGTCCAAGGCTGGGCCTTCTGCAGTCTTAGGGGATTATTCTCTTTTGCAAGGTTTCCTGTGGAAACCTACCTTCTCTTCTTCCATAGCTCCTGCTAGGGAACCTCAGGAACTGGACCTTCCAAATACTAATGCTCCACAAACATTGACTTTGGAATCAGATAGAACAAAGGTGAAGACCCTACTCTACCACATATCAATTGTGTAACTCTGGAAAAGTCACCTCTCTCTGCACCTCACTCTTCTCATCTGTGAAATGGAGTTATTAATGATAAAGGTAGTTAATATCTATTGAGAATTTACTATGTACTATGTACTGTTCTAAGAATTGTACAAGTATCATATTAGTTATGTATTGCTGCTTAACAAATTATGAAACTGAGTGGCTTAAAATGACAAACATTTATTATCTCACAGTCTCTATGGGTCAGGAATATGAGCATGACTTAGCTGTGTCTCATGCAGGCCACAATTAAGCTGTCAGGTGGGGCTGCAGTCATCTCAAGGCTCAACTGGTGGAGGATCTGCTTCCAAGCTCACTCACGTGGCTGTTGGAAGGATTCAGTTCCTCATGGGCAGTTGGACTGATCGCCTCATTCCTAGCTATTAATCAGAGGCCACCCTCATTTCCTTCCCATGGGGAATTTCACCCATGCAGTTGCTTTTATTAGGACAAGAAAGAAAGCAAAAGAAGGTAAGCAAGATGAAAGTCATTGTCTCTTATACCTTAATCTCAAAGTGACATACTATCAATTTGCCATATTCTCTTATTAGAAGCAAGTCACTAGGTCCTACCCACACTCAAGAGGATTACACGAGGGTACAAATACCCAGAGGCAGGGATCATTGGGAGCCATCTCAGAGGCTGCCCATCATATGTATTAAGTCACTTTATCCTCAAAGCACTATGTGAGAGTTATTATTAACATCTTCTGTTAATATTTATAATATCACCATTCTTTAAATATAGAAACTAGGACACAGAGACTTTCTCAAGGTCATATAACTAGTATATGAAGCCAGCTCCAGATTCTGTGCTCTTGACTGTTAAACCTGAGGTTGTTGGTAGGATCAAAAGTGACACTGTAAATAATGACTCCATGGTCCTCATGAATACATGCTCCTTACCACAGTATCTCCCCATAGCTCTGCCTTACTCAGTGTCTTGCCCTGGAGGAAGGAATATAAGTCCCCAGCCAAGTGTGCAGCTTTTTATAAGCTCTGAAAGTTTATTCTCAGCCTAATCACACCCTCTTTCATCTCTGATTGGTCACCATGCTTTATTTCTAACTTCTGATTGGCTGCAGAGCAAACTAGCATCCAAGATAAGAGGGACAAGTACAAGACAGCATCTAGTTCTGCACAATGAATTCAAGTCTTCTGCCCTACATAGGCTCCATTTCAAGCACATGCAGATGAGCTCACTCAAACACAGATGGCTTTGTTCAGTTGGAAATGGTTGAAGACTGGGGTTAGGATTTGAGATGGAGTTAGAATATTCCCTATTGAGACTTGGAAGGAGGAGAGAGCTGCTCTGGACATGCTAGAAATGCCCTGATGGCCCATCTATGGTAAGTGGCATAGAGAAATCTGGGCCTTCTGACTCAGTGATGGCTCCTTCTATATAATTTAGTCCAATTTTATGGGTCATTGGAACCATTCTTCCTTTCTCCCCATCTCCTGCTGTCTCATGCAACAAAAATGTCTTCCTTCTGAAAGAAGGTGGGAAGAAGGGGTGATGGTTTCATCTTTCCTTCCACTTTTCACTCCCTTTTTAATGTGGGTGGAGGAGAGATTGGCATGGTTTTTTAAGATGTCAAGAGGCTGGCACATGCTGGTTCATGTCTCTCTAATCTGTAGCATCCCTCCCACATGTGACCTCTCTCCTGGCCACAATTCCTCCTGCATATAGTAGCTAAGAATCTGCTTGGAAGACCCACAACTACCCTCAGGTGGCCTCCAGAGTCTAAAAGTAGAAGAAGGCCTCAAGAAAACCACTTCAGCTTCAGATTACAGCTGTTTTCAAATTCATCTTTGCCAGTTATAAAGTCAATATTTTCATCCCCATCAAAATACTATGTATAATTCCCTACTGGTTCAGAACTTTGAGGAGAGGTGAATATGATTAATTATGAATCTTACAAACTCCAACATTAAGAGGCAATAAAAGGCTTGCTAGGGCCCACAGCAAAGCCAGGATCATGACTATGTCTACTAGGCTGTCCATGCACTTTACACCTTATCACATCCTTTCCTCAGCACTGCTATGGGGAACATAAGGTACCACAGAGGTGTCAGAGGAAACTTTAGTTCTTCATGGCTCAGCTCCAATGCTTCAGACTCAGAGACACAATTCCTAAGGCTACAAAGGTACCTAACCAAGGGTCTAAAGTAGGGACCTGACTACAAACCCTCTCTGGTACATCACCTGTTTATCAAATATTGTTTCCCTTTCTCTTGACTTTCATTGGAGAAATGCACTTCCCCACCCCGCAGATCCTGGGCTTGGACATGAAGCTTGCTTTGGTCGATAGAACATGGGTGAAAGTAACAGTGTATTCATCAAAGCCTAGGGCTTTAGAGGAATCCTATCCTGGAAAATGTGCCCAGGTAGCCTCCTGACATCAGAAGAATGAGAGACATGTGAAGCAGACCTGAACCAAATCCATGACCTACAGCAAAGCCCAGGCTAGATCAGCCTAACCTCAGCTGACCTGTAAATATGATATGATACAGGTCATAAATATTTATTGTTATTTGTCATTGAGTTTTTGTGTAGTGCAGAGGGTTGTGATACAGCATGATTATGGTAGTAGTTAATGATGTACTCTCCAAGATGACCACAGGAAAGTTAGTGATGCCTACGTGGTCAAGAAAGACTTCAAAGAGAAAAGGCTGCAGTGAGTCCTAAATAGCAATCTGGACTTAGAGGTAAGGGGCCTAAAAGTGGGCTTCTATCAGTCACATTTGTGGGTAGGTCAGTGGAAGTATGTTGTGACACATGTAGGTGCTATAGGTCAAGCGTTGCATGCTTGTTCCCATGTCAGTGTGCAGTGTGGAGTATGGAGTATGGTGCAAAAGAAATCCCTGTCTACAAGTCTTGAGTGCTGACTTCTTTTTAAGCCGAGGCCATTTTTTCCTCTATTTTTTACCCCAAAGAACTAATCTTTTTGTATTATTATTACATTAGGTTTATCTTGAGTGAAATGTGAATGTGAATTTTATCTATGGCTTAAGACATAATTGTGGGATGAAAAATTCAAATACCCAAGGAAAACATCGCTATCAGCACCGCCTTGCTGGGAGGTGAAGCAGTGCCCACGTGCAGCCAGACACACCACGTTTCCTCAGGCATCTCTTCCTCCTGTGCGCTTATCACCTTGGCCATTCGGATGAGGTTATTTGTCCAATTTAGGAAATCATTACAAATTGTCTAAGTGGGACTTTTCTGTCACTGAGCTCTATGCGTACTCACTCAACCACAGGGTGAGAAGGAACACAGAGAGCATATTCCAAGCCCACTTTCTATAGCTGAGTCACTCCCCGCCTCCCACCGACATGTTCATTGGAAGAGTAGTTTCATGAGATGTTAAAAAATGTCACTTGAAAAAAAGTTGACTAGTCAAATGTGAGAAGCATTGGATTCAAGAAGGCCAAACAATCATTTCTCCTGCAGAACTCAGTATTTAGCCGGTCAATGCGCATTGTAAATTGTCAAGAGGGACTATTGGACACAGCTTCTCAAACTATTTGATATCAGAATTTCCTACTCTCTCATACCTTTTTTTTTTTTTCAGGGATATGATAGGTGTAGAGTTCCATGGAACATAAATTTTTTAAATTACTCAATAACATCCATTGATTTCATTGTGGACCTGCTTTCATTATTGGAAAGTTCTCACACTGAGCTAAAGTCCATGTGACCAGGCTCCTCCCATTTCCTGGAGCTCTGCATTACGACCGCTCCTTCTACCCAGTACTGACTCTCAGACCTTCAAACCCAGGGATTCTGCCCTCTTGAGTCAGGTTGCCTCAATTTTAATTTCTAGTCTACAGTTTAAGTACTATTGTTAGCAGAGTAATAAGAAAAATGGGAGTGGGGGGACATGCATTTTTTTTACTCTGCCATGTTTTGAATTGTTTGATCTTGAGCAAGTTTCTTAACTTCTCAGAAGCCTCAGTTTCCTTGTATGTAAAGTGAGTAAGAAAGGTAATGCAAGTTATGGGCCTAGCTCAGAGGCTAGCACATGGAAGCTCTCCTAAAATGGTAACGCTTATCGTTGTCACTACGGAATCCCATCTTCATGTCCCTGCCTTTCAATGTAGCATATGATAATTTCCAAGAAGTATCCCCTCTCTTTAAGGCTGCAGATCCTTGCTATGTTTAATTCACATCAACACTGACACCTACTCTATGTCAGGGCCCATCCAGGGCTCTGGGAACATAGTACTGAATAAGACATAATAATTATCTTCAAAGCTCTCACAACCAGGTAGAGGACACAACGAGAAACCTCAGCTCAAAGTTCTTGGGAAAACCAGGTGACCACTGTCTCAAATTAGGAAGAATAGAGAGATCCAAGCTTGCAAGGATGATTAAAGAGCACAGACATTTATGCATGTGCTTTTCTCTTTCCACCCCACCCCACTGTAAGATGCTTTCACCATCTCTCTGCAGCCAGAGTTTTGTCCAGAAAGGGTGTGCCACAAACATCCTCTCCCATCTTTAACGTACTGTGTGCTATTCCCTGGTGGCTGAGCTGCCTGGAATGACACAGAATCAGAAATCTGTGCTTCCAATTACCTCGAGAAGGGGAATTGGGGAGCCAGGGAGTCAATATTGAGATCTTCTCATTTCCCCACCGCAGCCATTGATCCTGGGTGAAAGGGGACAAACTTTTGAAAGCACGCTACCTTGTTTGAAAACAAGAGAACACTTTTAAACTGGGTCAAAACTGTGCCCCCTGCTTTCCTCTTAAATATAAATGAACAACAGTTGTTCATACTTACTTGGCTCTAAAGGGCTGCCTTTTTCAACCATAATCACCGTATTTTTGAAAATGCTGTTCCTCTCCTGACTTTGCCCTGATGACAGAAACCAATATGTTCTTGCACATTCAGCAGGTTATTTTTTAAAGGAAACTGAGAGTTTTTCCCCAATCACGCATCTTCCCTGAGAAATTCAAGACACACAACAGAAGCAGAGTTCAATATCTAATATCTTAGCTTTGCCAATGTCAAGGGTGTGAAACACATTAATGTATACCCAGCTGTGATCATTTGTTTCTTCAATAAACATTTATTGAGTGTCTGCTGTGTGCCTGGCTCAGTGCTGTAGGGACACTACAAGACAACAATAACAGTAGAAGGCGCTAACTCTTACTGAATGCCAGTCACAGGCCTGTCATTCACTTAACCCTTTAATCTTCACAACAACCCAGTGAGACAGAGACTAGTATTTTTTTTCACATTTTATGCATAAAGAAACAGAGGCAGAGAGAAATAAAATAACTCACCCAAGGTCATGCATCTAGGAAATGGCGGAGCCAGGATGGGGGCCCTGCAGTCTGGTTCCAAAGCTGGTGTACTTAATTGCAACACTCTACCATTCCCTCAGTGATGACTGAGACAGATTTTGCCCCCTGGTCAGCAACAGGCTCATAGGAAAGACAGCCAAGTAAACGGGCAATGATGATGGGGAGGGATAAATGCTGCATGGAGGTGCTAAGGGAGCTCATAGAACGGCACCGTCTCATAGGGAGTGCCAGAGACTGACGTGTCTGAGCTTTCTCTCTGAGGTGCTCTAGTTCAGTACTTCACAAGATTTAATGTCCACTCAATCACCCAGAGATCTTGTTAAAATGTAGATTCTGATTCGGTAGGTCTAATGTGGGGCCTGAGAATCTGCATTTCCAAAAAAAAAAAAAAGCCCATTCTTTCTAACTAAGTCAGTGATATAAGGCTCTAGGCTACGCACAGCAAACATTTTTTTTTTCCACTAGAATAGTATCATGAAGATAGGTGGCCTTCCCCTTCCTGATGCCAAGCCTAGGTAATAACATTTTAGACAATGATGTTATGGCTATTGTTATAATCACCATGTATCTGCTATACCAGGCATGATGTTAGGAGATTATTGATTGGCTAAACTCAGAGCTTCCTATGAGTCAGCTGCTATTCTAAGTGCTTCGTGGACATTTAGCCTTCCAAGGACCCTAGAAGGGAAGTACTACCATTATCAGCCCCATTTTACATATGAGGAAACTGAGGCCTAAAGAGTAAGTGACCTAGTGACTTGCTCAGGTTTACACCACCAGTAAGAAGCAGAGCAGGGCTTTGAAGTGTGGATGTATAGAGCCCTTCTGGCAGCTTGCTTCTTGAATCTCATTTACTCACCCATTTCCCTAACAAAGAGGCTCAGGGTCAGAGGTTAAGTTATTTGAGCTAGGCCACTCCACTAGTGAGGGGCAAAGTCAAGGTTCAGACAGAGGTGCACCTGACCCCAAGTTCATTCCTTTAACAGCTCTATAACAAAATAGGAATTGGAATTTCTGCTCAGGCCCCAAGCGGTCGTTTTGGGGGTATAACCAAAATTATGGATTCATTTATGACAACAAATAGACCCATTAAGGAATTAGGCTACAATCTGGGCCCCAAGCTCCTGAAGGGGAGTTATGTCTCTTTTATCCTTTATCTTTTCCATTTCAAATTACATGAAAAGGATTTTGTTGTCTCTAATCAAAATATGTCTATTTTTCTTCATTCATCCTGGGGAAAGAGAACAAGAAATAATTCCAGAAACATCACCATACTGCAGACATTGGGGGAAACTGAGACTATAACCACTTGAGACCCAGGGACTGGGAAGGAGTGGGTGCTGAGGCAGGCCCTCCAGCCCCACCCCACTCACCAGGCCCCTGTCCAGCCACCCAGCCTAGCAGCCCTGCAGGCCTTGGTTCTCTTCCTCTTCCTGGAATGGAATGGCATTCCTCATCATTCTGTCTCCTCCTCCTGTTCCTTTCATCCACTGACTGGCTATCTGAGAGATGACCCCTCCCACTCAACACTGGGCCTCTTGCCGTCAGCACTGCTGTCAAGCACTGATTGCTAGTAAAAGTGGTACAATTGTTGATTGGGAATAAGAAATAAAAATAAACCTCTCAAGCTGACCAGCCACTGTGTCGGGCCATGTTTAAAGACTGTCATCTTGAAGCCAGGGGAATAGGAAAAATTGTCATCAGCTCAGACTGGCTGCCACACTACCCACTCAGCTCCCCAAACCAGCATCTATTACCTCTTTTCAAAAGCATTTCTTCTTCCTGTGCCAGTCCCCCGTGCTCACCTAGAGATGCCCAAACCCCACACCTATCTCAGTGCATCCTAGGCAGGTTATACCTGTCATCATTACCCACCCCAAGGAAGCATGTGTGCATTTGTCCACAGTGACATACTAAAGGCCTGGGGAGGCTGGGGGAGTCTAGAACCACAGATGTTGGGGTGCAGAGACAGGGGAGGAGGGAGAATACAACAGCTCAAGGTTGTCCAGTCATGGTTCAAGCATCAAGAGTGTCCCAGAAGCGTTGGGCAAGGGGTCGCTGACATCCAGGCAGGCATCCACCACCAGGAGTTCAGTCCACGTGTAGCAAGCCCTTGGCACTGTCTGGACCAGGACCTCACGCAAGGCCAGGTCTCAAGTCTCTCAGAGTCTGGGGAAGTGGGAAAGCTCATGGAAACGTATTTCAAAGAGGCTCTAAGCTTAAGCCTCGTTGAACACTGTGGTGGTAAGGGCAATATTAACGATGGCAGGGAAACTGAAGTCTCCAGAGAAATGGTCTGGAACTCTTAGAAACATTTCAGGGGCTTTAGGTGAGATCTGGGTCCCTGAATCAAACTGGAAAGCAGCCTAAGAGTGATCAGTGCTCCCCACTCCAACCCCATACTTCCCCCAGGAGTGAAGAGGAACTGAGATTTCTTAAATATTTCCTGCTTCAGCTCAGTCTGGGATCTTTGGAAGAGATGAGGACTGCACCTAAATGTGTGGGGACCAGTGGGGTCAGCTGTCAGGAGAGCCAGAGGGCAGAGGCAGACACACAGAGGGAGGAGTGGAAAGGGGAAAGATACCCTCACTTCCTAGCCCCCACAAACACTCTTTTCTGTTTGGTTTGCAAGACTCATGTTATTACCTCAGGGGTTCATTACCTCTCATTTGAGTTAAATAGTCACACTCATGTTTTTTAGATCTTTTCTTCAGAGATTTTATCACATACCTGGTGATATATAATATTCGCTCCTATTACAAATATAAGATTTTGAACAAAATCCTGGAGTTTTCTCAGATTGACCAATTTAGGTCCAATGCTCATCCTTAACTAAATAACTGTGACTGGAAGAAGGTGATGCACAAATGTAAATGAGACCACATTATTAGTTTTATCCAATCGCACCCTACTCCTGAGCAGGGAGTGGGTTAAATGTACCCCAAATGGACAAATGGGAGATATGGGGTCCTTTTAAGAAAAGGGCAGAGAGAAATAGATGCTGGGGAGGCAGCCAATAATGGCCATGAAAGCCGCCTGCCATTCACTTCCTGCTGTGTGGTGTGGCCCTGAGGATTGGGGACCCCTGTTCTAGAGGACTTTGAACCCATTTTTTAAATATAAAAATGCCACACCTCTGATTTGTTTGCAAAAGCAGCTGATTGAAGTGTGGAATATAGAAATCTACTAGCCAAATGCAAACACTCTCATTAAAGAGTTAGCTTTAAAATGGACTCTAGAGATGATTTGGCTTGATTCTCACCAAGTCAGCACTCCACTTTAGGGGTGCCTATAAGAATTTCAGGAGAAAGGGGCAGTGTGAGATTTCTGAATTTAACAAAAAGTAGCAGTGGGTTTTTAAAGATTGGGAAACGCTGGCCAATTACATCATGAGCAACTTTCCAAAATTTTGACATAGCAGTTTGGCATAGTATAAAAGGGTTTGAGCCTCTGAACACAGACAGACTTAAGTCTGAAGAATTCTACTGGTGTTACTTATCAGCCTTCTAACTGCTACGAACTGAATATTTGTATTCCCCAAATTCATATGTTGAAGCCTAATTCTCAATGTGATGGTATTCGGAGGTGGGTGAGGTGATTAGGTAACAAGGGTGAATGGAATTAGTGGCCTTATAAAAGAGCCATGAGAGAGATGATTTCTCTCCATCATAGGACAATACAGTGAGAAGATGGGCAATTTGCAAACCAGGAAGAGGGTTCTCACCAAACCCTGGATATGCCTCCACCTTGACCTTGGACTTTCAGCCTCCAGAACTTAGAGAAATACATGTTTGTTGTTTAAGCCATCTAGTCTATGGTCTTCTGTTACAGCAGACTGAACTAATACACTGACCTTGAGCTATTTAATTTAGCCAAGTCTCGGGCTTCTCATCTGTAAAATGGAGATGATAGCAGAAGGTTGCTGTGATTATTAAATGAGATAAGGTGCAAAGTGAGCTCAGTGCTTGACTTGAACAAAGGGCATATCTCTGATCTTTATTATTATGTGAGTGTTGAGTAATTGTATCACATGTGCCACTGGAAAGAAAAGGTATAAAGTCACTGACACAGATGAGAAAACTGTAGTCCAAGTTGGAGAATGATGTACCTAAGGTCCCCACAATTGATGGATGGTTGAGCCACAACAAGAGCATACTTCAACTCAAGACATGCTCTTTATCTTCAGACTCCAGGGTTCACACATCTTGTTCTTCCATCACATTCACCCTTATTTTCCCACCACCAACCCAGCATTATGTCTCACATATAACAGAAGTGCTGGCCTTCTGGAGTATCTGCATGGTTGGAGGAAGGGAGACAGAGCTCATGAGTTACTAAAGACACTTCCAGGAAAAGTATTCTGCATTGACATCTGACCACCTTCTGTCCATCTTCCTTTGCCAGGTTCTATTCCCAACTGTTATTAATTACTTTGGGCAGGAGAAAAACTGCTGAAGTATCACTCAATTCTGAAAACAACAGCTGCTGCAGCAGCAGCAGACAGGAATTGGTTCTCCCTGCACTGGCTAAATGACTTCAATTGGGTGATCCCATTAGTGGGAGATGGGACTCCCTTAATGAGCATCCCTCAGTAGGTCTCCTTCTGATTGTCCTTTCAGACACATGGCAAAAACACCTTTAAAGACCTCTGCATCTGCTCTCACTGCTCTACCACACATGCATGTGCGCATGCGCGCGCGCACGCGCGCGCGCGCACACACACACACACACACACACACACACACACACGCACGCACGCATACACACACATGCTCCCTAGAGATTCTCTGCTTGATATAACAAATAAGAACCTACCAATGACCCCAGTGTGGTTTAGAGGGTACTTTTTCCAGTAGAGCAATAAAGAATGCACAGAGCAGGGGTAGCATCGTCGTCTTGGAGATACTGTGGTTTTCCTCTTTAGGCCTAGGTGGACAGTGAGAAGTAATGTCATGGAACTTGGATTCCTAGGATCAATGCAGTTGTTGACATCCCAGCATAACACAGGCCAGGTGTCAAAGGCAAGATGAATGTTAATTCCATTATGGGCAGCAAGGCTAGAATGGTGATTAATGTGACTTGATCCACAGACATATGCACTGATGCCTAATATATCAAGGTGTTTTCAAGGGGCGCGATAGATGGACAGACAACTAATGTATGCCTTCACTTGTATGCCTTTTTAAAAATCCAGAGCTTATGAGCACAAGGCTGATTATCAGCCACTGCCACAGAAGAATCAAGTTTCTAACTCAGTTTCCAGACCTAAGTTAGTTTATGGAATCAGGACCTGTTAATTGAAAGAGAGGCTGATCTCCTTGAGGAAGGATGGTGAACATACATACAGAAAATATATCCCTAATTATTTTTCAGAGGGTTCATGGCTATTTTTCAGGGTAACTAAGTGCTGAGGAAAAGGGAGATATCCAGACCTTTAGATGACTACTTGGGTGTGGAGATGGAGGTGATATTAACACATGATCTGAAACACTATTAAGGCCCTCCAGTTAAAGTGAAGAACATGAGAAGGCAGGGGATCAACGGAGTTCTGATCTAAGTCTCTCTCACAGAGGGTCTAATGGGCCCTGGATCCTGGACCCACCATGTAATTATTTCCTGAGTCCTCAAGTGTATAATTGGAATAGCTATACTTTGCAAGTGGAATAGCCCTCATATTAGTTCTCTAGCCTCTAAACTAACAGCCATTTTTGGTAAGAAGGACAGAGTGAAAACCCCTAAAACTGTACCCCATTCCCTCAGTTATAATAGTAAATCAGATGCCATCTGCATCCTTGAAGGAATAGCAGAGATTAGTGCCTCCACAAAAGACTTAAAGGTGTTTCCCTTCACATTTCTACTTTATGGCCCATACAAAAATCAAATGGTCATGGCAGATGAAAGTAAACAACCATAAACTTAACCAGAAATTTGCCCCAGTCACAGCTACCATGTGTTATCTTTACTGAGCATATCAACATGTTATCCAGCATTTATATGTGATTATTGATTTATCAAATAAATTGTTCTGGATACTTATTGGTGAGGATGATCAAAAACAATTTCCCTTTACATGGGAAGGACATTAATACATATTCGCTCATGCTAGGATTATGTTGACTCTCCCACAATCATTGGATCAGTGACATCTCTGCCTATAGAGGAGACTGTGTCCTGACACTCCGTGGAACCCTAACCAGCTCTACACAGAGTAACTTAAAAGTGCCTTATCTCAGGCCCATACCATGTACTTTTTGTCTCCCATCTAAGGATTCTCTCTTGATGCTACAGTGCAGTATATTGTGAAAATATGCTCAGGATTTATGCTTGTGTAACACAGAAGTGTGGCAGTCAATGCGGGTCAAGTTTTAACCAATGGGTGACAAGAAGATGATGTAAAACTACTTCCCTCCTTCTATCCCTGGACACATGGTCCTAGGATGCATTTCATATGGGTTTGTTGATGACCTTGGAGGATCAACCAACTAGTCAACCATGGTGATGGTCAACTTAATAATGTGCCCTTGATTCTCTCCTTCCCTGCTTCCCTTCCCTGTCCCTCACTTCTTCTCTCTGGGATCATATTTCTCAAGAAAGTACCCATATACATAAGCTTATATGTCAAGCTTTGCTTTCTGGAGAACTCAAACTGGGTCACTGACATTTCTAGACTAGAGAATGATGAAAGAACAGTCTTCTGTTTCCTGACCTTGGTTTTCATTTTAAGATGGAAGCATATAATCTCCCTGCACTTAGGAGATCGAACACCAGCTCACTCTAGCAGAGAGAAAGAATTTAGGTAAAGGTAACTTTAAGAGGGAAGAAGCAATTTTCATTTTGAAGGTTCCAAGAGAAGCAAGGGTAGTTACAAATAACAAGAACTACATATCAGTAGATTTGTCTGATCCACAAATGATCATCTTTTTAGTGCAGTTTTAGGGGTGAGAGGTCTCTTTTCCGACTGGTGCTTGAAATGTCCCATTAAGTAGTGATCTTTCTTGGATTAAGCAATGCCACTTTTTAAAAGCACATCTCTTTAAAACAAATATCACCAACTAAAATGCTCAATAGGGTTGAAGAAGGAACTCAAATGCATAAATAGGGTGAGTTGAACTGGAGCATACATGCCCCAGCCACAGGGAGCAACAGCTCCCAAACTCCAGCTGATGCTGCCTTATAGGAATATGGATCCAGTTTTCTGCTCTTTTTTGTCTTTCTAATTCTAGTCATCCACCACTCTGCTGCCATACTCACATCTCTAAAACACAAATACGTCCCTGTCACCCTTCTATATTAATTTCCCTTAAAATGTCCCCATTGGTTAAAGAAATTTCTAAATTTCATGATCAACACCTTAGCAATGAAAACTTTTTGAGAATATAACTTCACCATAAATATATTTATTTACAAATTTTATCCCTGCAGTATGCTAATGTATTATGGAAATTTTGTACAAGTGAAAAATGTTCAAGGATAAAATACATAAAGTTGAAAATTATAAAACATATTTTATGTGTCAAAATTTTGAATACTGAGAACAATGTAATTAATTGTTCATTGTAAATGCTTTATTATTTTGAAAATTCTTAGTTTAGTGGGGGTTTTTTGATAAAATGATTTTAAAGTCAAGTTGAGAGGGTGTTTATTTTGTACATGGTTTTAGTGACTTGATAGGTTGAAAGAAAGATGTTCCAAAGACATAGAGATCAAAATAGAAGACATACAGTATCGGCTGCACTTTCTATGTATTAGACTTATTTTCCATCCCATCTACCAGTTATACAGAAGATGTTGTGGGCAGTTGACTAGTAGATTTCTACATTCCATATGTCAATGAGCTGTTTTTGCAAACAAATCAAAGAAGTGGCATTTTTATATTTTTAAAAAATGGGTTCAAAGTCCTCAAAAACTGGGGTTTCCAATCCCTGGGCCATGCTGCACAGCAAGAGGTGATCCAAGTTTCATCTGTGTTTGCACACACTCCCCAGGGCTAGCATCACCGCCTCAGCTCCACCTCAGCTCCTCAGGCATTAGATTGTCATAGGAGCACCAGACCCTGGTGCCAAAAAGGTTGAGGACTGCTGCTCTAGAATACTTCATTTCAGAGGCTTTTTTCTTTTAACACTTTAGAAAATTCTGTTTTCAAGTTTTTAAAGAGCACAGATATGACAGTTTTTGTAATGACATACTGACAATATTTTAGGCAATAAGATCACATAATGGTAGAAACACTTCAAACACACATTTTTAAATATTCTTTCTTTCATGTAAATCTCTTTCAAAAAATAATTTCTTTCCTTGCTCATTGTTAAAAATGTCACCTTTACCTGGAAAGGTCAGATTACAGATGTTTACTTTTTGAAAATATCTAATAGCAACAGCTACCTGTCATCACTGGAAAGGTCAGCAAATTTGGAAAACTTGTCTTTTTGTAAAAGAAAATTATATCTCTCATTGTTAAGTACAATGAGCTAGCACAAGACCCTCTGGGTGGCACAGAATCACTCCTCTTCTCATTACAAAATATCGAAAGATTCTACCCCTTAAAATTTTATATTCTGCCAGCCCATGTCAATTGCTATATGGCTCATAAAGCTGAAGGAGAATGAGGGGGAATGTCTTTGTACCCCTCAACATGAAGGAACCTCCACTTCTTCCTCAGGAGACCTGAGGCACTCTGGAGACACAAAACAGTCTGATGAATGGATAAGCAAGGATAACGATGTCACTTCATTTATTAAATACTAGTTAAGCTTAATTTCTTTGTTATTTTCAAAATGAGAACAAAAAACAGAGACAGGTTCTGTTATTTTCTCCCCACACCCCAGGGGATATGTGGTGCTTTGGAGACCACAGAGATCAAGTCCTATCTATTAGCTAAACTGTTCTATTTTCCCCTCCTTCTCTCCCACTTCATGCTCCATCCATGAAAATAACCAACTTACTGTATACCAGACATTGATTTGCATCCTTCACATGGGTTAATTAATTCAATCTTCACCACCATTCTATGGAATATATCCTACTGTCATCTATTTTCACAACTGATAAAATGGAGACATAAAGGGCTAAACAACTAACCCGTAAGTAGGTGGTTGAGGCAGAATCCATATCCAGGCAGTTTGATTTCATAATCTACACTCTTAAGCACTGTGCTATAGCAGCTCCTCTAATATAGGGTTATGCAAAGTTGCCATGACCTTTAATTCTTCCAGGACTTTGAGCATATTATTCTTTTTGCCAGGACCAGTCCTTCAAGGTTTAATGCTAATGGCAGAACCTCCAACAGCATTCTCTGACCCTGCAGAAAACATCAGTTGCTACTTTCTCTCATCACTAGGGGTAGCTGCCTTGCTCACAATGATGGTCCTTTCTCTGGGAAAGACCAACATATAGGGGAGAACACCTGAACCAAGCTAGACTGATCAGATTTCTTCTCCTAGGAGTTGGGATTTTAACTGAGACACAAAGACTGAGCAAGATGGGCTAGGGTAGGTGTTGGGGTATCATTGGAAAATAATCCATAAATTGCAGCTCTCTAAAAAGGAGTTCTTGAACTCCTTTTGTTGAGTTCCTCAGAGCCATCCTATCCTATAAGCTTGGTGATCGAGATCTTTAACTTCCAAAAGATACCCCAGTGTCTTTCACTAACTATCCAGAATTATTTTCATTTCCTTCAATAAATAAAGTCAACTTAACCAACTCACTGAGCCCCTATAGCATTTTCCCACACCTCCATCAGTGCATTATCCATTTTCCCTGTGGCCTATTGTTTGTTTACAGGTCTGACTGCCCCAAGCAGGCTGTAGGTGCTTTGAATGTACAGGCTGCTTTTGCAAATCTGGACTTCTGGTGCCCAGCACTGCATGTGACCCTGAGTGGTGTCAGCCAGTGCCTGTCAAGCGAGTGAGCAGAGGGGTGTGTTTTCCCAGGATGAGGCTAACACATTTGAGTGTTTCCCCTGGTTGAAATCCATTTCCTGTCCACTGGTATACACAGCCAAAACCTTAAGAACACTCTCTCTGTAAAGAAAATCCAGGTCGGAATCATTAAAAACATTAAAAAATGACCTTCACCTGCTGAAAATACAACCATTAATAATGTACCTTGTACTAGAGAGAAAATGGGAGTCTCCCACAGGGGGATTAAAAAATGACGAAAATTTAGGGTTGATATTCTTTCTTCAAAATTGCTTTATTCCCCACAAGGTGCTAACAGCAGGGTACATACCAGCCCTCCTGAGGCTAAGGCTAGGAGGAGGAGCTCGATCCAGAGCGAAGGACTTGAGTCAGGGTTAAGGCCACATCCAGGTCCTTCTTCTTATTATCTTTGTTAGGACAGTCCTGCAAGAGGCTCTGGCGTGTCCTGCTTCTCTCTGACTAGGAGTCTCCACCCGTGGGCAGTCCTGCCAGGAATAACACAATCAACTGAGTGGGTGGTCGAGGAGTGGAGCCGACTCCAGAGTTCTGTATTGTACCTATGAGGATGTGACAAGTACATGAGCCCCAGACACAGCTCAATCCTCAGCTCTCCCAAAGACTGAAGGAGTCTCTGTCTTTCCTGACTCATGAAATCATTGAGTCCCCAAGCTGGAAATTCCTGAAAGGTCATCTTATGCTTGAGCACCTTTTGTGACAGAAGGTGTGCCACCTCCTGAGGCAGACCACTCCGTCTTGGAGAGCTCTGACAGTCGGAAGTCTCTCCCTTACACTGTTCTCAAATCAAGCTTTTCTTTCATTAGGGCCCCCATTCTAATCAGAGCACATCAAGGGCGAAAGGAGAGGTGGCAGTGTGCCCGAGGTGCAGACAGTAAAAGGGAACATTATCTACAAAGAATAGAAAAACGGTAATAAAACCAACTAAAAGTTAGTCTGCTTTTTACTATTACCATTTGCCACTCATCGGCAATCTGAATAATGTAAGTGGTAAAATGCTCTTTTAGACAAAAGATTTTGTTGGTCAAGTTTTAAACAGTTGTTTCAGTTACTTAAGTTTTAATAACAATAATATATGTAATAAGCTTCCTTTTAGCATATTGTTACTACTTATCCTTTAATAAATATTGCTTTCTACATGGGCATTAATTTGGAAAAGTCCCAGTGTCTTAATTGGCCCCAACACATGCAAACCCAGCTACATGTGTTCATTTCAAGAGTAAATTCTTAAGATTTGGACTCATTCCAGTTTGCTGCAAGCACAGTTCACATCTCCAACACCTGAGGCACTGCATTACCCTGCATTTAAATCATAAATTTTTAGAAATAAATACAGTAATGGTAAAGTGAGTTACTTCATTTCTAACATTCTATATGACTACTTAAAGTTTTATTTGCATTTAAAAACTAGCACTGTGAAACAGTGAAAGCTGCAAAGTGTAATATTTTTGTTTTGTAAGTGCAATTTTTGGTTCATCTGTTGAATTTGAATAGTATCTTTAATATTGAAATTTATCCTCTTTTAATTGTTAATTGTTTTTGAACTAAAGAATTAATCAGGAAAATAAAACTAACTGTTATTATTTACTAGTGTAAAACACTCTAGATATGTTTGCCCTTTTCTCAAAGGCTACAGCAACATAATAAAAATATTAATCCATTACTTTTTTTAATTCTGTAGTATTTGTTGTTTTTATACTGGTATGGTTTTAAATATATGTAAGACTTCATATATATACAAAGTTTAATAAAAAAATTTTTTCACTGTCTTGTTTTCCTTTGTGATCATTATTATTTGTTTCATTTTGTGTTTATTATTATGTTGTTGTATAGAAGAGAAGGTTATTAAAAAGTGATCCTTTCTGGATGTCAGCTAGAGACACTCCCTATCTCTCAGCACAGTCCCAGTCCTCCAAAACAATTCTAATAAAAATGGTTTTGAGTCTTTCTGCCATCCCCACCATGATGATGATTCTTTACCAAATACTTACCAAGTGCATGATAATGTATATGATTTCATTTGATCCTCACCACAACCCTGTGAAGCAGATATTGTTCTTTCTATTTAATGGCTGAGAATACTGGGGCTTAAAGAGACGAATGAATTTGGCCAAGTTCACACAGTTGGCGTGCAGTAGAGCCGAGGTGGAAAGTTAGGTACGTGTGACAGCAAAACCGATATCATGAATGTTCACTATGAAGAGAGTCACTTTCTTCATTCCAGAAGCTGTACTTGTACTAAAGCTGCCTCTGAACTCATTCGTTTCATATGCAGTCACAGCAGATAGAATGAGTTCCAGGAGGATGTTGACTTGAAGCACAGTGGTGATGGGGGATATCTACACATCATCAGGTCTGCAAGGACCTGATGGGGGTTCCTCTGTGTCATCCCAGTGAAGGTACAAAAATGCCCAAGCCCCAAAGAAAAGGCCATGCACAAATCCTCAACCGCAGACAAGTTCAGTGTCTGGAGAGCCCTAATGCCGGGGAGCAGAAACTGGGGGGAGAGCAGAGGTGACCAGAAAACCAGGAGCGGAGCCCGACCTCTACAGGCAAGTCTGTACAGTCAAGGGAGGCCTGGAGAGAAAGGCCAGGTGGCTCTGGGAGAGCAGTTATTGCCTTGCTGGGCTAGGGACAGTTGTTGGACTTCTACTATAAGGTCAAAAGCTAGGCTGAAGGACTTCAGATGCCTATGCCACCTCCCTCTCCTCAGCCTTTTGGGGGAGGCCAGGGAGACTTAACCAGATGCCACCACCAATTTTTCAGGCATTTGGCTCCCTTAAAATCTCATCTCTATACAAAATAACTGAAACCATTTTTCCAAGGCCACTTTCTAGAGGACAGAGAGCTTTGGACAGCCTACTAAGTACATTCTTCTCCCATTATCCCTGACGCAAGACAGGCAGATGATGAATTCTTTCCAAGCTGCTGAACAGACTCAGGTCTGAATCAGCTCATTCTCTCATCCTGGGCTTAGATTGACCTCCAAACCGACCTTTGTCTTTTGAGTCTGAGTCACATCTTAATCATGAACATTTGGCCTCAATGCAAGACCTGATATGAATTCTTGTTCAAGGTCACATCCTCAGTCCAGTCATGGATCCAGGTTGTTGAGATGTTTAGAGTCCCAAGTAAGAGGTGTTTATGCAGTCAGTGGGGTACTGAGAATCAGTTGAATTCTCCAGCTTCAGGCAATACCAAATAAAGTATGGGCAGATACTATCTCTTGGGGGCAGAACTCCCCACCAAGAACAGGAAACTGGGTCTGTTTTCTAAGGAAAAGAACTAGCAAAACCAGGTGGGAGGCAGGGTCTGGGATAATCAGTCTGGGAATCAGAGGCCTATAGGGGGCTAGAACCCTAGGCAAGTCTCCAGACAGAAACCAGTCTTATACTCTGCTCCAGGAAGGTGGACATAAAGAAGGAATTCATGGGCAGGCAGTCACTTGGGGATTCATGCACCAGGTCTCTGCCTCCAGACCCATGACATTGGGCCACGAGACTGGAATAGATTACACCTGTGGAGGTTGGGTTTCTAACATGCAGACCTGGGCAGGACCTGTGGGCTGAGCCTGGGGATAAGTGCTCTGGGGATTCTGGCTGAGCAAGGAAAGAATTGAGAGGTGCATGAACACGTCCAAACACCCCTCAATTCAGGAAATCGGCATCCTCTCTACAGAGCCTGGCATGATGGGTCAGCCAAGCTTCGACTTCCCACTCCTGATGTTGCACCTTGCTGGCAATATCCCTGCCATTTCCTTTAGATTAAATATGAAGAAATGAGACCATGATGATAAACACTGATTAACCGTAGCCCTATCAGGGGAGGTAAGTTTCTCTTTCCGATCTCACGCTTCTTCCCTTCTATCCTCCCTCTTCTCTCTCTCTCTTCCTCTCTCTCTCTCTCTCTCTCTCTGAAGAAGCAGTGCTCTTTGTCCTAACCTATGGAACGGTGGGTTAATTGGCTTATAGAGCTGCTGAATATGGAACAGAGCCCTAATGGAGATTTAATCAAAGGAGACAGTTGTGTCGAGTGAGGTGTAAAAGCCATCGAAGATGAATGGAGACAGATACAATTTTCCCCCCAGAGTTATTCAGAGCAATTTTAATAAAGTGCAAGTTTAACTATAGAATGGATTGTGTGACTAAGTGTCATTTTGCTGTAGGGCACAGCAGGGCAGGCAAGGGAAGGAGAACTTAAAAAGTCACTTCGAGAATGTGGAGCCTCTCTCTGCCTCAGACAATGGGCATAGGGCCAGAGTTCAATATTCCCATTGGACCTTTTGCCCAGAGGCCCACCTATGGCATTTATTTCAAATAATGTTTTCTGTATCTTCTGTGGCTGTGGCCAATGACTCAGTGGTTAGAGCAGAAGGCTCACTAAGCCTAGGTCATGGCTATGATTTGAGGCCCATAGACCCAACCATTTACTGGACACCTCAGCTTGGATCTCTGCATCTCCCCTTGCCAATCCCTCTACTCCTCCTTCAATTCTCATCTTAGCTGTCACTCTGGAAAGTCTTTCCTGAGTCCCTTAGATACTCCTCCCTACATTTCTCTAATGACCTATTTACCATGCAATTTTATAATTAGCTTTTTTATATGTGTCTACTATTCCCACTGGACTGTGAGATTCCTGAAGCATACACACACACACACACACACACACACACACACACACACACACAATCCATTTACTGAGATTATCTTAGACAAGTTTCTTTGCTCAGCAGTTGGGTGTAGACAACTTTCTATATCAATGCATGTGGCTCTATAACAAGATCTTTAACAGCTGTACTATATTTCTTTGTATGAATGTCATATAAATTATTTAACAAATCCCATGTTTTTTTCTGCTATCAGAAACTTTATCGAGGGAAACAGTCTCATGTATATGGTTTTGAAATTTTTTCCAATTAACCCTTTGATACATTCTTACCAAGAATATTGTTGAGGTGAAAATTCTGATACATATTTTAAGCTGCCTTTCAAAAATAGAGAAGTGTGCTAATGTACTCTCCCCCAAATGCTATCTTAGAGTATCTGTTTCCCCACATCATTTCTAAGCATTGTCAATCATGCTTATTTTTGCCAATTTAATGGATAAAAGCTGATGCCCCATTTTTGCTAAATTTGACAATTTAATCATTCAAAAAAGGCCTCATCTAAGGCAATGTCATAACTGTATGTCTTGGCAGGACCATGAGAAATTCTAAAAGCCTATGTTGGGGAGAAAAGAATTTTTTGAGGCTTTTCTTAGAGAACAGCCCAAACAAGAGAGCTAGCTCCTGAAGGAAGAGGCTAGCAGATCAAACCATCAAATCCAGATGTAGTTAGACATAGTCTGGTTCATGTAATATCATACCCAAAGGGACTGGGTGGGTTTTTTAGATGGCAGCATTTTCTGGCATCTGATCAGCATCTAAGTCATAGATCTGAGAGGGCCATATGAATAAGTGTGAAGGCCTGCAGGTGTCATATGCAGGTCAGAAAAATACTGTGTCTTATGTGTATGATATATAAAGTACATAAGATGGAGACATAAGAAACCTAGACAACAGTTCTAGAGTAAAGTCAGGATCCAGGGAGTTGGACAGAGGGCACTTAGACTCAAGGTGCAGGCTAATGAGGCTGCAGTCTGATGCTCCCTTGGGCACCCAGAGAGCTAAATACCCCTGTGCAGTGAGTGCACAAGATGTAAAGGCACATAATGATTTGACTCCCTACTAAGTGGTGAGCAAAGGGCTCCCACTGGCTTTCCAGTCTGAGTTCTCACTGGTTTAAGGGCCAGACAAGTGGTGGAGTAGTAGCAGGTGTTCTGATGAAGCAGCAGCAGTAGACTGATCCTGACAACTGGATCTACCAAACAAAAAGCAAGGAGATACCTTCCCCAGAAAATATATAGATGCTCTCTTCCAACAAAATCTTTTTCAGTCTAGAGGTGGGAATGAGGATGGGCACAGCCATGCTTACTTCACAGAACAAAGATTCTAAAAAAAACTATTTTGAGCTAATGTTATTCCCATATTGATTGGCATGAAGTTGAGGCCCTGTTTCTAGATTATCAATGACCAGAGGAGACTTAGTGGAATCCAAGAAAGATACCTGACTTGGAGTAGAGCAATGTTTGGCCCACAAGGAGCCTAGGCCATCTCAGGGACTCTGGCTAAGCAGACTGATTCTTGGGCTGGATCCAGATGGTGATTTCAAAATCACATCTATGAATGAAGTCAAATAAAGTCTAAGCATTTCTTACATCTAAGAGGTAAATGTGGAGTTTGGGAATTGAAGTCAAAAGGTCAGGAGCTGAGTAAACAAATATGCAGAGCAAGAAGCAAGAAATAATTAATGAGTTGATGCCAGTGGACTAAGAACTTTGCTGTCAACAAGAGTGAGATAATCAGAGCGCCTTGTTAAAGGTCCCATAGGGTATGGGAGTGTGTGCTGGCCTAACTTAAAGGCCCAGTCTCAGGCAGATGTTTGCTGCCATTCTCATCATCAGTTGCTGGGGCTGAGTGTTAGTGGTCAGCTCTCGATATGAGAGAAGGTGATGAGTAACATTATTAGCTGGATTATCACCTACAGTGTTACCAACTCTCCCTTTGCTGCAGATGTTGAAGCCACTCTGGGTCTGTTTAGATTTCAATGTTCTCATCTGTGCTGGGAAAGAGCAGTGAGGATGCTTCCTAGAGATGCTTCCTACTGACTTCTCATGCAGAAGTGGACAGAATAATCATTGTATTGCCGGGAACTGGAATCTCAAAGACCTGACTTCCAAGAGCAACTGGTCTAGCTAGAGAGCAAGGCCGGGGCTTTTGAACAGAAGAAAAACAAAGAGCCACCCTCTGCTCAGGAACTCCAGCTCATCTCCCACCTGAGATCCTGCCTCATTTGAACATCCCATGGATGTTGCATCTTGCTTTTGATCCCAATAGCTCCTTTATTTTACATTCAAATAGATATTGAATCTAGGTCAATAAAAATTCCCCCAAACTTCCTAAATAATAAACTTCATAATAAAAACTTCAACAAAATTCCCCTGATTTTCTTTCAGCCCAGCGAACTAGACTTAGCATCACATTCATAATCGCACAGCTTTTCACCATCTCTGTCTACCCATTGGCCACTAACTAACCTAAGAGACTGCATAGCACAATTGTTAAGAGCATGGAACTGCAGCTGAGTTGCCTGGGTTCAAGTCTTGACTCTGCCACTAGCTAACTATGTGACCTTGGGCAAGCTGACTTTCTAGTTGTCTGCTGTGTGCCTCTGTACCTCAGTTTTGTCATCTGAAAGATGTGGATAATAATTGCTATATTTCCTGGGTCTATAAAGATTGAGTTAGTATGTGGAAAGCCCTTTGGACAGTATCTCACATACAATAAGTGCCATATAACTATTAGCTTTAGCCATATCAGCTGGCTAAGGATTATGACCCAAACTGAGTAAGCAGAAAAAGCCGGAGACATCTGGGTTATATTTCTGTTGTTTATTTTGATGAAAAATAATTTATTAACTTTTATGTAGTAATACTGGTAATAGCTGTGAACTGCTGAGTGCCTACGGTGTGTTAAGCACTATACAATCCCATTTAATCTTCATACTAATATTGTGAAATCCATGTTATTACCCCCACTTGACAAATGTAGAAACTGAAACTCAGAGAGGTTAATTAACTGGCCTGAGGTCACGAAGCAGTAAGCAGAGAAACTCAGATTGCATTCCATTTCTGGCTGGCTCTGATTTGTATACACTTTTGTTCTTTTAAGTAATAGTTCAAAAGTAAATGAGAAGAGTCCTGGCAAAAGGCTAACTCTAGTCTGGGATTACTTAGACATTGTAGTAACTTCTATTCTTTGCTCATAATTGTCTCTTCCTTCTCTATCCTTGTCATGCTTTCCTGTAGGCAGTCCTACTTCCTGCCCCTTTGACTTAAGGCTAAGTCAGCTGACTTGTTTTGCCCATTTGTGTGCCAGCAGATCTGACTTACCCCACATCTGAGCAGAACCTTTCAGTGGGCTTCCTGGTTTATCTCTTTCTCCCTTGAGCTTCTTCTGCTCTCTGCCATGAGAACAGCATGCTGCAGATAGGGGCTGCCCATTCAGCCAGGTCCCGGAATAAGAGGAGAATCATGGAGCTGAGCCAAGCCCACCAGAGCCCAGAAGAACCCCACATACTACTGCTGAACAGCAGTCCTCACATAATGTGAGCAGGAAATAAATGTTTGCTCCTGTAAGCCATTGAGATTTGGCAGGAGGGAGTGGAGGTTGTTACCACAGCAAAAGCTGGCTAATAAGGACATGGTCTCAGGGGCAGGGGTATAGACCATTCAAAGGAAAAGATAATCCAAGCTTGCTGCTTTGCAAAATACTAATCCTTTTGGTTGTAAAGGTGGGATTTACACCAGCCTGGTGCATTTTTGGACATAATTGGTGATTTAAATATGTTCTCTAAATTAAAAATCAAAATAATGAAGCCACAGAGGACTCAGGGACACGAGGGAGATAGGAGAAATTGGCCAAGAACTTTTGAATTTTTCCTCCATGGTGAAAAAAGACGGTGGATGGCTCTAGCAAATACAAAGACCAAATCCAAGTTGAAACTGTTTTCCCTGGGGAAGAGCAAATCTATGAAAAGGGCTTTCCTGCAGGGAGACCGGAGGGAGATACCACGAGAGCCTGCATAGCCTGTGTATTTGGATCCCACAGTGTCCTGGGGGCCCCTACAATAAACAAGACCTCTCGTGTGACAGATACTGCGTGAGGCTCCCAGTCTCCCCAGCAATAGTGGGAATCAAGCATAGATTCCTTCAATTCTGTCTGGGATCTCTTTCACTAAGAGAAATTATTGAGCAAATAAAGCTATCGGTCCCAACTTGACACTTACCAGGGGGCTGGCAGTCATCTTTATGGAGCCCCCTGCATTCATTTGGGCGCTGGAGGTGACCCTTTCTTTGCTGTATTGTACCCAAAGGTGCTTTTGGGGGATGGGGTGGATGGTGTGAGTAAAGGTGACTGCTGCCCAATCTCACTGCCAAGCCCACTCTTGAACTCTTCATAATCCTGTATGTTGGTGCCTCTAGCACTTCCAGACACGGCTGAGCAGGACTTTGGAGAGGGCAGGAGTTCCTGGGGTCTTTGTGACGAGGAGAAGAAGGAAATGCCGAAGCCACTCCATCAGGCCTCTCTCATTGGTCCTAGGCCAGCGAAGAGCAAGGAAAAGGCTGCAACACCGCTAAGGTGTTTCCATGGCAACAGCAGGCAGCTCTCTGTTCTTTAGGTGGAGTTAGTAGAGGAGAGGAGGAAGGAAGGTTAGGAGAAGATGGGAGAGGCGATGAAGTAGGAATGGGGTAGGAGAAATGGAAGAGGGAGAGGAAAAAAGAGGAACAGAGAAGAAATGTCCAAGGAAGAGAAGGAGAGTCAGAGGAGAGGAATGGAGAAGGAAAAGAAACAGGGGGAAAATAAGAGGAAACACATGGAGGGGAAGAAAAGGAAGGAAGGGACAGAGGACTAGAGGGTAGAATGAATGAAAGAAAGAATGAGAACTGCTTGTATTACCTGCTTCATGCCACAGAAATAATAGTGCCCACCGCCCTGGGCACCATGATCTCAACCCCCAGGGAACACCCTGCTGGCTCCACATGACATGATATCAAAGGACAGAACACATCCCAGGAAGACCTGGGTTTAAATCCCATTTTGCCCTCTAGGAGCTTTGAGGGGAGATAGTAAGAAATTTTAAGAACAAGTTTCAGCCTCTGATGGACCCTGCCTCTGGCCACATGAGCTTGAGCAAGTTACTAAATTTTAAATTTCAGTTTTTGCATCTTTTTATAAGAAAAAAGAAGAAAATAATGCTTTATGAAGTTGTGGGAATTAAATAAGATAATGCACATAAGAGTACGCAGCACATGGTAAGCACTTAACAGATGTTTTATTATTTTGTGTTTATGACTTGGTTATCACTTAACCTCTCTTCACCTCCATTTCTTCATCTGTAAAAAAGAGATAATCTCCACCTTGTAAAGTTTTTTAAATGTACTATTATAAGTATTCAGTAAATGTTAGCTATTTAAATTAACTTCTTAATAACAAGAGTAAACATTATGTAATGCCTGATCCTTTTTTCAAAATACATTCTCCATTGTCACTTCATTTAACACTTGAAATGACTGTGTGCAGTAGACAGGGTAGTATTATTTTCCTTATAATCCCTGGAGTGTAGCTGCAAGCACTGTGCTGAGTACTTTACAACCAACACCTCATCAAATTCTAAAAACAATGTTCAGCAATTGAGAAAACCAAGGCACCAAGGGGTAAAGAAATTTGCCTGTCACTTGCTAGTAGGTGTTAGATCTTGGACTTAAATGCAGAGTGGCAGGCAGAGGTAAAATAACTGATTTGAAACCATTCATTTAACTCAGCATTTCTGCCCTGAGCAAACACTTCTGATTTGTGCTTATGACTGCGGAACATAGTGGAGGTAAGAAGTCTTAGATGGTAAGGGAATCTCATCCACATGAAACCCCTCGTAGGACATAACTGGCAGACCTTGGTTATTGGGCCGACTCCTTTGGGACTCCAACAGCTTGGTTCAGAGCCTAAAATAAAGTGAGCGCTAAAAAAAAAAAATTCCTACACTGAAATTGCCAGTCAAGACCAGGGAAGGAACAAGGAAGACTTTTTCTACTGGTCCTCAGAAGGCTTCATCCAGGGCCACAATTAGAGGAAGCAAGGTAATGTATATTCCCCCGCCCCCCGCCCCGCTTTTTATAATATATATTTTTTTAATAAGGAGGCTGATTGAAAGTACTTTACTTCCCTTATGATAACATTTCAAACACTTTTGTATTTTTTTTAAGAAATTTTGTGTTTATGTGTGTCTATGTCTACATGTGATTTAGAGAGAAAAGAGGAGAGGGGAAGGGACAGGAGGAGGGGAGAGGATAGAAGAGAAGAGAGAAACTTGGGAAGAGAGGGTAAAGGAAAGAAGAAGAACAGAAATAGACAAATAACCACAGAAGGACAGATGCCAAAATACATGACAGGAGAGAAAAACAATGCTAGAGAAAGAGAAACAGAAAAGGAGTGAGTGGCAGATAAATGGACTATGGCAGAAAAGTATCCAAAAAAGATGAGCAGGGAAGCAGAGACACACAGAGGAAAAAGGCAGAGACACCTAAGGAAAGAGAGCAAGCCAGAGGAAAAAGCTTTCCTTTCCTTGCTGTCAAATGAGAAATGTATGTACTCCATGAATGAAGACATACATATGGTTCATATGGTTATAAAAGTACAGCATTAGTGTGTGCAAAGCTAGGAAAGAGAAATCAATCTCTCTCTCTCTCTCTCTCTCTCTCTCTCTCTCTCTCTCTCTCTCTCTCTCTCTCTTTCTCTCCCTCTTTCTCTGCCTCTCTCTCCTACTCTTCTTTGGAAAGGAGGGCTGAATCAGCTCTCTACATTCTAAAAAGGCTATGCTCAGCCAGAATTTGTAATAAAGATGTTTTAAATCATAATTAAAATTTGGCAGTACACATATTCTAAAAATCCTTATCTCATTGTAAAAATGAAAATACCTTAATATCATATTCCGAGAATTAGAATCATCCCATCTCATCTCTAAAAAAAAATAGGTTTTTGATGGTCACAAATCATTCCTATTGCCATTAACCTTTTAAAATATTGGTGTATTTTTTCCATGGTACTACTTCTGATATGGCTTTAGTTGGGGTGGATTCGATGTTTGTTCAATAGGCATTTAATATACACCTGTTAGATATAGAACCTGGACTAAACTAGGTTGAATGCTCTGAGTAAACAGTAGGTCTTGTCCTGGCTATGTGCTATGTAGCTGTATTTTGGAGAAGGGTTGGATTAATACCCACCCTCTCCAGGTAATTCATACCAAGGTGACCTTGCAGTTATATTCCCTAACTGTCCCCAAGGTCATCCTGAGAGGTGAGCATCTCCAGAGTAGAGTGGACCTTGGACACAGGGCAGAGTTTCTCATAGTAATTTTCATACGCATTGGCACTGCACAGAGAGCTTTCCTTTTGTAATTATCATTGAAGGTGCCCCACCCACCCTGACGGTCACCAGCAGACAGTCTCCTTATAAACAGCTTCTAGCTTCCTACTCCTGTTTACTTGTGGATGTTTTCTGGAAACTGAAGAGTGTAGCCTTGGAAAATGAATCTCCAAGAGTGACCCTCAGACAAGGAGACATAGGAATTGGTGAATAAATAACCCAGTTTCATCACCCCTCAGACAGAATATTCTAGTATATGCTCTAACAGTTCATCAGAGAATATCCAGCAGGACTGAGCCCTAGTCACCTACAGCAGTAACCCACTCATAAGCTTACCCTTTACTGGTTTTACTTCCTTCATTGTCTCACTCTTCTACACTTTCACGGTCCTAACTGAGATCAACAACCAAAATAACTTCTTGTATCTACATCTTTGTTTTAGATGGGGGGCAAGCTAACATAGCCCTCAAAACCTTGTAGAGGTAAGCTTCATTTCTCTCAGTATTAGAGTTTGTTTCCCAAATATTTATTTTTTGCCAAGGACAGTGTTAGGCATTGAGAATACATACATGGTCCTTGCTTTCATAGAGCTTATATTTTAGATTGAAAGATGATGTCAAACAAATAACCACACAAATAAATATAAAGTTATTGTGGCAAGTGCTAGAAGTGAAAAATTACCCGGCCTCTGAGAATGTACAATAGGCATATGTGACCTAGTCAAGGGGGCCAGGGAAGTCTTCCAGGTGGAAGTGACACTGTAGTTGAGATCAGAAGAAAGAGTAGGATATAATAAGGAAAAGGGAAAGGGAAAACATTTCAAGCAGTAAGAACAACTTGAATGAATGATGAAAGTGAATTAAACAGAGGTTAAGGTCTCACACATATTAAGTGATTGAATGAGGGTTTGATTTCCGACCTATCTGACTCCAATGTTATACTCAACAACTGGAATGGAGATGGGTATGTAAGAGTGGGAGGTGACTTGTAACTCTCATTATTCATATTATGAAAGGATTAACTACAAGCTTCCTTTAAATAGAAAACTCCCATGGGACATTTAACAATTAAATCACAAAAGAGGGAGTTACAAATTTAGGTGAATGTATCTGTTGGGAAGAAAGGGGAAGTATCTAAAAATGTACAAGGCAGATGCACCAAAACTGCTGAGAGACTGAGCATCTTCCCAAGCCTGTTTCATAGCATCTAGCACCAAGGTAACAACAGCCTTCAAAGGAAGACCTAGGGAGGGGAATGAGGTTTTCCTGAGTGACTGAGAGATGAGAAGGCAGTGATCTTTGGATGTCTCTTTAATTTCAAAGCAGAAACCCAAAGAGTGTACTACCAAGGAAAAATAACACTCTGGAATGGGGAAGGTCATTTTCATTTCTGCTTAGTTTGTAAATGCACATAACAGACCTATAACTCTATAGTAACAACAACATAAATAAATAAACAAACAAATAAACTAAGAAACTATCAAAGAACAATAGGTCCAAAAAAGCCTTAATGAACTGAATTCCATAAGGTAATGAGCAGAAAGTAATCATGGCTTCCATACCTGAAGGCAAGAACATTTTTTTAATGTTTTTAATAGAGAATCAGGTCTGCCAGAGACAGAGAGAATTTTCAGGGATAAATAGAAATCAGCCAAATGTGATAAGGCAGAAAATACTGGAATCTGGGAAGAGCCCCAAACACAAAGATAAATTACTAGGTCCCATTTGGGGATTTTGCTGAGTAGCCAGCAGAGAAAATGTATCTGGAAAGTAGAGAAATTTTTGTAGCCTTGTGGTCCTTGAAATTTTGGAATTTAATCCAAAAGTGATCCAAGTTTACTTGAAGTTGCAGTCCAACTCCCTTACTGGTGGAATTCCAATATCAAATAGATTGGTCCCTTGGGAAATTAAAGATTCAGCTAAAAGGCAAAAAGATAAGTCTTTGATACCATTTAAAACAAGAAGTAAACTTAATCTTTTTTCCTTATTTTAATTTTTATTTAATTTTTATTTTATTTATTTACTTTTTTAAATGCCAGTTTATTTTTTTTATATTATATATACCTAATATTTTTTCAACTCTTGGTGAAATCTAAATTTTATCAGAGAAAAACCTTGTGTTCTCTGAAATAAATCGATAAATACATACACTATACACTCACATCCATACTGATACATACATAAGACTTATACTTTAGTATCCACTGTTTTTATGTGCAATATCTGGCACACGATAAAAAAAATTACAAGACATGAAAAGGCATGAAAATGTGCTACATGATCAAGAGAAAAACAGTTAGTAGAAGCAGACTCATAAAAGACCAATAGAAGGTACAGAAGAGATGCTTAGGAGTTGGTTATTTACATGTGCAGCAAAGGCAATGTCTCCATACCTGTAGTAGAGAAAAAAACATGTAAGAACAAGTTCAAAGGGACCAATCTCTTTTTTCTTGCCAGTAGGGTCCTGAAGCTGGTACAACACAAGAGCATATAGACAGTTGTAGTTGTACCTCAGCTAGGCACGTGGCAAGGTCACAATGCTGTCCTTGGGAAGGACCTGATGCAAAGATAGTGCATCCATCAGCAGCTGGGAAATAGTTAGGATCTTCTTACTGAGCTCATTGCATAGCTCTGTCTCACTCATCACTTCAGGATGCGCCCAGAAGACCTCATGAATCTATTTATGTAAGACAGAAATTAGAAGGACTATTTTATGGAGAACTCTGAGCAGTGGTATACTGTTTAATGTTTAACACTGGCTTTTCAGGAGGAAACAAAGACCAGACTTGCCAATTTTCATGGTGTTAATATTCCCATGTTGGCTCATTTCAAGGTACCAACATAATTGTTCTGAATATAGAATTGGGAAGAGATACACAATGGCACACGATTAACGTAAATAAATTAACATAAATAAATAAGTACAAGAGCATAGATAATAGTAAAAATATACTAAATATTAAGAATAATTAGAAATTAGACAATTAGAAATGGATGAATTTGAGTATTTCTTACCTTTGTTTATCAATACAATTAATTACAAATTTATATGTATAATTTATGTTTTTAAACAGCTGTATTTCATCACCAACTTACAGAATTCCTGAAAATTTAATGATTGGCTCTTGTGAGCTGGTGTGAACTGGCTCAGCATACTACTGACTCTGTGTCACCTCTGGTGACCTCATTCAGTCTTTACTACTTGTCTCTGACTTGTTAGAAATGTTTTTCTTTTCATTGGCTTGTATTAAAAAAAGGAAACCAGAGGATCTACTTAGATGAGAGACTTGTCCAAGATCATCATGCTAATATGGACAACACTGGCACAAATAAAAATAATGGCTAAAATTTAGGGTTGCCTACCACATACCATGTGATAATAATGCATGTGATAAGCATTTTTACACAATTCTTTTAATTCTCACCACAACCATGAGACAGGTTTTATAATAATTCTCCCTTTTAGATTAAAACAATAATAATAATGCCAGAGATGTTAAATAATTTTCAAGGTTACACAGCCAGGAGTATTGAGCCAGGATCCAGACCCAGACAGTCCACCTCCAAAGCACATGATCTTAACTATTAGGTTCAGTACCTCAGGTTTTCTAACTTTGCCCCACACTATTGCCCCCACAATAAAAGTACCTGCTTACTCCTATCACGCTTAACTTCCCTCTGTTCATAGTGGAACATTTTATGCCTTTTGCTAAGAACACTTTAGGACCAGGCTTTCTTGGTTTTCCAATAGGGAGGAGATATTTGTTACAAGTCACCATAATCCCTTAGTTACCAAAGTTTTCCGCTTTCAAAGAGATTAAAACCGAGATCTGGAATAGAACCCAGAGCCATAAGACAAATTCCTTGCTTTATGAAGCAAAAAAAAAAAAAAAAAAAAAAACTTTGTGGAGTTTTTTATATATTCATTATCTGATATTTTTATTTATTTATTCATTCATTAAATGTTTATGAAGAACCCATAGTATGAGGGTCTAAGGCTATGTAAACTATTAGACAATACCAGAGTAGTTTTTAGGACCCACAAGCCTTTTAAGGGTTCATGAAAATATTTGAGAGCTAAAAATAATTAATATCATCACTATAACACAAAGGATGCAAAATTAGATCAACAAACATCTACTTGAAAGTCTGCAAAGTATAACCTTATGTCAACCTGTCAACTGCTTTTCAACATGACTCCTATATAGTTATATAAAAAGTATATTTAATGTGGCAGTGGCATTATCATATATTTGATTTTAAACAAGGCTGGCCTCTGAAACTAATAGTGCCTTAAGCCTATGAAGGTCATGAAACAATCTAGAGGTGCTAGGGAAACAAAGATGCATAAGACCTAATCTCTGGCTTCAAGGGAGCCTAATCTTATGTTTTGTTTGTTTACTTGACTATTTTTATGTTCTAATCATGAGTTCCCGGAAGGCAAGAATTTTGTCCTGTGTTTTTCTTGTTAAACTTTATATTCCCTTGACCTGGAGCAGGGCTGCATTTAGAATAGTATCTAATGTGTTGGCTAGACAAACACAATCAGGTTAGTACTGTGATCTATAATCTAAATTTTGAGCAATCCACAGAGACATAGAAGTCATTTTCTTGCATCCTCTTGTATGATTGTGGAAACATACACACACACACACACACACACACACACACACACACACACACACACGCCCTCCACTCCTACCCACTAAACTTCATGGATGCTAAGAGATGAGAAAATCAACATTAGCAAGTAGCTACAAAGTGCCAGCTACCGTGCTGAGTACTTTTCATACATCAAATATTCAACATGTAAATATTCACCATGCCTGCTACATTGCAGTAGGCATTGCAGATAATTAGAATTTGCAGTCATTTTTTTCTTGAACTGCCTATGCTTTTCCCATCTCCTGTTTGTGATCTCTTTTGCATATTCTCTTGCATGCCAACTGCAAGACACATGATCCTGAAGGGGAGTGACAATTTCAAGCAGATTATAAAACAAGCGGGAAGTAGGCACCAGAAGAGGGGTTAAATTTCTTGAAATTCATCCCACTGCTCACTTAAATGAAATGTTTATCTCTCTCACACTTATCATCAGTTCATTTGGATTCCTGGACCAATCTTGTCATTTCGGGTTGCTTTAATGGCTTTCATTTATGCAAGCTCAAGGCTGCCACTTCTGAGCTGCTTGTCCACCACCAAGCCCCTTTAGCTTTTCTCATTCTCACGAAGCCAAAACATTTCCATGGTCCAGAGAAATCACTCTGTGGGGAGCAGCATTACTCTCGTGTCAGCATTCCATGAACTGAAAGTGATTATTTCAGAGGGATGAACTTAAAGCTGCTCAGAGCTCAAGAGAAAATAAATAGGACTGTGAAGGTCTCAGAGACATGGAAAACCAGTCTGAACCCTAGACTCTATCTGCACTATTTCAGATTTGACCCACACAGCACTACAGGATTAGGTTGAGTAATGTGGTTTTGAAAAACAGTTGCTTAGCATTACATAAATAAGAACTATTGAGGGCTTTTGCTTCCTTGACTTAAAGGTTAACTTCTTGAATTTAGCATTCATTGGCACTAATTAGGTTGCCAGGCACTATGCTAACAGAGTTCTGTTCATTTTCTCAATTGAGCCCATCAACAAACTTATGCAGTAGATATGAATATTCCCATTTACAAATTAGGAAACTATAGTTCAGGAAAGTCAGGTGACTTGCCCAAAGTCACATCTCTAATAAATATCTTAGGCTAGATGAGCAACTAGTTTGTCTTTCTCCAAAGATTTGCTTTTAACACTTAGCAAATATTATTGAGCTCCTTTGTAGGGTCAAAGGGAATAACATACAAATTTGCAAATTCCAGATCGTATGTGAAATTGCTGTAGAAGAGATATAAACAGGTTTCTGTGGGAGTATGAGGTGGGGGAAGAGTAGAAGGAAGGAATAGAGGGGCTTCACAGAGGAGGGGGCAGTTGAGCTGGGGCTTAGTGCTAAAGTTTGAGTTTGCCAGACAAAGAAAAAAAGAAATGGCATTGGAGGCGAGGGAAGAGCATGTGCAGTTGAGCTGAATGTGGAGTAAGGACCTGGAATGTTTGGAGAATGAACAAGGTGGGGGGCGGCGTGAGAATGGCTGGGATCCAGGGTAAGTGAGAAGATCTCAGAAGACAGGAAGCTGGAAAGGTAAACCAGAGTTAGAGTTTGGAAACCATGGTGATTTAGCATTAGCAGACATGATGGAGGAAGGGATTATGGCTGACAGAGAAGAAACAAAAGAGGGGGCGCTGGTATGGAGGCAACTGGAAGAGTCCAAATAAGAAGTGGTGAGTCGGCCTGCACTAAGGCAGCTACTTGGGAGATGGAAAGCTTTGGGAAGTGGCACTGGCATGTCAATTTACATTTTAAAACTTGCCTGGGAAATGATCTAAAAGGGAAAATTTAGAGATCCACCCCAAAATAATAAAATTCTCAACATCTACATCTATAACCTGTATTTTAACAAGCACCCCAGGAGATTCTGATGCAGATGCTGTGCAGACAACTCCTTGTGAGATATTCTAGGACAAACAGGCTTGGTGATGGATTGGGTATGAAGGTGAGAAAGAGAAAAGAGTTGTGTTTACGTCCCCCTTCCTTGACATTTAGGTCCCCAGTTTTTTCTGATAACTGTTTGATTTTCTTCTGGAAAATGCCTTTTCCCTACTCTTAGTCCATATGGTTTGTGTAGAGCCCCAGGTGACCAGGCCTAAGCTAATCAGTTTCTCACTCCTTACTCAATCAGGGATGGGCAGATGACTCAGTCAGAGCCAAGTCTGAGACAACTGGGAAAAGAAGCAAGTAATCTCCCTTGTTGGCCTTCAACCTGGCAGGAAAAGAAGCTGCAGCTACTTCACCCAGGTAGACCTTGAGAATAAAGCCAAAACAAGGCAGATGTGAGAGATGGGGGAAAAAAACAAAATTTTGTTTTCATTGTTTGGGTTCTGAATCTAGCCATGTCTAAAATCAGTTTACCTCTAAACTTTTCATTACCTGCACCTACAATTTGTTGGTTTACTTACCCCTTCCTGTGTTGGGTTTTCTATTACTGACAAAAGAAAAACTCTGCTGATCACTTTAAGAAAATGTGATACATAAAAAATCTTACCTTACAAATCAGATAAAGAGCTGATTACTTCTATTAAAAAGGGATTCACTCCCAGCTTCCTTTGAAGAGAGTGCCTCCCTAAGGTATGAAGTGTAGAATTTGATTTATTAAATTTGATTTACACATGACCTTTTCAGGAGGACAATCTTAAATGCAAAGTAAGAACTGTTCTACCAGGATAATTGCTCTCAAAGCCACTCTAATGTGACTTTCTGGGGTCCATGAGGGTAGCTCCCCAAGAACCAGCTTCCTTACCTTACCTTTTGGGATCCGAACTTGATTTCACAGCTCCCTAGTCCTCATGGCTATAAAATATTACCTACTTCAGCAGGATTGGGTCTAGCTGCTACACAAGTCTGATCCAATGTACAAGTCATCCCCAACTATAAGTTAGTGGTATTTATGTTGTTCTTCTTAGACTCCTAATGGAAAACAAGCTCAAAATGTGATTCTTTAATGTACTAATTAATATATGTATTATTATTTATTAGTAGTGTAAGTGGAAAGGCTTCCTGTTAAGGCATGTGTTTCTCTAGTTGGACAGTAAATGTGTCACTGGGGTTTCTATAGGTAGATGATCTCTTGCTGTTGAGGCAAAAAAAAAAAAAAAAAAACTTTTCACAGTCCCAGCTCAGTGTTAAGGGCAAAGCAAAGGATGTCTTCTACATCTACATGAGCCCCGGCAGAAGCTAGGGATTGGCTTCACTCTTCTCATTGCCAAGCACATGGTAGAGGCTCATTGCATGGATCTTCGTTAGATGATTCATTGATTAAATCACTATTTGGAGAAATCTGAAAAGAAGACCTTAGTTATGGAGTCTGTCTATTATGGGGAAACGTCATTCCTTTTATGGGAACTCCTTTATTCTGAAACTGAGTGTTAGGAAAAACAGAACGCATTCTTCACCTGAGGCAGCAGCAACATCCCTGAATCTCCAACATAAAACTCAGAGGTCTAGAAGTGCAATTTTTCAGCTCCCATCTTTAAGTTGCTCCCCTTCCATCTCAGGGGTTTTTAAAAAAATGCCTTGATTTCCAACCTAGCAAGCCTCTTTCATTTTCTCTCCTAATCCATTATAAGAAGCAGTAAAGCCAGATATTTCTTTCCAGCTCAGGGCAGGTTCCTTGTTTCCTTTCTTGCCTCCCAATGTCTCATTTTTCTCTCTAGCTTCTCTTACTCCTACTTTTAAACCAGTCAGGGCTTGCTCCCCCTCCCTCTCTCTTGCTTTTGTTCTGCCTTTGGAAGCACCAGAGGGCTAAGCTAATCACACAGCTTAATTCACAGCACATATTATCAGCATTTGCTTGTTTAAGGTTCTGCTCTTGCTAGAGTTTGTCTCACTATTTTTCCCCTTCATCCCTGATCCGTAGTCCCATTTCCCGTAAGCACTTACTATATTGTGCTTGGTAAAAGCCCTTGGATAGGAATGTATTCATGAAAAATCTGTAATATTTATTTGTGAATAAATTTGTTTTAAGCGTACATAAGTGGCAGTGTGCTACAGATTTCATGCTGTTTCTTTTTTTTTCTTCTTCACTCTTTCACAATTCTAGTCATATTGCTATGTATACACTCCATTTTGTTATTCTAACTTTTATATTATATTAAATAAATGCATCCTCTACATTTTGCTTATCAATTTTTTATTAATATATAGCTAACATACAGTATTGTATTCACTTCTGGGGTAAACATAGTTACAGCAGAACATGAGAAGCTTAATAATCATTTGTCACCTTACAAAGTTATTATGATATTATTGGTTATACTCTCTAGCCTGCACATTACATCCACTTGACTTATTTGTTTTATAACTGGAAGTTTGTACCCTTTATTCCTTTTTACCATTCCTCCCTCCTCTTTTTGTTCTGGAAACCAACTGTTTGTTCTCTATATCTATGAATCTGTTTCTGTTTTGTTTTGTTTGTTTTGTTTTTTTATCCACATATAAGTCATGTGGTATTTGTCCTTTGTGTGACCTTTTTTACTTAGCATAATATCTTCTATGTCCATCCATGTTGTTGCAAAAGACCAGACTTCATTCCTTTTATAACTGAGTAATATTCCATTGTCTATTATTAACACACCTTCTTTATTCATTCATCTGTCAATGAACACCTACATTGCTTCTATTTCTTGGCTATTGCAAATAATGTTGCAATGAACATAGGAGTGCTTATATCTTCTCAAATTAGTGTTTTTGTTTTCTTCAATAGATACCCAGAAGTGGAATTGCTGGGTCATATGATAGTTCTTAATTTTTTGAGGGATCTCCATACTGTCTTCCACAGTGGCTGCACCAATTTGCAATCCCACCAACAGTGCATGAGGGTTCTCTTTTCTCCACATCCTCTCCAATACTTATTTTTGGTTGTCTTTTTGATAATAGTCAATCTGACAGCTGTGAGGTGATGTCTCATTGTGGTTTTGATTTGCATTTCCCTGATTACTAATGATGTTGAGCATCTTTTCATGTGTCTGTTGGCCATCTGTATGTCTTCTTTTGGAAAAAATGTCTATTTAGGTCCTCTGCTCATTTTTAAATCTGATTTTTTCTTTATAATGTTGAGTTGCATGAGTTTTTATATTTTTTATATTAACCCCTTATTGGATATATCATGTACAAATATCTTCTCCCATTGAGTGGGATGTCTTTTCGTTTTGTTGATGGTTTCCTTTACTGTGCAAATGCTTTTTAGTTTGATGTAATCCCATTTTCATTTATTTTTGCTTTTGTTACCCTTGCTGGGGAGACATATCCCCAAATATTTCTAAGACCAATGGAAAAGAATTTACTGCCTATCTTTCCTTCTAGGAGTTTTGTAGTTTGGGGTTTTACATTTAAGTCTTTAATCCATTTTGAGTTTACATTTCTATATGATGTAAGAGGTGGTCCAGTTTTATTTGTTTATTTATTTTTGCATGTAGCTGTCCAGTTTTACCAATACCATTTATTGAAAAGACTGTCTTTACCCCCATTGTATACTCTTGCCTCTTTTGTAGTGTATTAATTGATCATATAAGCATGGGTTTATTTCTGGACTCTCTATTCTGTTCATTTGATCTATGTGTCTATTTTTGTGCCACTACCACACTGTTTTAATTACCATAGCTTTGTACTGTAGTTTGAAATCAGGGAGTGTCATGTCTTCAACTTTATTTTTTCTCAAGGTTGCTTTGGGTATTCATGGTCTTTTGTAGTTCCATACAAATTTTAGAATTATTTGTCCTAGTTCTGTTAAAAATGCCATTATTATTTTGATAGAGAATGCATTGAATCTGTATATTGCTTATAAGTTTCTTAATGAGAAGCATCTTAATTACCTAGAACTCACTGCCTTCATTAATGATACTGCTATAAACATCTTTGTTCATTTCATGATGAAGCTGTGCCTCAAGTTTTCTGGGTATATACATAAGAATGAAGTTGCCAGGTCACAGAGCATGTTCACATTTAATTTCACTAAATGAGCTCTAGAATGGATATACCTGAATTGAGGTCTTTTCTCTTGTTTCTCTGGGTGCTTCCAATCATAGGGTAAGTATTTTCATTCTCAATTCTCAATTTTCACATTATTTTGTTTGAGTCTTGTGATAAACTTTTTGACATAAATAAAATAGCTAGTATCTTCACTCTACATTTGAAAAAGATGAGGTTGCAATGCTGTGCTTGATGCAGTCTGTGCTAGAAATCAGTAAGCTAAAATTTGGGTTCAGTCTATGTCCCAACAGAATCATAAGAAGAAAGTTGAGATCAACTCTTGGGGTAGAGACATTAGGAAATGCAAAGATCCATCTCTAAATCAGTGGTTTTCCACCCCGGCTGTGTGTTAGAATACCTAATACCTAAATACTGATGCTCATTCCTTGCCCAAGATCACTTAAATCACATTCTCTGGGGGAGGGGCATTGCACAGGCATTTTAAGAGCTCCTGAGCTGATTTTAATATGCAGCGAAAGCTAAGAATCCTTCCTTGACTAAGGGGCTAGGCTTAAAAGAAGAAGCAAATGGCCTTTTATCACTAAGCACATCGGTGTGATGATTCAGACACTTGATGGCAAAGAGAAGTCCTGGAGGTAAAATACATATAGAAATGATGAGAAAGATGACTGTAACTAGTATCGTCCACCATTTAATAGAGATATAACCTGACAGGAACTGGCACTACTAGTTCAAGACCTGGAGGGGATTGAATTACAGAGAATATTTTAATTCATGCCTAATAATTAGAAACTCAAAACTTCCAAATGATGAAATAATTACAGAAATATGTGAAACTCTAAGACCATTATCAAGACTGTCACGGATCATTACCCAGACCTAGTGAGCACCCAGCTGACAAACCTGCGCCTCTAGTGCCCTATCCAAGGTGCTGAAACCCACCATGCTTATTACTGGCTCCCCTCTGTCAGCGGGAAGCCGATTCCCTGGAGCACTCAACACTGAACAAGCTGGCCCCCTGCAGAGTCAATTTCTCTTTCTGTCTGTAGGTAAATCCCTTATGACTCGGATGTTCTCAAATCACCAAGAAAGCTTAATCTCCAAATTGGCAGCAATGGAGCTGACTCTGAAAATGACTCTCCCTTTCAGAGGCTGGTTTAGTTTTCCTCTCTTTTATATTTTGAAATAATCATAATGTTCAATGGTAAAGTAAACTTTATTATGGGGGGAACATTAGAAGGGAGATTATTAACATTAGTTGAGTACCTGCTATGAGTGAGGCAAAGAGGTAAATCGTTTATTTGCTTTATCTTGCTTAAACTTTACAAAAACCCAGATAATCTCTATTTTATACATAAAGTAGCAGTAACTCAGAGACGCTAAGTGACTTATCCAAGGAAAATTGTCTTTAAAAAATAAAAGGCAGAAAAATTATTCAAGACGTGTTCTCTCTGATTCCAAACCTGAAGTTAGTCTGCATTGAGAAAAATCTAATTTCTTTCCAATTATTGCCCAGACAAGGGCAGCCAAAATTTCTCTAGTGTTCCTGAGTGCATTCTGCAGTTTTCATTATCAGTAGATTCTTCTTGGTACTTAATCTAAATCCTTCCCCGAATAATTTCAACATCTTGGGAAAATGGAGATGATCTGATGAATGTTGTATCTATGAACTAGCCTATTCAATTGAAAAGAGAACTTTAGTTTTCTGTAGATTGATTATAACATCAAATTCCACTGTTTGGGGCTTTAAAGCCCCATTCTTTGAAGGCAGACATCCCCAGGAAAAAAAAATGTCTGGTTTTATGCCAAAGTGAAGCTCTGAGTCTCACAATGGGCAAAGAAAATGTGATTATTCTCTGTGGCCCCTCACAACTCTCATACCACTGCCTGCATCTCATTAATGAAGAAAGTTCTGAAGACCTATATGTGATTCTTTAAAGCAATAGTTCTTCAGGTGTCCCTGAACCAGCAACATCAGTATCACCTGAGAATTTGTTAATTATGCAAATTCCCAGGCCCCACTTCAGACCTACTAAACCAATAACTCTGAGGGTAGGTCCCCTTAATCTATATTTAACAGATTACACACACACACACACACACACACACACACACACACACACACTTTTGAAAAAAATCTGCTTTTAAAGCTTCTGCTGCTCAATAAAGAAATGGCAAGTGCCAAAGTATACATCTACTTTGGCTATAGGAATTCAGGAAAGCAGTTTCCTAGTCTGATCAAAGCCATCTAAAAACAAATAAAAAACATGCTATCATTGCATTACCTCTCTGCTTAAGAACTGCAAGTGGTTACCTACTGTCCACTATATTTAACCTGCATGTCTTGACCTGGTTTTCCAGGTGACTTCTGCCTGGCAGCACACCATCCATTTAGCATTTTCCCCACCCCATCCATTCAGCTTTAACCCCTTCCCTTTCCCCTCAGGCACTCTGTTCTCTAGATTAAGATGTGGAGATTTGGGTGGGGAAGGGGTTGACAGAGGGAAGTGAAACTAAAATATTTTTTTTCTGAAGATTTTTTTGTTTGTCAAGAAATAACACACTTTCCCCAATTCTTTTTGCCTCTTTACAAGCTTTTACATCCCTAAATATACAAAACATGATCATTTTCTGAGCAGACTAAATCATGCATAATGCATTTTTATTGGCACCTTGAATAAAGATATGGCAGACATGAATATCAAATATGCAGATGAAAAAGCCGAGAGGAGAACACACAATGGGTAAGCAAGGAGCAAGAGAGCACCTGGCTGCTCTTGCAAAGCCAAAAAGATTCTGATGGAGGAATTGCACCCCATAGTCCTGCAAAGACTTGCAGATGCAGTCACTGCTAGTTTTCTAGACAGTATCAAGGAGAGTAGGTGAAATACTGATAGCTGTAGAGTGATAGTAAATTTAGAAAAAAAAAGTAAAAAATGGATTTTTCAACCTGTCATCTAGTGAGAAGTTTTATGAATACTTTGGAATAACAGCAGAAAGCCTGGGAATCAGTGTGCATCTACTAAACAGAGCTTTATTTAAGGGGCCATGGATATTTTGCCTCAAAGGAACTTTTTACATATGTAGGTCTTTATATTTCTGTATATCTTTTATATAAAGAAAAACTTTATGCTGTGTGGCTTTCCAGAAAGTATTGATGATACAATGACCTTAAAAATCATCAAGTTTTTTTCATTTACTCATGATGGACATCAAAGCTGGGAGAGGTAATGTAGTATTAAAGCTAAGATTAGCACTCTTGATTCCTGCTCCCTTTCCTTCATACTGAGCAACTCATAAAGAAAAGGTCATAAAAGATGAAACTTATTTCCTATTTTGCAAGAATCTCCAAACTTGTAGAAAGTTTTATAACCTATGAAGTTCTATATAGATATAAGTTGTTATTATTATCATTCATGATATCAGGTTTAGTTCTTGACCCCCTTCCCAGTCGACATCTTTATGAACTGTCTGAAGAATGGCATTGATTTTCTGATAATAAGCAGTTATGGCAGTGAATGGCTTGGAGAATGGCAAACCTAACATGAAAAATCTAACCAGACCAATGTTAAGTTAAGAATTTCATGCACAAAATCAATGGACTATTAGCAAACCATATAATAAATGAGGTTAAGTTGTTTTGTAAGTTAATCTGAGTCAAAAGCTATAAAATTATTAGTCTTCAGTTGTATTATTATGAAGATAATACCTATGTAACGAGTAAGGCAGTAGTCCCACTGCTGTGGCCAGCACCCATCATGCTTCTCTGTGGTATTATGTTCATTCTAGTCATTACGCTTCATCTAATGGCAATGCTGCTGTAATGAGAAGCAGTTAAAGAAACTAGAGCCACTCCACTTGAATAATAGTAGTTTACAAAGAGCTTTTTTTAAACTGTTACCTGAAATGTAAAAAGACTGGGTCTCAGTCAGCTCGGGCTGCATAACAAAATACCATAGACCAGGTGGCTTAAACAACAGAAATTTATTTTTCACAGTTCTGTAGGTTAAAAGTCCAAGATCACGGTGCTAGCAGGTTTGGTTTCTCTTGGCCACTCTCCTTGGCTGGCAGATGGTCATTTTCTTGCTATATCCTCACATGGCCTTTTTCTCTGTACATTCAATCCTGGGAACTCTTTTTCTTCTTATAAGGTTAATGAAATGGGATCCTGGGTTCCCTGCGTCTATCAAATTCTATGATGCATTAAGTAATTAATGATGATGATGATGATGATAAATTAATAATCAAAATCATAATCATAATCATAATCATAATAAATTTGTTTTAGAGACTATTAAAATAAATCAAGTATTTTACATTGCTTAATTATACCCTACATTCCTAAATCCTACAACCAAAACTTAAAAAAAAATTGATTCAGTGTTTCCAGGTATTTCAGAAGTCTTTTCACTCACCCACAGAAATCCTCTACTCTCCCTATTACCATGCCTTTGTCAACACTCTTCCTTCTTGTCCTAATTCTAATCCTACCATGGCCCAGCTACAGTCCATGAAAATTGCAAGCTAGGCTAATATTTTTCTTTTCTGATCATCCACTGCATTTCCAACACTATTAATGTAGTGAATTCTAACAGAGGTAAGTATAGTCATGGAATTTGTCAGGGACTGGGGTGGGATGGCAAGGAAACAGGATCTCTAAATCTTGCAAACACTGCCAGATGTCCATTGATATGAGGCCTCAAGTCTTCCACCAGACACCTACTGCTGCCATAGGTTGGTAAGAAAGGCAATACGAAAAGTCAGAGGTCACCAATAGTGTGGTTTTTATTAATTGCTCTGGACCTCAATATGATCTTCTGATGGGTTCAGCTAGACCAAGAGTTGCTATGAAAGGTTCTTTTGCTTAGGTAGGGGCAGACTTGGCCAAACTACACTAAAACAAATGAGTGGTCTGATTTAATTAATACACTCAGCAGGCACTTACTGTGCCATGAGTGATTCTAAGTACTGAAGTTATAGCAGTGAATAAGAGAAATAATGTCCTTATTCTCAAACTTATAATCTACTGGGAAGGATAAGGGAGAGCAAAAAAAATAACAAGATCAAAAAGATGCTATGCTATGCAGAGAGGTAATATAGCATGATATATAGAAACCATATCACTAATTTATATTTACTTGAATTTCTAAGTTGTTGATATTTAGACTAAGATAAGAAAGGAAGTTGGAGCTTGTCATGATAAGATTGATGGGGGCCAGGGGAGAGTTGTTCCAGGCAGAGGAAACAGATAGTGCAAATGCCCCAAAGTAAGAACCAGTTTAGAAAGTCAGAGGAACAGAACTCAGACCAGTAAGGTCCGAGCACAGAGGAAAAGGGAAGAGAAAGCTAATGTGAGGTACACTTAGAAAGTAAGCAGGGTTCATAGTTTGAAAACTGATAAAATTTCAAACATTATACCTGTGTTAAGGAAAGACTTAGAAGAATTTTTAAAAGAGGATGGACACAATCAAATCTTTGCTTTAAACATCTAATTCTGGCTATCAAGAGACCATTGTAGTATCTAGGCAAGAAGTGAAAGAGACTTGAACTATAGGAGCTACTGAAGATGGAAATAAATAGATGAAGGGTAGAGTCTGCAAAACTTGCCTATTAATTTTATTTGAGAAGTGAGAGAAAGGAGTTAGAAATAACACCTAGATTTGAGATATGAGCAACAGGAGGATACACTGCCATTTTCCAAGATGGAAAAGCAAGCTTGAGAGAAAAACAAGAATTATATTTGGCCCACTTTTAGTTTGAAATGCGTTTATTAGACATCTATTTAGATATGTAGGCAGTTGAATATAGGAGTTTGGGGTTTCGGGAAAAGGACAGGACTGCAAGTAAAGATTTGTAAATCATTGGCACATAGGTAAAATTTAAATCTATAGAACTAAATGAGGTCATCTAGAAATAGTATATAAATAGAGAAATAAAAAAGCATAACTCTAGGATGTTCCAACATTTAAAGGCAAGGTAGAGAATGATGAACCAATCAAGGAGAATATGGTATCATGGAAGGCAGCAAAAGAAAGTGATTCAAGGAGGAGAGAGGATCAACTGTGTTAAATGTTGCTTAAAGGACAAATTAGAAAGAATAAGAAGTGACTATTAAATTTTATTGATGACCTCAACAAGACCCATTTCAGTTGAGTGGTATGGCAGAATGCTTGTGGGTATAGGATTGAAAGGAAGGAAATATGAGGACATGGAGGCAATGATTAGAATCAACTCCTTTAATAAGTTTTCTGAAAGAGAAGAAAATTGATGGTCACCAGATAAGAGAGGATGGGAGTAAATGGGTGAAAAGGGTGACAAGGATTAAAAATACAAATTGCCAGTTATAAAAAATAGTCACGGAAATGTAAGTATAGCATAGGAATTATAGTCAATAATATTGTAATAACTATGTGTGGTATCAGATGGGCACTAGATTTATTGAGGTGATCACTTCATAAGGTATATAAATGTCTAATCACTATATTGTACACCTGAAACTAATATAATATTGTATGTCAACTGTAATTTAAAAATAATTATTTTTTAGAAGAAAAAGCTTGTTGTAAAAAGAAACTTATTGTAAAAGGAAGCAGATAAATAGAGCAGTAACTGAAGGGAAACTGGGGTCAAATTATACTTTTGTAAATAGGAGATATGAGTAGAGAGAGAGAAACTAATAATTCAGGGAGGTGAACATACTTCTAAAATCATCTTACATCCCACATTGTATCCTAATCTTGACTGTGGTCCTCACATTCTTATCACTCAGATGAGCCTAAGGAAAAGAAAGCTTTTTTCCCTAGTCCTAGAGAACAAGAATCTTTCCCAGAATGGGCACATTTTTCAAGCAGGAGGCAGTTCCGTGTTCATCTTAGCACATCAGCTCCACAGGAGTTAAATACTCCAAGGGCAAGCCAGGAGAGCTCATATCCCAAATGAAAGTATCTCATATGGATGCAAGTACTTCAATCTTAATCTATTCTCCTGGAGGGTAGAAGTCCAAGACCAAGGTGCCTGCAGGTTCAGTTTCTCCTGAGGCCTCTCTCCTTGGCTAGCAGTTTATGGTTAAAAGGCAATTTATTACCATAAGAAATTGTGCCTCCCTCCCAAGCATCCTAACTCTGTAAATATCTGTACCTTATCTTCTGGGCTTTCTTTGAGTGAGGTGCTGGGTCCAAACAGGAGACTTGAGTACTCTCTAGGAGTTAGACAGTGATATTTCATCTATATAGTTGTCATTCATTCACTTAAATACTCCTTGGAAGCTCAATAAATGCCAGTCACTGTGCAATGGGCTGAAGCTAAAGCTGTGAGCAAGAAAAATAGCAACTCTCTGAGAATCCTGTGTATCATTCACTCTCTGGGGAATGCAATCTGGAAACAAATGATTATGTAAATGAATATTTATTACAATTAGATAAACTATAGAAACAATACCAGATGTTAAGAGTATATAATAGGTTTTTAAAAAAGCTAAATTGGGGGTTAGGGAAAAATTGATGAACATAATTTATGACTGTCTAGTACTAGACAGTTTACAAAGTTTTTTCTATACATGAAATCATTAAACTTAAGAACAAGCTAGAGAGATGAGTAATAACATATCTCACTTTTACAGATAAGAAAACTGGGTTTCAAAGAAGTTAAATAAAAAATAAAATGCCTTCTTGTTTTGAATATGTTTCCCTCTATTGTCTAATTCTATCAGCCAGGACATGCAAGTTACAAGGAATGGAACCCCAAACCCAAATGAATGCACATAACTGAAAAGACCAGGATTAACAATGACATACAGTTTCCCCTTTCCTCCATAGCAATGCAGTTTTAGCAGGACACATGGCCACTCAGCTAGACTTCATTTCTCAGCCCTCCTTACACCTATGTTGCTGTGTGACTAAGTTCTGATAATCAAATGTTAGTAGAAGCAAAATGGGCACCTTCTAAGTTTTTCCCCTGGAGGACTTTTGCTTCTTTTGTACAGAAATTGCTTTCTTACCATAAACAACTAGAAAAAATACAAAATATATAAGACAACTTTTACAAAACATTGGTCGTCAGATACCACAAGACTGTGGTCCCTGAAAGAAGGGAAATAACCAAGGTTAGCATAATGGTGGCTTTTGATTATTGTCTGGAGGCAGTTTCCAGGATGTAGTGTAAGAAAGAGTGATCAGAACAGAGCCCAGTGGTCTTACCAAGTTGAGGAAGTAAGACAGAGATTGGGAAGCTGAGGAATCTAGAATCTGTTAGGGGAGTACCAGAAAGGAGGAAAGCTGCACTGAGAGAGAGATTCCAGACATTTGTAAAAGGTTTCTTTTAAGTCTTTAGCTAAGTACTACTCTGTGAATCCCTGGTGTATAACTCCTCAAGGCCAAAAAAAGGAAAACAGCAGGCAAAAAAAAAAAAAGGTCAAATCTCACATAGAGCTGAGAATAGTTTGTATTCCCAAATGCCAGAGTGAAGTGATCGTGGGTAGAATCCTTAGATGATGAATGCCTTCACTGTGAGGTTAAATTAGTCCTAGAGTAAAAGCTACTCTTAACTTTTAATAATAAAACTTAAAAGCAAGCCTCTAAGGGATCAAACTAATACTCTATAAGTTAAATTTGCAACAGAAAAAGTCCAAAACTCTTTAATGGAAAATAACAAAATCTTACAGCATCCAGAATTCTGTAAAAAAAATTACAAGGCATGTTAAGAACATGTAAATATAACTCATAACCAGGGAAAAGACCCAGAAAAGATAATATATTATGAATTTTGAAGAAGTTTAAAATAACTGTAATAAATTTTTTAAATATGCTCAGAGACATAAAGAGAAAATGTGCATAAAGAAAAATAGAAGATATAAAAAAGACAAATGGAACTTCCACAGATGAAAATTATAGTATAGAAATAACAAGTAAAGCAAATGAGATTGACAGCAAATTAGACAGGAAAAAAAATAGTAAATTTGAAGATATACTAGTAAAAATTATCTTAAATAAAACACAGAGGAAAAAAGACAAGAACATAAAAATAATGGAGATTGGTAAACTCTGAGAAACAGCAAACAATCTAACATTCTTGATTTACCAAAAAAATGAGGGAGGGCAGGAAAATATATGCTAATTTTTTCTAGATTTGATGAAAAATCAATATATCAGGAAGCCCAATGAACACCAAGAAATATCAATAAAACTACACCAAAGTATATAATAATTGAAATGCTTAAACCAGTAAAAAGAAAAAAAATCTTAAAATTAGCCACAAAGAGTAAAACGACATTATGCACACTGTAAAAAAGGTAAGAACTACAGCAGACTTCTCAATAGAAAAATGCAAGTTATTAGACAGTAGAACAACATCTTTATTACATTGAAATAGTCACTATATCTGGTAAAAGGATCTCTCGATAGTGAAGGTAAAATAAATGCTTTTACAGGCATACAACAACATAAAAATTCATCACCAACTTATAATTATTATAAAAATACTAATAAAAGCCTTTAGGTAGAAGGAAATTAACCAATGTAAATATGGATCAACACAAAGGAATGAAGAGCCCCAGAATGGTAACTATTGAGATAAATATAAATAACTTTTTTATTATTTAGTATTTTTTAAATTATTTTTAAATCTATTTAAAAGATAATTGATTATTTAAAACAATAACAACAAAAATAAATTTCTGGTTTATATCACACGTAAAATTAAAATGTATGACAATTGTAGCACAAGGTGAAGAGTTCTTACATTATATGTGAAGTTATATAATTTAAAAATATCCTGTGATAGATAAATATATATACTCTTAAAGCAATCAGTAAAACAAAATAAAATATAGTCATATGCTAACAAGTCAAGATTAGAAAGAAAATAGAATTATAAAAATTAATTCATCTAAAAACAGGCTTCCAAATACATGAAGCAAAATGAATGTAACTGAAAGAAGAAAGGACATTTCCACAATTATAGTTGAATAGTTAAATACACCAATCTGAGTATTTGAAAGAATAAGTAGTCTACAAAAAGGGCAATAAAATTTTAACCTTATTATCAAAAAAAAATTAACTTAGCTGACATTTATTGAACACTTCATTAACAGCTGCATACACATTTCTTTCAAGAGAACAATGAAATTCACAAACATAGACCACATTCTGTGCCACATAAAACAATCCATAAGTTAAAAAGGGTTAAAACCTGACCACACTAAAATTAAATGAAAAATCAATTAAAAAAAAGATATCTGTAAAACATCAACTACTTGAAAATAAAACAACATATCTAAATAACAAATGGGTCATATAATAATTTATGAGGGGTATTAGAAATTGTTTTGAACTTAAAATGAAAACACAATATCAAAATGTGTGGAATGCAGATAAAGTAGTACATGGAGAATAATTTATATTTAAAATGTTCATATTAGAAAAGAGGAAAGGTCTAAAAACAACAATTTAAGCTACTCTCTGAAGATATTAGAAGAACAAAAAAGATAGCCAAAATCAATGAAAAATAAAACTGAAAAAAATCAGTAAAACTAAAATCTGTTCGGTTAAAAGATCGATACAATTAATAAACTATGGCTACAATGATCAAGAAAAAAATAGTGAATATATAAATTACTTACAAAAGATATTATAAGAAAAAAAGTACACGAGAATATCCCTCATAGTTATAAATGCCAAGTTCTTATTATATTAACACATCTATTCAGCAACATATAAAAGGATAATACATCATGAACAAGTGAAGTTTATCCCAGAAATGCAAGACCAGTTTAATAGTAGATCAGTATAATTCATCATATCAACAGACTAAAGAAAGACTATGATCATCTCAACAGAGTCAGAAAACATTTGACAAAATTAAACATCCATTCCTGATTTTTAAAAAACTGTTCAACAGACTATGAATTGAAGAAAAATTCTTTAACCTTTATCATAAAGGAAATTTATGAAAAACTGAAAGCTAGAGACAGAGCAAGAATGGCCATTCTGGTGATTTCTATTTAACATCATAATGGAGATTGTAGCCAGGAAAATAAGACAAAATAAACAGACAAACAAACAAACAAATAATAGAAATAATAATTAGATAGGAAGAAATAAAACAGGACACAGGAAATTATTTATGTAGAAAATCTCCCCAAAATTACCAAAAAAAAAAAAACTGCTGCAAACTAATAACAATTTAGTAAGGTCACATGATACAAGAAAAATATGCAAAAATCAATCATATTTCTATCTACTAGTAACTAACAATGGAAATTAAATTTTTAAGTACCATTTACAATAGCACCATAAAATCTAAGATATTTAAATAACAAAATATGTGCAAAAACTGCATGCTACAAACTACAAAGATTGATGGAAACATCAAGATAGATGTAAATAAATGAAGAGATATATCATATTCATAAATTAGAAGATTCAATATTATTAATATTTTAGTTCTTCCAAAATGATTGACTGTCAATACAATTTCAATCACAATTACAGCAATTTGGTGATTGTCAGAGGGCAGTGGGGTTAGGAGGCTAGGAGAATGGGGTGAAGAGTACAAAGAAATATGAATTAGTAGTTGAAAGACAGTCATGGGGATGGGGAGCATGGCATAGAGAATGTAGTTAGCATTAATGTATTGGCTAGGTGGAAAACCAAAGAAGAAAAGGAGCAATTAGGGTGACTGTTTTATAAACTATATAAACATCTAACCAATGTTTTGTATGTTTGAAACTAATAAAATAAAATAAAATAATTTTAAAGAACTGTGATTTGTAAATAAGTAGACATGTAGATCAATGGACCACAAGGGAGTGCAGAAACAGACTGTGCATATAGGGTCAATTTATTTTCAAAAAACGTTTCAAGGAAATCCAACAGAGACACAATCATCTTTCAACAGATGGTGATGGAACGACTGAAAATCTGTATAATCCATTTTGAGTTAATTTTTATATCTGATATAAGATATGAATGAAGTTTTTTTTTGTATATGACAAAAAGATTTAAACACCAAAGATATATGGATAGCAAATAAAAACATGAAAATATGCTCAATATAATTATTTGTAGGGAAATGAAAATTAAAACCACAAAACAGCATGCATATCTATAAGAATGGCTAAAAATAATCATATTTTCTAAAAACTAAAATATCAACTGCTGACAAAAACATCGAGCAACTGGAACTCTCATATATTGATGGAAATGCAAAACTAAACAGCCATTTTGGAAAACAGTATAGAAATATTCTACAAAGTTAAACATACACTTAACGTATGACCAAGCACATCTATTCCTAGGTATTTACCCAAAGAAATGAAAGCAAATATCCACACTCAGACTTCAAATCAAATGTTCATAGCAGCTTTATGTATAACAGAAACTAGAAAGAACCCAAATGATCATCAACTGGTGAATGGAAAAATATCTTATGGTAAATCTATGCAATGGACTACTTCTCAGCAATAAAATAGGGCGATGGATGCCTATGCACAACAATGTGGCTGAATCTCGAAAGCATTATGTTAAGTCAAAGAAGCCAGACAAAAAAAAAATATAGATTGCAGGATCCCATTTGTATGAAATTCTGGATAACATAAAACTACTGTTATAGAGAATAGGTTGGTGTTGCTTGGGAATGGGGCTAGGGTATGGGATTGACTCTGAAGGATGGAAATGTTCTATATATTGTTTGCAGTATTGTTTACATGGCAGTATACATTTGTCAAAAGTCATAGGACTGTATTCTTAAAATAGGTTAATTTTATTGAATATAAATTATACTGCATAAGCTAATTAAAAAAATTGTTTTTAATTTCTCTGATCTCTTTCTCCCTCCAAACTGGGAGAAGCAGCTACCTTGGGCCTAGAGAAAGAAGCCATAAACGGAGGATGGCAGAGCCATACCATTGTCCCTGGATCACTATCTCTGAGTTATTACCTGAGAGGGAAATGTATTTTGTTGATGCCATTTTATGTGTCAGTCTCTTTATTATAGCAGTTTAGTCTGCACACTAATTAACATGTCAGCTTCAGGTTCAGCCTTACTGGTTTCAAAGGCCTCAGAACTTGACCTCTGTCTCCAGCCTGATTCTGGCACTAACCATGTGTTGGCTCCTTTCTCAGGCTCCATCTGGAGGCACACTGCTCCTGTAGCCCTAGCTTCCCATTCTCTTATAGTTCTGTCCAGTCAGAAACCAAGTCGCCCCTTCTCCTCCCTACTCCCTATCCCCCGCCCACCGACAGTTCCAGTCAAGTCTCCCTATATCTCATTGGCCCTGCCTGGGTCACATGCCCATCCTTTCATCAGTCACTGCGACTAGGTGAACACGATATTGCGATTAGCCAGGCCTGTGTCGAGGGCTCTATCCAGAGTATCAAGGATAAATCACTACAGAGAGAATCATATGGGGAGAAAGGACCCTGGGATACAATCATGAGAGTTAGGGACTAGGGCAGGCACTGAAGAGCCAGAGTAACAGATGGCCCTGTCAAGGAGTGACTAAATGAACAACTGACTTACCCACTGTCACCCAGCAAGAAAGTGACAAGTGTTTGAGGCTTGCCTCCTAAAAGAGATAGTAAACACAAGCCACATTTTTGTTTCTCTCATATCACCCACAATACCCAGCACAGAGCAAGCGCTATTCCATCAATAACTCATGACTTGACTTCTTGTCTTGATTTATTTGCCCTCAACTGGAGTCAAAAATGCCATGGTTAAGGAGAGATTACCAAGGAAAACACATGATAGAAGGAAAAGTCCAGCACGTGTGGGTGTCTGTGGAGGGAGAACATGGTGACATTACAAGTTACTCATGACTTTTTACAAGCTGCCTATGGCTAGGACCTTACTCAGACATCACATTTTAATGAAAAAGCAGAGTCCTATTTCCCTAAATTCAGATCCAGCCATAGCAGTTTACAGTTGTGTGATCTTAGACACGTCCCTTAACCTCTTCAAGTCTCAAATTTGTCACCTATAAAACATGAACAACACTACTTCCCAGGATTGTTGTGAGAATAAAGTTTGATGGTGTATGTGACAGCACTTTAGAAACTACAACCACAGACTGAGGTACCATCAGTGCTTAGCTGCTCCAGTGGGCATACACCACTTGTCCCTTTCTACCATTTTCTTCCACTCCATACTCTCTGCCCAGGACCTCTCAAACTCATCCTCAGCTTCAATACCCAACTCTGCATCAGATGTATAAAAAAAAGAAAATACCCCTATTTGGAAAACATATGACCGTTTGCTCTGCACATCCTGTTTGCAACATACTAAGATGGTTAAGTATGTTGCTAAAAGCTGCAGAGTATAAGAGCAATGATGGAGATACAGAATCCCAGTCCTAGCCACCAGTGACCAAGTCCAGAGGAAATTCATAGAGACGGTGTTTCTTTGGTTGCTGGGAGGCACCAGCTGAAATGCACAGCCTTTATGGATCTGGGGTGCACATCAGTGCAGCCAAGTAAAGGGTCTGAATTCAGCTGCACAGCTGTGGGGCTAGGATACAAGAAGCTTGTGGCCTACCTGTCAGGATCTTTTGCTGAGAGGCCTTGTTTGGGTTTTATCAAAATTGTGCATGGGAGGCTCAGTCATAAAATACCAGGGTCTGCAAACAGGTGCTGGAGAAGCAAGCTTGAGCCTATTTATCCAAGAGCATTCACTGAGATGCAGAAGTCCTGAGGCTGCAGAACATTCACAAGTTCACTCACACCAGTGCACACACATGAAGATCTCACTCAGGCACACACAGACACGTAAACCCTATCATTTTTTCAACAGATGCTCTCACTCCCAGATGCATATACCTTTACTCCTCACTATTCACTTATGGTACACACTCACTTGCATTCATGAAAACACTCTCAGCACACAGTCAAATACACACTCAGACACACCCACGCACACACTGATACTCTGAAACCAGGCACCTACCCACAGGTTTACAGTAACCTTCAGACTTTATACCCCTCACAAGACACAAGAAGTCATGCAACTCATCTGTGGCCACACACTGAGATATAGTCCAACATACACACACTTATACACACAGAACACTGGAAGTTCCACACTGAAGGCTAAAGTCTCTTCTGTGCATTTCCAGCCTTCATTTCCTTGCTGACTTATGTTTTCACTCGAAATCTTGGTTCAAAATGGGTAACCCACTGAGCATGTTATCTGAGGGTTTCCAGCCATATGCTTGCTACAAAAATTCTGCCCATGTGTCAGATTCTGGCATGAATAAAATGTAGCCTACATATGTGTATACATTGCAACAAGAGCCAGAATGAGTTCTCGCTGTGGGATGAATGGGAACCTCAGAGACAGCCCTGGCACCTGGCCAAGAAGGGCATATTCTGGTTGGACATAGTTTCCAGACAGCCCTCCCGAGGCTGCCCTCTGAGCTCTACCTGCGCAGATGCCCGGCGTCATAGCAGAGCTGGAGTTCTTTCTACTACATGGAAGACGAGCGTAGTTGGGACCTCTGGGAGCTGAGCCCAGCCTGTGGGAAAGGCCCCAAAGCTAGTTTCCTCCAGTGGAGAGGGGAAGATTAGAAAGGGACACAGAGCTGCTCAAAGGAGGTCAAGGCTTTGACTTGGACAATTTTGCCCCAGTAATAGGTATAGCTTTGCTGATAAAAGGGAACAGCCACATTAGGAAGCATTGAAGTTCTACTGAGAATGGAAAGAGGCAGACAGGTGAAATGCAGAGAGGCAGTCCTAGGAGGATGAAGAGTGAACCCAACCATGTGAGACAAAGCTTAGCGCCAAACATCAAATCCAAGGTGTGACCTTGGGCAAGTGACTTTATTTCCGTGTTTGTTAAAAAGGACCTACTAAGAGTGCTCACATGATAGGGTTGTTGTGAGGATTAAACAAGCAACAAGTAATAACAGACAACTCTTTTATCCTTTCTATAGCATAAGGCACTTAAAACAGAGCTTGGCACCTCGTCAGTGCTGATGTTAGTTTCTGATTGCTGTTGTAACAAACGATTGCACTTAGTGGCTTAAAACAACAAAGTCATCATCTCACAGTTGTGGAGGTCTGAAGTATGAAATGAGTGTTGCAGGGCTAAAATCGAGGTGCCGGCAGAGCCGGTTCTGCACGCTCCAGGGCAGAATCCATCCCTCTCCTCACCCAGCAGCCAGAGGCTGCTTGCATTCCTTGCCTCATGGCCACAACTCTCCCATCTGCTTCTAACGTCACATTACCTCCTGCCTTCTTCTTATAAGAACCTTTGCGATTAAATTTGGCCCACCTGGATAATTCCCCCATGGCAAGGTCCTTAACTTAATCACATTTGCAAAGTCTCTTTTGCAGTATAAGGTAACGTACTCACAGGTTCTCGGGGTTAAGACATGGATGGACATCTTTGGGCAGAGGAGAGAGCATTATGCAGTCACAACGGTGATCAGTAAATACTGTCATTACTATGAAGTCTTCCCAGCTACCTTGCCCAAAGCCACACAAATGGTAGGAAACAGGGCAATGAGCCCAGATCTCCCTGACCCCAAAGCCCTTCTTCTTTCTACTAAGTTGAGTGGCATCAGAACCACCCAGAGGATTTATGAAAGCACATGTTGCTGGGCTCACCCTGAAAGTTTCTGATTCTGATTCTGGTGCAGAGCCTGAGAATTTGCATTTCTAAAAGGTTTGCAGATGATGCTGAAGCTCCTGGTGTGGGTACCATGTTTTGAGAACCACTGCACTACAACATGCTGCCCACCGTCTTTGCCAGTGTTCAAGAAGATGCTGAATGACTTTTTATCACAGAGATGGCCAAAGGGTAGATTCAATCAAACACTCTCTAATGTGCCTTCCCACTAAGAGGCTCTGGGTGGGAAGAGTATCCAAGATCACATCAGGACAGGTGGGCTCAGCTCAGCCTCTTAGGTGAATACCCTTTAGAGCTCAGGTCTCTTCACCTCCTTTGGAGGCAATCTGAAGCCATGAAAGTAGCTTGGGCTGTAGGGTCTGACCAGTCTGGGATTTGATGCCTTGCTCATTCAGTCACAGTAAAATCACTCAACCTGCCAAACCCAAGTTTCTCCCCTATAAGACAGAGAACATAAGAATTGTTTTATGGATTGGGGGGTGGTGGGGGAGGACAGTGTTGCAATATGACTTGTACAGTATCTAGCACATGGTATGAGCCCCAAAATTGTCAAGTCCCCTCCTCTTGAAAGAAATAAATGATATGTCTGTTCACATCATAGTGAACAAGATCTCACATACAGTAGGCAGGGGCAATAGAACACAGGAGAAAGACAGAATGTGGAGAGGCTGACAGAAGGGATGCAAGTAGTAAAAGCCCAAGAAATAGGAAGCAGAGAGCTCTGGGCTGCAGGAGGAGGGTGGTCAGAAGTGAAGGAGATAAAGTTTGGAAGGGAAGGGGTCCCACTGGCCTTCGGTGGCACCTTCAAATCTTTTCCATAGGCAAGTCAAGAGGCCAGATCTAACCCTAATGCTTCCTTTTGGGTTTCTCCTTTCTCTCTTGAAAAAGCATCACTGGTTTTATCTTCAACCTTGGGAGCAGGGGAAAGATGTGGAACTATTATTTATCAAGGGACTCCTATCTGCCAGGCTCTGTGCTAGATATCTTACCTATGCTATCCCACATAAGCTGCCCACAAACTATGAGGTAGGTATGCTCATCTCATTATATGAAGGGAAAATGAAGGCCCAGAAAGCCTCATCTCCCTTCCCCATTGTTCCAAGTACACAGGCTCATCTCAGGGCCTACATTAGCCTTCCAATTGTGGGTCCCCTGGGACAAGCTTCCTCCCCTTTTAGCAGTCTTTCCATGTGCTGCATTTTTTTTACTGGGATTCTCAAAAGGCTGCAAGGAACTGGGTGTGTATGTTGGTGGTGGGGTGGAGGAGGATTGGGAGAAGTTGTGGAGTCTATAGCCATTCATCAAACACCTTCAAAGAACTCTCTCTTCTTTGCTGCTTATTATTATGATTATTTTCCAGGTTGCAATGCCCACAATGGTTATCGCCTCCAGCTCCTGAGGGCCACATATACTACCACTGGCTTTTATTCCCGCAAATAAAAATGTAAGCTCCACAATGAGAAAACCGCAGCTAAAGAAACTTAAGCCCATAAATTCGAATTTTAAATGTGGAAAGGCAATGCAAGGAATTCTCTGGGGACCATCTCCTACATCCCCTCTGTACCCATTGCACTGTGCATGAATCTCCTCCAGAAAGCATCCCTCAGGACTCAGAAGGGCCCCAAGTAGGGGAGTGGGAAGGATAATAAATTAGGATGAGCTTGCAGTGGTTTGCACAGCCTCCCTCCCTCAACAAATATACACAGACTTAGATAAACCTTCTTCTGGTCCAAAAAAAAGAGAAAAGAGTCAAATAAAAACTATCATCTCTCTGGATATTATGTCTTTGCATGTTTTCTGTGTGTATAGACTTTTTCAACTAATTTCCTATTTATTGGTCTCAATGGGAGTCTGGTCCCATCCTAAAACAGGCTGCCTGAGACAGGAAGAGCAGCTGTCAGGCTGAGAATGGGGGCTGAAGAGGCAGAGACCTCCTCCAAGCAAGGGATGCCTCCCCTGAACATCCTCCCTAATGAGCCTCCCTCTGCACCCCCAGCTCCTCCCATTACCCAGTTTTATTCTCATGGTAGCATTTATCACCATGAAAGTAGAGTTGCTCGCTAATGTCTGTCTCCTCTGCTACCGTATAAGCTCTCTAAGGGCAGAGGCCTTCTGTGACTGACTTACCTTGATGTTTTCAGCACATAACAGACATTTATATAAGTTTATTGTTGTTGTTGTCATATACATTTTGTCTGTAGCACCTACAACACTGCTTGGCCTATAGTAGATCCTGAATCAATACTATCAGAACGACTGACTAAACAGAGAAGAAAAGCCCACTGAGGTTTGGTGGAGAATGGGGTTGAGCACTGGCATCTCTCCAGAGCCACAGAATGAATCCATATGACCTAAAGGAGGAGGAGTGTCTCAATGACACCATCCTTCAGCATGAGAGGACCCAGGCCTCTTTCAAAAATTTACCCCTGAACCAGAGAGTCAATGTGATCTAGAAACTGGAAGGACCTGTAAGTATCAGGGAGTCAGACCTCCCATCCAACCTAACTCCCCTCCAGTGTGGCCTGAATTATGGCTGCCCCAGCTCCACTTGTACTTTTCGAGGATGGGGAGTCTCTCTCACACAGAACAGCCCATTCATCTATTCAAGGCCAATCCCAATGCTGAAGCCTGAGGTAGCCTGGGACACAGAGATGACACAGGCCGACCAACCTGTCATTTCTGGCAACACCCCACCACTGGAAAGATGAAACAGACCACTCTCTAGAAGCAGCTCTCTCAAGTCCTGAAGTGCTTTTTCTATCCAGGTTAAATATTTGCAACACCCACATTTTTTCCCCGTATTTCCCAGGATTGAGTCTTCTTGCTACCCTGGTTATGGTCCTTGAATATGTACTAATTTTGCAAAGTTCTCATTAAAATGTGCTGCCCAGGCTGAGACTATTACCATAGATGGGGTCTGTGAGTCCAGAAGAAGCTAATGGCCGTGGTCCCCCAGCCCAGTGGAAAACACCCACATGGGAGAAGTCAGTTGACAGAGAAACAGAAGTCATGTCCTGGCAGCATTTGAGTGTGTGACACTCAACTCTCCCCCTGCCTGGCCTGAAATTTGGTAATTTGAATCAATAGGGCCCTTCAGGGACCTACTGTCCCTCTTGGATCTGCCATCCCTGGTCTGGTGACTAGAGCTGGTTGCTGCCAGCATCAGCCCCTGCTGTGATAACAGAGCCAGCCTGGCTGCTTTGCGGAGAATGTTATTTATTTGCTTCATAAGCAGGAGGGCCTGAGGCACATCATGGCAGGGCTGGAGCTTGCCTTTCTTTCCTTCTTTCACATTATATTTCACCCTGGCAAGAGTGATTCTTCTTGGCCAGGAAATTGATTTTAAATCACCTTTCTTGCTGCTGACAGCCCCATGCCACCCTCCCTTCCTGGGACTTTTACCCTCTCTCCCTCTCTGCAAAGCTCTCCTTCTCTCTCTCTCTCTCTCTCTCTCTCTCTCTCTCTCTCTCTCTCTCTCTCTCACACACACACACACACACACACACACACACACATACACACATACAGACACACGACTGTTCCACACTGAGGGTTTTATCTTGCCCCAATTTCATATATTGATGCACTTTTATAACTGATTCCATCTGTGGCACTGAAACCATTCTGAAGTAATGGGGCCTTTAGAGAGGAAGCCAGTTGAGAGAAATATGACCTCTAATTCTTGGCACCTGCCTAGAGAATGGGAGTTGGCCCTGGACAAGAGGAGGCTGACCAGTTGTTCCAGGAGGAACTTAACAAGTGGGTAGAGACTCAGATGCCGAGAACTGTGTCTGTGTGCTCTAGGGAAAGGTGGGCAGGGAACAAGCGATGCCACTGACGGAGCTCCTCCTGGGTCCTTACCTCCACCTTTCATGTTTACAACCGTGTGTTATCTACCCCAGCACCTGGCTACAGGGGAGGAGCCTTGGAAATTGGCACACAGGCTCTGGAGTAGGAAAGGATTTTGTTCCCACCCTGTCCTGCCACATACTAGCTGTCTGGGCTTGTCTGATGCGGGTGAGCCAACCTTTCCTTAAAGAGCCAGATGGTAAGTATTTTAGGCTTTATAGGCCATCGGGTCTCTCACAACTATAGTCAGTTCTGCCATTGTAGGACCAGAGCAGCCATAGACAATATGTTAATGAGTGGGAGTGGCTCTGTCCCAATGAAACTCTGCATGTGCCTGTGCATGCCCGCGCGTGCACACACGTGTACACACACACACACACACACACACACACGCACGCACGCACACACACACATATAGGCAGCCTGCCCTCGGGCATAATGGCCTCTCTCCTCCTTAGTCCTCCTAGTTTAGGTGCAACTCTCAAAATTCTGATTCTGGCTGCAGGAGCTCAGCCCGATCACTCCAAGGAAAACTGCAAAATTGTGAGAAAACAAGATTCTGCTCTTTACATAACACACATGGTATAATCTAGTGGTCAAGAACATAGGCTGGGTTCAAGCCTGGCTTTGCCGCTTGTAAGCTCTGTAACCTTGAAAAACTTTTTTAACTGCTCTTGGCCTCATTATCTGTAAAATAAAGATGCTAAACAAAGGATGGGTGTGAGGATTCAATTAGTCAGCTCATGTGCCAGAACAGTGTCTGGCAGGTAGTATGAGCCTAATTATTAAGGAGTCTGGTGAGGCTGCAAGATGGATAATGGGAGGGGGCTTCATGTGATAGCAGAGAAAGGCCTCTTAATCTAGCCCTGAAGAGGGTTTCCCAGAGAAGGTGCTGCTGGAGCTGAGGTGCTGACAATAAACAAGAGTCATGGAGGGAAGGAAGGTGGAAGCATGTTTGAGCCTCTTACCAAAGGCAAGGAAAAGCAAGTCCTATTTAAGGACTCTGAGGAGGTTTGATATTCCCAGGATTTCCTGCAGAGCAACCAGGGAGAGACAAGGCTGGAGAGATAAGCAGGAGCTAGATTATACAAGACAGTGTTTACTATGCTGTAGAATGTGGGTTTTATCTTCATGACGATGGGGGCAATCAAAAGGTTTTAATTGGAAGAGACAGGTACCTAGAAGTGTGCTTACTCTCAATACTGTCTAGATGATGGATTAGCAAAGAGAGAGTACAGGCAAAGGGAATACCAGGAAGTGCTTGTATAGATTAGGGCTGAGAAGAGAAAAGAAGAGGTTCAAGCAGGAGACATTAAAGAGATAGAAGCATCAAAGTATGGAATCCTATTGGACACAGGGAGTGGGAAAGAGGGAATTGTTGAGAGTGACTTCCAGGTTTTGGCCTAAGTAAAACAATAACCAGTAGAATCAATTAACATCACCACTTCCCTTGACAGACTGAGTTTGGTTATGACTTCAAAAACTATCATGCAGATACCTCTTTGAGATCCTGATTCCAATTCTTGTGGACATACATATCCCAAAAATGGGATTGCTGGATCATATGGTAATTCTATTTTCTTATTTGTTGAGGAACTTCCATCCTTTTTTTTGCATTTCCACCAACAGTGCACGAGGGTTCCAATTTCTCCACAACCTCGCCAACACTTATTATATTTTTAAGAATAGTAGCCATCCTACAAGTATGAGGTAATAATTTACTGTGGTTTTGATTTCTATTTCTCTGATGATTAGTGATGTTCGGCACCTTTTCATGTGCCTGTTGGTCATTTGTGTGTCTTCTTTGCACTCCCGTGTTCACTGTAGTATATTGTACACAATAGCCCAAGATTTGGAAAGAATGCAGATGTCCATCAACAGACACATGGATAAAGAAAATGTGGTATAGACATACAATGGGATATTACTTAACCTTAAAGGAAAAGGAAATCCTATATCTTGTGACGACATGGATGGACCTGGAAATCACTATGCTGAGTGGAATAAATCACAGAAGGACAAACACTACATGATTCCACATGTATGAGGAATCTAAAATAGTCAAACTTATAAAAGCAGAAAACAGATTGGTGGTTGCCACAAGATGGAAGGAGGGAGAAACAGGAAGTTGCTGTTAAATAAATATAAAGTTTCAGTCATACAAGATAAAAAAGTTCTGATACCTGATATATAACATAGTACCTATAGTTAACCATTTTGGTGTGGTGCACTTAAAAAATTAAGAGGGTAGATCTCATGTGAAATGTTCTTACCTCACAGAAAAAATGCAGAAAAGGGATACAAGCAGACTTTTGGAGGTGGGGGATGTATTTATTACCTTGATCGTGGTTCTGGTATCACAGATGGATGCCTATGTCCAAACTTACTAAATTATACACATTAAATACATGCAGTTTTTTTATATCCATTATACCTCAATAAAGCTGCAAAAAAATTATGCAATCCAAACCTGTGGCAGGAATGAGCCTGTTAGAGGTAATTTTATCCATCTCTCTGCCTATGGATCTGTCTGCCTTCAACTGACCTAAACAGTCAGCTGTGGGTGCAGGGAGGGACAGGTGTTTCACAGCACACAGGTCGACTCTGCTCTCAAGAGAGAAACTGCCTCAATGAAGAAATGAAGGTCTCAAGACCCAGAAGAATCAGAGATTTTAGCTGTTAAGCAGACTGGACCCTTGCTTCCTTTTTTCTTTTTAAAATTAGCCAGTGAGGTCAGTTTCCTTGCTATAGGGGGAGAAAGAGTCTGGCAGATAGCCACCCCAACCACATTACAGCTAAAGCTCCACAGCCCCAGCTACGACAGATGCAATTTATCTACAGCCAAGAGAAAGAGGCAAGGAAATGCCGTTTCTTCCCTTTCTTGCTGTTCGGGGCCATTCATCACCTTCATTGTTTTTATAACAGTGTGGAATGCTCAGCTCTCTCCACCTCCTCCCAGGAAATGTGAACAAATGAGGAATCCGGAACCCACGCTATCCAGGAAGGCATCGAAGCACAGAGGGGCGATTAAGAATGGGATGTCAAATTCCCACCCTCCCCTGCCCTCTATTTCTTATTCCAACTCCCTCCCATGCCCCCAGAATCCCCCAGATAGGACCTAAGACGTTATCTGGGCTGTGAACCAGAATGGAAGAGATGTTCTAAAAACACCTGGCACATCAGTGGCCTTTGAAAAGGGAGATTATTGTAATGTTCTTGCTAAGTGACCTCTGATTTAAGCCAGCTGAGTGAACTAAACCATGACTCAATGAGAAAGTCAGTGTGAGGCCCGTAGAACTTAAAGTTTTACTGTAAAGATGGAAAGGTGGAGAGAAAAAAAAAACACTCTCATTTGGGTGAGGGCTTGTGTGTTGCTCAACTCAAAGCAGAAGCAAGAGCTTTAATGCACTGATTCTTTTTGCCTTGCTAAAATGGGGTACATGTATTGCATAGCAGAGCTGTGATATTTTATGAACCTGAATTTGAATCTCGATGCCTCCACTATCTCAAAACCTTATAAACTGGGGATAATTATATCCACTTCATAGGGTTGCTGTGGAATTTTTTTTTTTTAATTTAACCTGTATATTTTATTCTCTGGCTTAAAATTCAATACGAGTATTGTTTTTTGCTGCTCAAATTTTTCCAGCTTTAGCCATTAGGAGCCCCACCAACTTGGCTCCTGTCTTCCTTCAAAAAGCCTCCAGATGTTCCAAGCTCATCTTGTGTTTTCCATTCCCTGCCCCTGGAATTCATTACTTCTTCTGGTTCTTTTTAATAAAGAATGATGTCTAGAAACCAAGATCTGAGCATTACATGTTCTCACTGTTACTGAGGTGTCTTTGCTTCTAGATCCTATTGTCAACCAGTGCTAGGAAACACATGTATGTGCACAAACCCAAATATATAGGTATATCTATATTTCTATCTATTAATATTATGATTTTGCAAGATGAAAGCAAGGTGATAAATGTAAGAAAATGCTCTATCTTAACAACTTTCTGCTAGCTCAGAATTAAAAGTTTTTCTAAGTCAATAAAGAATCTAGAATGTAATAAGTATGCAATAGGTACAAATTCCCTTTCCATTCCTCCACTTCCTGAAATAGACTGCTCTATCTTCCTCAAGAATTTATAAATGGAATCATATTTACCCCCACAAGATTATTGCAAAACACATTGACTTGTTTCGGGATGTGAACCTTAAGTGTGCCCTATAGCAGCAAATTAGTGGCAGAAACCACTCTGGCCAAGCTCTAAGCAATTAGCTGACTCTATCCAAAGTTTAAAGCAGTCTTTCATAATATGGAGGCGGGTATAGTTTAGGTTCCTGTAGAAGCAGACCCTGAAGCAAGTCTCAAGTGCTAAAAATTTATTTTGGGGGAGGGGGGAGTATGAGAAACACTATAGGGGTGTAGGAAGTGATCTAGGGGACACAAGACAGTGAAAATGTATATATTAATAGGCTAACTACTCCAGGGAGGGATTGCAGCATAAGCCCATGAAGAAACTCCGGGAAATGTTGTAAAATAGGGGTTCCTAACCCCCAGGCCACGGACCAGTACCAGTTCATGGCTCATGAGGAACTGGGCTGCACAGCAGGAGGTGAGCAGCTGAGAAGAGAGTGAAGCTTTATCCGTATCTGCAGCCACTCCACAGGTCTTGGCACTTTTCCCCAGACATCAGTGGCCATGCCACACCCAAGTTCAGTCCACATGAGTCTATTTCCTGAGCATCCCCAGCTCAGCTGCACTTACTTGAGAGGACCAAATAATGAGAAGAGAATTATGTCACACCCTGAGCTTTTGGCTTAGGAGAAGACAATCTGTCAAAGAAGAGCCAGTTTCATCTAACCAAACATTCATTAATTTGTGACAGGTAGCCCAAGGTCTACAAATTTCCTCAAAATGACATTAAAATGTATTTATAGAGAAAGCTAGGTAGCATTTCTCTATATATGAATATGTAAATTTCTGGGTTTGTAAGTATCTAAGGTTGAAAATGAGAATGAGACGGTGAGTACAGAGCCATGAATTCATAAAATGTTTTTAAAAAGCTCTTTCTAACCTTTTGGTATGTTATGTTATTAAGGTACAGTAGACTTGCAAAATATGTTGTAAATTTTAAAGTTTAATGCATCATTTGCAGAAGTTTTCTGAGTTTGCTCTAAGAAAGGGCAAAGAGAGAGAGATGTCACCTCATCCTTTCCCTTGGAAAAGAACTGTGTGGTTGGCTCCCTCAACCAGAGTCCTCACCCAACCCTACATCCTGAGGCTCCAGAGCTTCTTGCCTAGACAAGGTCCCCATGTAAAGATATAGGTTGTGCCCAGCTCAAGTATATCCAACCTAGGGATGAATGAGCATTGGAATCTCACCCATGCTCCCCTCATCAAGCCAAGCACCCCAATGCAGGACTGTATCTGCCTTGGAGAAGGAACATCTTATCTTCATCTGAACAAAGGAAGCATGTGGGTCAGCATCATGCATGTGCCCAACATGCATTATGTGCAAACACCAAAGGCAAGGAGTCATCATCATTTTTAGCATTGTAAGACCAGAACACAGAGAGGAGAAAGATTTGTCCAGGGTGTATTCATTTCCTAGGGTTGCTGTCATAACAAAGTACCACAGACAGAGGGCTATCAACAACAGAAACTTATTTTCTCACAGTTCTGGAGGCTAGAAGTCTGAGATCAAGGTGTTAGCAGGACTGGTTAGCTTAGGAATGGCTGCCTTCTCTCTGTGTCATCACATGGTCATCCCTCTATACTTGTTTGTGTCTTAATCTACTCTTCTTACAAGGACACCAGTCATATTGAATTAGGGCCTACCCTAAATCTCATTTTACCTTAATTATCTCGTTAAAGACCCTATCTCCAAATACAGTCACATTCTTGTTTCCTGGGGGTTAAGACAACACAGGAATAGGGGTAGGAGGGGCAGGCAATTCAGCCCTTAACACACGGCAACTCAGAATGTCACTGATGATTCCAGAAATAGAAGTTGATATTTTCTGACTTCCCATCTACGAAACTCTGGGGCTTATTCCAGAGTCATTGTGTCCCTATCAACCCTTATTTTTGACAGAGGTGTAAATGGAATTGCAGATGATAAGAAGAAAAACAGCAATTCAGTCTCACTGCTGTTCCTGCTTAGCGAGTCACATTGTCATACCCAAAGGGATCCAGGACCTCCTGTGGCACCTACATAATACCCACCTTCACTGGTTTCTTTAGAAGGGAGTGTTTTACCAGAGCCAAGAGCTCACAGTTGCCTGTTAGATCTCCTTCATTGAGCAGCCACCTCCCACCTGATCTACACAGAGAATGGGCTTCCACAAACCCAGCTCCAGAGACATTCAGGTGATTTCTGCATGATGAAGTGGTCACTACAGTGAGGCCTCTTCCATGTCAAACTTCTACATAGTGGAGGCTGTACCCTCCTCCACTCAGGACTCTGAATGGTCTGTGTAAATGGAACCTCACAAAGTAGTGCAGTGCACAACCAGCATAACTGTAGGAGGTAGCCCTGCCACAGCATCCACACTCTTTACTTCACAAGTTCTTCCTGCCTGTTCCCTCCTTTCCCCCTCCTCTCAATCCCTTGCCCCTTCTCAGTCCTTTGCTATATTAAAACTGCTTCTCTCTTAGAGCCAATCAACCAAGTGTGGTACCCAGTCTCCCAGACTGTCCTCAATGATAGCCACCTCCTGAGATGCATACCTTTGTATAATCACCTCTCATATTGGAAGTGATGGTGTGCCACTTCCAAGATTGTAAAGACATTGTGGCTTCCATCTTGGTTACTGCTTCTCCATCTTCAATGAGCTTGGCACAGATCCTCCAGATCCAGTCAATCTTCAGATGACTACAGCCCTTGGTGACCCACGGCTAAGCTACTCCTGGATTTCTCACAGAAACTATGAGACAATTAATGTTTGTTGTCTTAAGTCACTAAGTTTGGGGTCACTTGCAATAGGTAAACTAATGAAGGCAAACTAAATGTTGGGTCAGATAAGGTCAGCCCCTCACAGAACCACCTCCACAGAGCTGTATTTGGATGTCCTGTCCCACCCTCTATCAGAAGGGGTTACAAGAAACAGCTGTGTAAAATGTGCCATCAGTTTTGCTGTATACCTGCTATTAAACACATTATTTATTGCTTCATTAACTTTGTGGTTCTCTTTGTAAGGGGCCATGTGAGAAACACTTTAAGAGTTTAGCACAGGCTTTGCTTTTATTCAAGTATGCAATATCTGAGCTCTTACAGTAACGAGTTTACCTAGGGAGGCAAAAGTGTTCACTTGTGATATTAGTCTTCCCTCCTTCCTATTCCTCCTACATTCACAAGGTCTATTCCTTCCGATCCCATCAAAATCTTTGTTGCTCAACCTCTCATTGGTTGACAGGTGATCAATACACTGGAATACAATGCAAACTGATTGCAAAATATAATTGCAAATATTGCAGTGAAAGAGGGCAAGATTTCATAAAGTCTATGAGAGTGAAGTCAAAGAACTGTTGGCATGGTGTGCAATGGTTTTGACAAATCTATATTGGGGAACGTTAGCGCAGTTAACGGCTAAAGAGGAGAAAACAGCCAGGATGATGACACAAGGAAGACTTTGAAAGAGATTGATTTAAATATCAAAGGAATAAGAGAGGCTCTCAAGAAAATTGATAGAGTGCTCAAAGAGTTTTTGCAGAAAAATAACCCTTTTTATGATCATGCTGCAAAAGTCAAACATGAATTTGAGAATGTTATTTCATTTTATCATATACTTCTATGGGAGAAATTCCACCAATAAAAGCAGCCCTTGGTTTCCTGTGTTCTACCAAAGAAGAGGTTGTGTGTGCAAATTCAATTTTGTTAAAAGTCCAATAAAATAAGCTTATTGTAATAATTTTTGTTTTCATTCTTTAAGATGCAGTCTATAAATGTCTGCTATGAAATTTTTGCCCTATTTTTAAGGGCAATTTAAAGTAGCCTTTTTCTACTTCCAAGTATACCAAGTATCAAAGGCTGATGCTAACAGAGGAAAAAAATCTTGTCCTGAGGAATTTGCCTGTGGCTTACTTTCTGATTATCTGAGCTTTGTAAATTCCATATTTGACTTTTTTGCTTGGACTTCCAGGAAGCTAAGTATAGTTCTGCTCCCAATTACAATGTGTGGATTTTCCCCACACAACCAATCAATTCTTGGACACCAGCTGGGTTTCTACGATTCAACTCATTTCTGACACTATCAGGTGATCACACAGATTAAGGGCTCAGTCTTACGAGATTGTCCCCCACCCTTCCACTTAAGACACCAACCACAAGTCCAGATTGTCACTTGTGCTTCTGATCAACCTATTGGAAGTTCCAATGACCCTGTCCCTAGGTTCAATTAATTTACTAGAGCAGCTCACAGAACTCAGAGCAACATTTTACTTATGTGGCTACTGGTTTATTATAAAAGGATATAACTCAAGAGCAGCCAGATGAAAAAATGCACAGAGCATGGTACATGGGAAGGGTGTGGAGCTTCCATGCCCTCTCTGAGTAACTGCTCTCTCAGCATCCACACATGTTCAGCAACCTGGAAGCTCTCCAGTCCTCATCCTTTGGGTTTTTATGGATGCTTCATTACATAGTTTGAGTAAATTATTGGCCATTTCAATTCATTTGGTCTCCAGCCCCTGTTCTCTCTCCCCTGAGATTAAGGAGGTGAGACTAAAAGTTCCAACCTGCCGCTCACATGGTTGTTTCTCCTGGCAACCAGCCCCATCCATAGGTGCATCCAAAAGCCCTCTCATTAACATAACAAACGGTACCTTGGTACCTCTTATCACTTAGGAAATTTCAAGGGTTGTGAGAGCTCTGACCCAGAATCAGGAACAAAGACCAAATATATATTTCTTATTATAAACCACAATATCACACTAAAATAAACCTTATTATTATTATGTTTTAGTTCCTCTTTTATCCTTGGTCCCAATTTTTTCTAAGTGTCCATCTCTTACTAAACTAATTGAATATGCACGTTGTAGGCAAAATGTATTCTGTAGAAAGAGGCAGCATATTAATTATTGATAAATTGTAAAGCGCTTCCTGGAAAATCACCGTGGAGTTTCTTCATCCCCTCCAGCCTTTTTTACAGCCATGTTAGTCCCATGCCCTTCCTCCAGCCTCTTTCCTTGCTTTTTCTAGCACATGGATGTCCCAGTTGTTTTCCTCCTGATGCAGGATGGGGTGAATCCTCCTGAGTAGGGACTTAAGACTGAGAGAGACAGAGAGACAGAGAGACAGAGAGAGACCGATCTTGCTTGTGTGCAGGAAAGAATTTAAACATGCACCAGAGTTATAGACAAAAGGAAAGTTTATTAGAGAAGGGGTGATGCTCCATAGACAGATTCTGGTCTTCTCTAAGAGACAGAGACTCGGAAGGTCCCTGAGTGTTCAAAGAATTCAGTTTTATATCTGTTTTTCCTTTCTGGGTGTGGGCATGCAACATTAAAGGCATGGGGAAGAAGTTTTTAGTCACCTCAGCAGGAATCTCCCTGTAGGTTCCCTGTGGTCTGGTCATATTCTGATCAGCCAGGTTTCCTTGTCTAGAAGCATGTAGCTGGCTCTAGATACAACCTGGTTTAATATTTAGTCAATTTGTGTAGTTTTCATGCCTATTTCCTATCTTACTCCTACATTTCTGTCCTCCTCTTCTGGGCCTCTTTTTTCCAGTGTAGAAATTGTTCTACCTGAAACATTTGCTCTCTTTCCAGGTGTGTCCAGATGGTGTATAGAAAGCTTGAACGGTCCAACAGCCATAAACAGCCATATTATCAAGTTAACAAAATTTGTCCTGAGGCTACTTTAGACTTATTCTCTCCTCAACCCACTCAGATGCACACCTATTTTATTCTTTAGCCTATTATGAAATTTGTAAGGTAGGCAAAAAAGTACATAAAATAATACAATAAATACCTGTGTGCCTTATCCAGCTTCAGCAATAAACATGACTGCAGAGGTAATGCCTTCTATCACTAGCTCATTTTCAATTATTGAAAGAGGCAGACAGAGGGGTTGTATTTCAGGGCAGCCTGGGGATTGGAGCAATAATGAACAATAATGAACATAGGGACCATAATTTCTGGGCTACAAGTACTCCCACAGATACTTAATCTTTTCTACAATATGATGATGTATCTATTGTTCTCTCCATTTAGGGATGAGGGAAAAGCTTCAGAGATATGATGGAATGAAGCAGGAAGACATGGACCATGAGGCCTCCCTCACTCCTGGGTTTGAACCCTGGCTCCAATGTGTGCTGGTTGTGCAATGTAGGTTCAGTTACTTAAATGTTCTGTGACTCTTGCTTTCTCATCTCTAAAATTGGGGTAATAATATTACTTACTTCATGAGTTTTCCTAAAGATTGAATTTATGTTTAGAAGAGAGCTTAGCACATTTAAGTGGTACATGTGTTTGCTGTTGCTGTCACTACTACTATAACTACTGTGACTATTATTATTACCTGAGTTGCCCAGTAAGGAGAGCTATATTCTTCTACATAATTCACTCTCTCCAAATGTCTCTAATGTGTACAGCTATAGGCAATCAGCTCCTGCCACAGATTTAGCCACACACCAGACTCAGGATTTAATCATTTGGTATTAGGAGAATTTACGGGGTTCATAACCTGCTGTTCATAATTCATCTTTGTCAGCCAGAGTGATTGACCTTGTGTCTCATGCTTCACTATTCATTTTACCAAGGCTGTGAGAGGTGAGGGAAGTATCCTGCAGCCAGATCTTCCAGGAATTGACCACCTGCAGAGATTACTCTATCTTCATCCTCCCCTGGCTAGTGGGACACTCTTGGGCTTCTAATCATTCCACAACCAAGTGAATGCCCACATCCAGTAAATAAGTCTAACCTCTGAATCTAAGACCTCTTCAACCTACATCAGCCCACCACTAACTAGGTACTCTTCTGACAAGAGTCACTCAGTTTGTGAATGATACTTCTTCATTTCTACCAACTTTCATTTTCATTTTCAACTACATAATTCAATTTTAAAAAAACTCTATGCCCACATGCTAGTCAATCTCCCACCTTGGCATTTGCCAACAGAGCTTATTAGCAATCCACAGCACTGGGCTAGGTTAGGCTTTCACACAAAAGCAATTGTGTTTTATTACTGCCATAATTTTGAGTTGCTGAGTGACGAGATTGATTACTCAGAGAAGTGAAAGGCAAATACGTGGCCACTCAGCAGCCTGATCTTATTTCTTTATAATTTGGTGCTGTCAAGGACTATGTCTTGTTTTTCCTCATTTCTGGCCATGGAAACTTCAAAAGTTGAGCATTTCTCAACAGCATTTAATTTAAGCAAGTTTTACCTAGTCCCATTTATTCTTTTAAAAATTACCTGGAAGTGCAAGACTTCCTGAAAGGTGTAGAAGGAGCTTGGCAAACTCTCCAGCAAAACAACTACTTAATTGGTGAAATTTTTTTTAAAAAATTATTTGAAGTCTTTAGAAATTGTCCAAAGGATGTACAACAAAGAGAGAAATGTTCGTTCAGGAAAATCTCAGTAAGAACAATGATTCTGTGGTACTTCAACCACGATTCACTTTCTTTTTTATTTTGATAATTTTTTTTCAGTTACAGTTGACATTCAATGTTATATTAGTTCCAGGTATACAGCACAGTGGTTAGACATCCACACAACGTATAAAATGATCACCCTGATAAATCTAGTACTCATCTGACACCATTCATGGTTATTACAATATTATTGACTGTATTCTCTATGCCGTGCTTTACATTCCCCTATTTTGTAACTGCCAATTTGTACTTCTTAATTCCTTTTTCCTTTTTCACACATTATTTAAGAATATATAAAGAAATACTATAAATAACTATATGCCAAACAAATTATATAAATTAAATGAATAGGAAATTTCTAGATAGACACAAAGTAGCAAAACAGATCTAGGAAAAAAATAGAAAATCTGATTCTACCTATAATAAGTAAGAAATTGAATTAGTAATTTTAAAACTTCCCATGAAGAAAAGCTCATGCTCAGATGGCTTCTATGGTAAATTCTACCAAACATTCAAAAACAGTCATATAAATTTTTCATGAACTTGTTTAAAAATAGAAAAAGAAAACTTCTCAACTCACTTATAAAGCCAGTATCACCCTGATATCAAAACAAAACAGACATTCACATGAAAAGAAAACTACGGCTCAATATCCTTTATGAATATACTTGCACTAATCTTTAACAGAACAATAGCAAACTGATTCTAGCAACATATGAAAAGGATTATACACCATGACCATGTGAGATATATCTCAGAAATGTAAGTTGGTTTAACATCTGAAAATCAGTTCATTACTATACCATATTAACAGAATAAGGGACAAAAAATAATTATTATTTCAAAAAATGCAGAAAAAGCATTTGACAGAATTTAATACCCTTTTATCACAAAAGTACTCAAGAAATTATAAAAAGAGAAAATTTTTCAACTTCATAAAGATACCATAAAGAAAAACCCACAACTCATACACACTTAACGGTAAAAGTCTGAGTGCTTTTCTCCTAATATCGGAAACAAGACAAGGATATCTACTCTTGCCACTTGTTTTCAACATTGCACTGGGGGTTCTAAGCTTTCAGCCTAATAATTAGACAAGAACGAGAAATAAAGTCATCCACATTGGAAAAGAAGAAGTCAAACTATCTCTATTTTGCATGCATAGTTTTATATCTAGAAAATCCTAAGAAATTGACTATTAAAACTATTAGAATTAATAAATGAGTTCAGGAAGGATGCTGGATACATGATTGATTTATAAAATAGGTTGTCTTTATATACACTGGCAAGAAACATTATGAAAAATGAATTTAAGAAAACAATTCCATTTACAATAGCTTGAAAAAGAATAAAATACTTAGGAATAAATTTAACAAAAGAAGAGCAAGACAGAGTATTGTTAAAAGAAATGTAAAAGATTAGAATAAGTGGAAAGACATTTAACGTTAATGAATTGGAAGGTTTAATATTGTTATGATGGAAATACTTGCCAAATTCATCTACAGATTTAACATATTCCCTCTCAAAATCCCAACTTCTTTTTTTGTAGAAGTGGAAAAGCTTTAAATTCATATGGAAATTTAAGGGATCTAGAATAGCCAAAACAATCTTGAAAAACAATGAATTGGGAAGACTCACATGTCTCAGTTTTAAAACTTTCTACAAAATTACACTGTAATCAAGACAGTGTGGTATTGGCATGAGGATAGACATATAGATCAATGGAATTGAATTGAGAGTCTACAAATAAACCCTTGCATTTATGGTCAATTGATTTTCAACAAAAGTGCCAAGACGATTTAATAGAGAAAGAACAATCTTTCAACAAATAGAGGTGGGACAACAGCATATTCACATAAAAATGAATGAATTTAGACCCCTACCTCAATTATACAAAAAAATTAATTCAAAATGTATCACATACTTGAATATAAGTGCTAAATTATAAAACTCTTAGACAAAAATATAGGAATAAATCTGTGATCTGGGGTTAAGTAATAATTTCTAAATCTGTGACTTTGGGTTAAGTAATGATTTCAAAAGCACAAGTAATAAAAGAAAAAAGTTAAATTGAACTATAAATATAAAAACTTTTATGCTGCAAATGATATCAAGAAAGTAAAAAAGATAACCTATAGTATAAAATAAAATATTTGCATGTCATATTTAATAAGAAACTTGTATTCAGAATATATTTTTTAAACCTTACAACTCAACAATAAAAGTATAAATAATATATTTTTTACATGAGCAAAAGATCTAAACAGACATTTCTCCAAGAAGATATACAAATGACCAATAAGTGCATAAAGACATTCAAAATCATTAGTCATTGGGGAATTGTAAATCAAAACAACAATGAGATACCACTTTACACCTACTGAAATGAATATAGTTAAAAGTCTGGCAATAACAAAAGTTAACAAATATGTGGAGAAATTGGAACCCTCATACATTACTAGAATTTTAAAATGATGCAGCCACTTTGAAAAACAAGAAAGCTCCTCAAATATTAAATATAAAGTTACCATGTGATCAGCAATGCCACTTCTAGACATATACCCAAGAGAAATTAAAACATACAATTACACAAATGTTCATGGCAGCATTAATTTATAATAACCAAAAAGTAGAAACAATTCAAATATTTATAAACTGATGAATGGATAAATAAAATCTGGTATAGCTATATAATGAAACATTGTTCTACAATAAGAGCAAATAATGTACTGATACATGCTACAATATGTATGAAGCTTAAAAATATTATTCTTAGCAAAAGCCAGTCACAGATACCACAAATTGTATTTGTATGAAATATCCATTTATATAAAATATCCAAAATGTCCAGAATAGAAAAATTTATATATAAAGTATATTATGGCAGCCTACGGCTAATGTAGGGGGTGAGAGGAAATGGGGAGTGACTACTAGTGGGCATAAAGTTTATCTGAGAGTGACAAAAAATTTCTAAAATTAGATATTGGTGAAGGTTACACAAAACTGTGAATATACTAAAAAAACATTGAATTCTATACTTTAAATGAGTAAATTGTGTGGTATATGAAGTATGACTCCTATTGTAAACTATAGACTTTAGTTTAAAATAATGTGTAAATATTGAGTCACCAGTTCTAACAAAGGTACAACACTAATGTAATATGTTAAAAATAGGGAAAACGGCTGATGGGGAGGCAGTATATGAGAACTCTTTGTACTTTCTGCTTGATTTTTCTATAAACCTAAAACCATTCTAAAAAATCAAGCATATAAAGCATATAAAGATTCTTGATTCTTCAGTGTTAGCATTTGCTCTTGTCACTTTCCACAAGGAAATAAGTAAATAAATTATTTTTGCACCTAAAAGAATACATGTCACCTACATATGAGTTATATAGCATGCTTATTAAGTAAATACCCATTTAAAAACTAGAATATCATCAGTAGTGTTGCATTCATCCATCTCCTTCCTCCCCTCAAATAGGATAACATTTTTGCTGAATTGTGTGCACCATGTCCTCTCTTCTTGTGTGATAGCTTGGTGCCAGGACAGGAGTTCTGAAGCCTCACCACCTAGTCATTGCCACAGTGGCAGGCAGATTCTAAAATGGCTCCAATGAGTCCAACCAACAGGTATTTACACTCTGTGTAATCTCCTTCCCTTGAGCTACGACTGGACCTAATGATTCACTGCTCTTCATGGTAGCAACCATGATGGGATGTCACTTCCAGGACTGGGTTACAGAAAGACTCTGGCAGCCATCTTGCTCACTCTTTCTTGCTTTTTTCTCTTGCTTGCATCGATGGAAGGAAGCCAAGTGCCATGTTTCGAGCTGACCTATGTAGAGTCCCACATGGCAAAAAATCAGAGAGAGACCCTCAGTCCAACAAACCCAAGGACCTGATTCCTGCAAACAGTCATATAAATGAGTTTGAAAATAGGTCCTCCTCCAACCAAGCCTTCAGGCAACTTGAAGTCCCTGCAAACAACTTGACTACAGCCCTGTGAGAAACCCTGAGCCAGAGGACCCAGCCAAGCCACACCTAGATTTGTGACCCACAGAAATTGTGAGATGAGTTTTGTTGTTTTAAACTGCTAAGTTTGAGAGTCATTTGTTAAGCAGCAATAGATAATTATTATGGACAAGCATTGCGGTCTTAGGCAAATAACTTATAATTTCTGTGCCACAGTTTCATAGCTATGAAATACCTTTTCATGGTATCTAGAGAGGGTAAGTGCATAGTAAGTGACCAGTAAATATTAACTATCTATTCTGGTTACATGACATCTATATGGATTCTTCATTAAATATGCACCCAAGACCCAGCCTCTCCTCACTTTGTTGATATTGTGATGTTGGAGAAGGGGCTGTGAGTCTACATTAGCAGCTATGCCTGTTTGTAGAAACTCTTTTTTTTCTTTTTTTGAGATGGGAAAGCTAGTTTTAGGAACTAATCCCCATTGATGAGATGTAATTTTCATTGAAGTTTGTCTAAACTATGTTCAACGTTCAGGCAGCTCCCATGTCAAGAACTATGAAGTCCGCTCTGAAGACATTTCTGTTGCAAAGGGGAAGATCTTGCCTCTGCTCCTCTCTCAGTTTTCCTAGTTGACAAACAGTAATCTTTTAACTTCTCCCTATAGGTTACATCTGCCATCCCTCTGGGGCCTCACTAGATCATCTCAGCCCAGAGATGACAAGAGAAATACACTGAGATCTGAGCATGGACATGTGGAATTTAAATAAGATACTGAGCTGTGTATTAACAAAGTTTAGTGATTGGCTTTTTCTTCAGTCATTGATCTATGCTGACTGCATGTCAGGCATTGTGCTAGTTCATGGGGTTTAGCATCAAATACATTCAGGGGCTTTGGTTAGGATTTGAGGGTTCATACAGAACCCTCAGTTAAGTGTAGGGGTCTGGAGTCCTGACCGCTTGGGTTAACCATTCTCCTTTTCCTTCCCCAGGACTGGGTTCTGTTACTCTGTTTTCCTTCATTTCCTCCTATGTTTAGTGGGGATTCCTGGAAACCCAGCCTCCTTTAGAAGTGTTTGTTGTCAGACTATTCTGCTGGAATGGTCACATGGGTGCTTGCTAAGTAGAAATTCCCAGGCCTCACTCCAGACCTCTTAAATCCAAATATCGTGGAGAAGAATCTGGAATCTATTTTTAATAAGCACCTTCAGGTAATTATTATCAGCAGCCAGGTTTGGGAAACACTGTCTTGGAACACTTTGCTTTCATCTTTCTTCTACATCTGGGCTGGTGAACAACTGCCCATGGCAGACATCACTAATTGATCACAGGGACTCTTTTATACTGAATCTGGTTAAAGCCTCAAAACCCTTAACAAGCACTTCAGGCGACCACGGCCCATCAGGTGAAATTACTCTGAAGATAAAATGTAATTGCCATCTCTGCTCTAGTTAATATGTATTCATGTGATGTTGACATTTTCATGATCTATTAATGATGGATATGCACGTAGTCCCAGTTTAAAGACTCTGGGAGAACCCAACTCTATTAGGGCATTATGCTCATAATTGATTGACAGCTCCACAGACAGATGTCTTCAGAGAAAGGTCAAAGGTCTTAATGGTGGGCATTTTACTCCTGTTTTTCGAAATAATAGGTGCACTCTGGCCTTAGAGTGTGGTAGATAAATGTAATAGGAGTGTGTCTGCTTGCCATCTTGAGAGGACACTAGGAAAACGTGAGGTGGGAGAAGATTTTGTAGGCTTTTAAAACTTTTATAAGTCTTGATCAAAATATAGCCTTTTGAACTAGGCTTAGATGCCTGTGATGCCATAAAACTTCTTTGATTTCTGGGAACTACAGGGTCTCTATTTTCTCTATATTACTCTCAAGATGCAAAGGTGTCACTATTGCTGAAGAAACTGGCCAGACCAGGGCCAGGTAACAGAATAGAGATACCCTTCCCTTGAATGGCATTCAGGTTAGTGAGGGAGACAAACAAGCAGGAATTCATAATTTTACAGAGTAAGGTGCCCATTTAGGACCAAAAGGAACCATGAGAGCAGACAGCATGGGAGAAGCTAAATCTGTCCTGGACTGGAGAACAGGGGGAAGAGTGTGGAGATAAAAGAAGTGATTCTAACATACCCTTATTAGGGAAGTGAGAGTCTGCCCCATGGAGAAGTTGGTGGATGAGAAAATACCTTCCAGCCAAATATCTGCAGAGAGGCCTATTACTGCTCATTTCTGGGGCATTGATGGGGAGTGGCAGCATGGCTGGAGGGCAGTCTGTGTGCTTGAATGGGGCACGGGGTGGGAGGAACAGAGTTCAGCTGGGCATGGGGCTGAAGAGGGCAGCAAATGACCAATCCAGGAGATCTACCTCAACACTGGAGTCCTGCCTGATCATCCAAGAGGAACTTATCAGTCCATAAACCTGCACACACAGAGTTTCCATTGAGCATTTTAGTACCTTCCTCTTGAATATGAAGGGCAGTTCACAGGATGCTTGAGGAACCATTCTATTGTGAAAAAAAAAGACACAAGCAAATAGGACAAAAATCAAAGGAAATAGCAACAATATAGGAAGAAAATAAAACCTTATAACTAATATCCTCAAAGATATAGGGGGAAATAGTGTATCCTTAAGTAAGAACATACAATTATTAAAGAAGAAATGTTAAAAAGAGAACTTCAAAATTAGAAAGAGAACCTTTAAAAAGAAGCATAGGACTCCAAAGAGATAGAAAATGGGAGAAAATGTAAGAAGATTATAACACTAACAAGGAGATCCAATATTCGAAGAGCAGAAGTTCCAGAAAGAGAAACCAAGAAGGAGAATTATTAAAGCAATGACTTAAGACATGAGATTCTAGATTGAAAGGGCTACCAAATACCAAAACAAAGGGCATACAAGTGTTCATTCTACTTTTCTCTCAGCTTTTCTGTCATTTATTAAATTTTCAAAATAAAATGTTTGGGAAAAAACTAGGTACATGTTTTACTCTGATAAAAGTTAATATTTAAAATTAAAACACTTGGCCTAACACCTGACATATATAAGCATATTAGCTGTCAGTATTTTTATCATCATCATTATTTCTCACCAAGTCAGCCAATGTAATGGATAAGATAGTGATAGACTGCTCATTTGCTAAATCTGGATAATGGTACAAAAAATATATTAAACAAAGACAATTTTTATTCCATCATTCTGCCCACCCATCTACCCATGGCCTAGGGCCTGGAAACATAAAGAAATATGCTTCTCTCTCTTACATAACACTCATGGGCCACACTAGGTGACAGTTCTGCTCACCTCTGATTAGAGATGGTCTAGAGAACAGCCAATGGCTGAAGAGATATAAGGGAAGTAGAACCACAAATCTTGAAAGGAAAAGTAGCTTAGGGTGCCTCTCAGGTGTCCAACTTTGATGGGTCTGGGTGAGCGACAGGATGTTGCCTAGACTGAGACTGGCCACCTTGACATTCACAGCACATTACTTCAGAGTGGTTTAAGGTTCTACACTGACTTCCCACCCCCAAGGCCATCCCAAGACCTGTAATTTGTTCTTTTATAACTATTCATTTCTAAACATGTTACAGTCACACCTGGCCCTGCTCATGTTGCTATTTTCCATGCACTTGAGAAGAGTCATGAGGTCTTCCCAGACTCTAGCCTAACAACTTAATGATTCATGTCCTAACAAGCTCCATAGAACTGCAAATTTAGAAACTGCAGTGTGCAGTGTGCACCTGGGTCACTTCGGATGCTTAAAGAAACCCTCATAGAGACAATCTCAGAGGAACTCATCTCCACATGTCTCTGTTCTGAAGCACCAGATCATTTCTAATCAGTGTTTTCTGCCTCTAAGTTGAGTGCCTAACCTCAGAATAAGACATCGTGTGTGTGTGTGTGTGTGTGTGTGTACATAGATAAACATGCAAGTATATATACAATTGATCCTCATTATTCACAGATTCCATGTTCATGAATTCACCTGCTTCGTAAGATTTATTTATAACCCCGAAATCAATACCCAAGATGCTTTCACAGCCATTTGTAAACAAGTGGCAAAAAATTTGAGTTAACCTGATGTGCACGTTCCCAGCTGAGTCTGACCAAGGTCTCACTCTGCCTTCTTATTTCAGCTCTCATACTATAAACAAGTGTCTTTTTCCCAGTCTATTTAGTGCCACTGGGTTTTGTTCGTTTGTTTTGTATTTGTGGGGGTTGCAGGAGCACCATTGTGCTTTTTGTGGTGATTTGCTGTTTTAAAATGGTCCCCAAGCATAACCCTGAAACACTGCCTAGTGTTCTCAAGCGCAAAAGGTTGTAATGTACCTTAGGGAGAAAGTATGTGTGTTAGATAAGCTTCATTCAGGCATGAGTTATAGTGCTATTGGCCGTGAGTTCAGTATTAATGAATCAACAATATATATGAGATAAGTTGCTTTTAAAGAAAAACACACATACAACAAGGTTATATGTTGCTCGGTTGACAGAAATGTTACAACCTGAGATTCACAGGAAACTAACATTGTGTTTCCCCTAGAAGTAATGATTCAGTATCCACTAATTCAGAGTTTGTGGCAACTTTGTAGAACACAGCTACCATAAATAACAGGAATTGACTGCATATGTTTGTGTCTCCTTCTGTCACCGTATATTTGATCCCCTTTACCCTTTTCTGCCTCCCCAAAACCCCTTTCCCTTTGGCAACCACCATATGTCGTCTGTGTCTATGAGGTTTTGTCTTCTTTGCTCTCCTTTTGCTTTTTTTTTTACATCCCACATGTGAATGAAATCATGTAGTTCTTGACTTTTTCCATTTGACTTATTTCACTTAGCATGATATTCTCAAGATCCATCCATATGGGTGTAAATAGCAGTATTTCATCTTTTCTTATGGCTGAGCAATATTCCATTGTGTGTGTGTGTGTGTGTGTGTGTGTGTGTGTGTGTGAGTGTGTGTGTGTATGTGTGTGTGTGTCACCTTCTTTATCCAATCATCTATTAAAAAAATACTACTTTGGTTGTTTCCATGTCTTGGCCACCACAAATAATGTTGCAATGAACATAGGGGTACATATATCTTTACAAATAAATGTTTTTACATTTTGGGGGTGGATATCCAGAAGAGGGATTGTTGGGTCATATGGTAACTCTATTGTTAATTTTTTGAGGAACCTCCCAACTCTTTTTCATAATGGTTGTACCAATTCACTTTCCTACCAGTGGTATATCAGGGTTCTTTTTTCTCTACAACCTCTCCAACACTTGTTATTACTTGTCTTGTTGATAATAGCCATTCTAACAGGTGTGAGGTGGCATCTCATTGTGGTTTTGATTTTCATTGTCCTAATAGCTAGTGACATTGAGCATCTTTTCATATATCTGTTGGCCATTTGTATAACTTCTTAGAAGAAGCATCTGTTCAGGTCTTCTGGAATAGCTAAAGTAATCCTAAGTAAAACAAACAAAGCTGGAGGTACACTATTTTATTTCAAATTATATTACAAAGTGAAAATAATCAAAACAGCATGGTACTAGCAGAAAAACAGATAAACAGACCAATGGAACAGAATTGAGAGCCCAGAAATAAATTCAAATATATTTGGGCAAAATTTTTTCCAAAAAAAAGCCAAAAACATACAATTGAGAAAAGAAAGCTTCTTCAATAAATGGTGCTGGGAAAATTCGAAAGCCACATAAAAAAAGAATGAAACTAGACTGCTCTTTGTCACCATATTCAAAAATTAACTCAAAGTGGATCAAAGACATATGTATAAGACCTGAAACAATAAAATACACAGAAGAAAATGTGAGTACCAAATTTATGGACCTTCATCAAAAAAAAAAAGATTTTATGTATATGACCTCAAAAGCAAAGGAAGCAAATGCAAAAATAAATAAACGGGACTACATCAAACTAAAAAGCTTCCGCACAGCAAAAGAAACCATCAACGAAACCACCAAATAAAAAGGCAACCACCAAAAAGGAGAAGATATTTGCAAACAACACCTCTGATAAGGGGTTAATATCTAAAATATGTAAAGAACTCAGACAACTCAACAATAACAAAAAACAAACAATCCAATTTTAAAAATGGGTTTTCTTATTCTTAAGGATATTTTCTTTAACTTGCATCAGAGAAACACATTTTTCAATTCTGAAATAAAAGTTGCTGGGTAAAGACTATTTGGTTCAGCAACCTTGAGTTATTGCTTGAGGAGAAAACATCAATGCCATAAACAGAAGCACATGCTGTAAGCAAACAGCTGAGACAAAGTCCAGTCTCCACTTGGCCCACGCTGGCACCCTTATATTTACAGTTGGCTGGCACTCCTATTCACACAGTTAGCTGGCATCCTAGTTCACACAGCTAGAAGCCAGTTTACACAGCTGGCTGGTAATCTACTCCATACAACTGGAACCCAGTCCCCACACCTGGCTGGCACCCCGATGCACATAGTTGGCACTTGGGTCCATACAACTGGCTGGCACTTTAATCCTTACAGCTGGCTAGTAATATAGTCCATACAGCTGGTACCCCATCCCACACAGATGGTGACCCACTCCACACAACTGGCTGGAACCCAGGTCATCACAGTGGGCACCCACATCACACAACTGGTACCACCAACGGCTGCTGCACCAGCTGGGAAGCTTCTTATCACTGTGCTTTGCTTTTTACCACAAAGCCTTGGCTGGCCTGTGAACATACCTCAGATGACTATTTCACTAAACTAAATGAGCTTCAATTACACTGAAAGGGAGTTAGGTAAGATACCTAGTAGAGCTTTCCAACCAGAAGAGTTTAAGATGTGACCACAGAGAACTTCTTTCTTTGAAGACTTCCAGAAAAGAAAGTGCTTACAGACTTCTCAGATGCTATGAGTGCAGCTCTGCTCAGGGGCCTCTTGGAGCTCCTTCGACCTGCACTGGCATGTAGGTCTGTCAGTGTTAATCTAGGCACAGCAGAGTCAAAAGCGTGGCTCAGGCTTACATCAAGAACAAGGGCCCTGTGAAGTCGCACTCTGACCCTTGTGAAGGTACAGTGACAGTGGTATGGGGACTCCACACTGTCCAGGAACCCACTAGGCAAGCCTAGCACAGATGAATAATAGAGTCAGATTGCAGGTGGAGAGGAGCATCATGGAAGTCCAGGATGCGGACCAGACAGTGCACAGTGGATCTAGCAGAATGACAGGAACAGTATTATTCATGGATAGAACATACTGTGAAAGGCACACATCCATATCCAACCTTTTATGATATTTATGCTCATCTCTTATGATGATTAAAGAGATACCTAATGCAGTACCTGTTGGAAACACCTGGGAGGAGAGACCCAGCAAGTACATTGCTAAGCCCAGGCCAGGAATGTCCCTGAGAGAATTTCCAGGGAAGACAGCTTGCTTGAGCTCATGGTTCTTGGTCATTTACAGCACAATGGCACTGCCATTTATTTACCTTGGGCATATATCTCCTCCTCTATCAATCTTGGTTTCCTCATGTTGTAAATAGGAATGATGATGCTTATCTTTGAGAATTTCCTTTACCTCAGTCTGAGCTGATCTAATTTGATGTTCTCTCAAAGGCATTTAAAAGTGAGGTGAAGAGACCACATAAGTTAGCTGTGGATATTTTCCACTTGCTTCTTCAGATCCACTCTCCATCCTTCTCTGCCTTCCGTGTCCTGGGAAACTGACTGATCTCTGTGGATTGCATCGACTGGCCCCCATGGATCTAGTCCTCTTGGATCCTGGTCCAATTTGGCCAATGCTGAGGTACCAGTGGGAAACTGAAGAAAGGACAAAGAGAGAAGTAGAGAAACTTATTCCCACATTTCCTTCCTTTCCAGGTAATAGTTTGGTAGTGGCTGAATCCCTCCATCTGAAGCCATGAATATTGTCAGGCAGCTCTTCTCCCACTGCGGCAGCCCTTGCCAGGTTTAGTAACACCACTCCCTGCCTTTGCCCCTTCTGATCCACTGGAGGAGATGGTTTCCCACACTGCAAGGTATTTCAGCATGCTTTCATTGAAACCTGTACTGGTAAATAACCCCTTGCTTACACTCTTTTGAGCACCCCTTTTGAGCAGACCATCTCTGTCCTACTGGACTCTGACAATATAGAGAGCCAAGCTGGAAAGTTTCAAAGATTTAATGACCTGAGGCTGCAACTTGAGTGCAGTTATGATGGTTCTTGGAGAAGTAGAACCATGTGACTGTAGAAAACGTCTGAAGGATAGGGTAGCTGCTTGATGAATTTCCAGGACCCACAAGCCCTGAATATGCATCCCACACTAGATACCATGAGTTACCATACAACCTCGTCTGCCTTAGCTGGTTTGAGTGGGCTTCCGATTCTTGTACTCACTGGCCTCTGACTGAAACACAAGCCTATCTTTATCCCCCTCCAGAAGGGCAGCTGACTAGAATTCCTACTGGTGAAAGGGTCTCTCTCTTCTTAGATACCAAGTGGGAGTGAGCAGGCTTTGTGTCTGGTCTTGAGTACACTGATTCCTTAGTATCCAGCCTAGCACCTGGGTAGAGTAGGCACTCACAACATATGGAATGAATCAAAAATAATAATCTTCAAACACATGCATGTGTTGGTCACACAGACATAAGATTATTAACGAGAAGGTGCTCAGTTGAGAAGGACTGCTGGGAATTGATTAAATACACACCAGAGACTTTTTCTCTTCCACCCAAACTGCCTTTGATTTATCAATGGTCTAAGAAGCCAGCTGCCAATGGCTGACCAGGAATTCCTTTCCAAGCTTGAAGGGGCACTGGAGGAGAAGGAACGTGCCTCACAAGACTTGAGCATTTTGCTTTCTAGCTTTCAAATGTGAAGAGCAATAAGAGGTTGGAGAAAGAAACTTCAGCTGGATTATGAAGATAACTATTCTTAGAATAGTAGGTTCTCAGAACTGGAAGTAATGTTCAGGGTTGGCAAGTTCAACCTCCCACGAATGGTAAAATAGTTCTCTTCAAAGGCTGCCCTCTTGGCCAGCTCTGAGAGGTCCTGTACCTCCTCAGAGTTCTCTGCCTACCACCAAAGGCCTAGCTTTCCAAAGAAGGCAGATAGGTGGGCTCCCCTGCAGGTGTGAACGATGAGGTGATAATGTCCTCACTGTGAGTTCCACAGTACGCGTGGCAGTACATGCAGCACATGGGAGTGGCAGGGACAGGGTCAAGGGTGGGCAGTCATAGTCATGCCCTACCCATGCCCTCACAAACTTGGAGTATCATGGGGCAAGAGCTTTGGCCAAGCAGGCCCAGCCATAAGTAACCACACCACCTACAGCAGGATCTTCCTCACAGGACTCAATTCTCACTACTTTTTGCCACATCTGTCTCTTGGCTTGCAATAGGTAGGTACAGCCTTAACCACCTTCAAGAACCTGGGCTGGAACTGCTGCCACCAAGAACATACCACCAGCTAGGCTGGTCAAAGCCTGCAGTGTCAGGATCATCTCATAGAAGACTACTACTGCTCAAAACTGCTCTCTCAGAAGCATATATAGCATTTAATTGCATTGCATTATCCTACATAGCATGGCATAACATTAACCCTCATTTTACAGATGAAGAATCTGAGGGTCATAAGAGCTAAATCACTTGTCAGTAGCTAAGAAGAGGTGAAGCAAGGATGTGAATCATAGTTGGGCTCAGAAGCATATTAACTTTCAAGAGCAACAGGTAAGTATGATGGAGAATGAAGGGGGAGCAGGTAGAAAGAGAGATGAAAGCTGCCTGGAGAATAGAAGAAGCTTTGAGGAAAACAAGGTTTGAGCCTTCAAGGTTCAGCAGAGGTTCTCTTGTGTCTAGGAAGGAGCAATCCAGTCAGAGGCACAAGAGAGTACCAGCTCAGAGTCACCAGATATCCTGCCTAGTGGGGAAAACTGCAGTCACTCAATAAATGCTGGCGCCTACAATGGCAGCACACATTCTGCAACGGACCCTGTGCCAGGCACTCTAAATTTATTCCACAAATATAATGTTGATCAAGTGCTGCCTATGTGCCAGACTCTGTTCTGGGAGTTGGAAATACAGCTCACCACAAGGTAGGCAAAATTTCCTGACCAAGGAGAGCTAAAACTCTCATGAGAAAGACAACTTTTTTTAAATAATAATAATTAACTCTACAGCGTGTAGGGTGATAAATGCTGTGCAGAAAAATAAAGCATGAAAAGAAAATTAAGCAGGAAGTTCTGGAAGAAAAAGCTGGTCATAGAGGGCTTCATAAGAAGAATATGTGAGCACAGACTTGAAGGGGTAAGAGAGTGAGCCATTCGGATATGCAGGGGAAGGGCGTTTCAGGCAGTGTAAACAGCAAGTGCAAAGACCCTGAGGCACTGGCATTCTGCATGTGTGAAGAGGATCAAGAAGCCAGTGAAGGGAGTGGTAACTGAATGGACTCTAGAGCCACTTATTGGGGGAACTTTCTGTGCCTGAGTTTCTTCTATACAAGGCACACACATTTTTCAGGTACCCAGGAACCAGGACACTCCGTGCCTATGGTTTCTACTGCCCCTATACCCTAGGGCTTGAGTCTTTTTCTGTCTCAGTAAAAGGGAACTCTCATAAAACCAAGGGGCAGCTGGCTGGTAAGCTAGAGCAGGCCAGCACAGGGAAGGGGGCAGGACACACATGGGAGTGAGGGGGTGGAGTATGGACTGGGGAGAGAGAGCGGCAACAAACAATTTCCATTGCATCTGAGCAGGACTCGTGGGCCAAGAAGGAGTGGCAAAGGTAGAGCAGAGGCTGGGTCAGCTTCCTTAGTCTCTGGGTATCATCTTGGCTGGGGCAGGAGCCCTACTAGAAAAACCAATGAAGGGAATGCATCTCACCCCTGGAAAGTGAGCGCTCCTCCCCTTCCCAGGCCAACCCAGAAGGAGGAAGTTCAGGTCCCTCAACGATAGGGACCTGAGAATAGGCACCAAAAGAATCTCTTAGAGATTCCAACCAAGCCCAAAACTCGGTGTTTGCACATTACTATTCTACCATGTTCACCCCTGGTCCCTCCCCTGCCTGTCCACAGGGGCTGCAGCTTCTGCAAGCCGCCACCGCCTCCCTTAATGTGAGACCTGGCTAGCTAGGCCCAGTCCCACAGCCAACCTTGGGATTGGAAAAAGGGCTGTCATTTCCAGGGCATCCCCAAGGAATAGGGCATTTCTAAGAGGAGGAAGATGGTCCAACAATAGGTGGGATTCACAGCTTGAATGATGTTCCCCTAATTCCCCTTAGTTCTCCACTGTAGAAACTAAGAAACCCATGTCCTGCACAGAGAGGCCAAGACACATAGAAAAACAGGAAAAATAGACCAAGGAGGTGGAGAACTAGCAAGTCAGTGACAAGGAGATACAACCAAAGAGAGAGAAAAAGAGGGATAAGGTAGGAGAGAACCCTGAGACAGAGAGAGGGAGCAACATAGAGACAGAGAAAGGTAAATAGCAGACAGAGAGGGAGAGACAGAAAAATCGAGGGAAGGACTGACAAAGGTGTGGAGAAAAGCAATGAAACAGGGACAAGGAACAGAGACAGAGAAGAAATCAGGACCCCCTGCCATCAAGACCCCCTCACCTGTTTGTAGAGACAAGAAGACATAGGACGGAGCTACCTCCTACCCAAGGCTCCCAGTAGGGCCTCTGGGATAAGACCTCTCACTACAAACAGGCTCTTTTTTTTGCTGTCCCTCCAAATCCAGATGGATCACATCACCTGCCCTCTCCCAAATCTTGCCCTTCCCACCCACTCAGGCTCTGGGCTCACCCCACCTGGGGCAGCAGGTTGGTGGGTGAGTGCTATCCAGGTAGTCAATATGAGAATACCTTGTCAGTACAGATGCTTAAAATAATAATAAAGCCAACTAAAAATGTGTCTTTTTTTATTATCACCAGATACTGACAATTCAAAACATTGCAATGATAAAATACTCTTCCCCACCCCCAAATTTTGTTGGTAGAATGCCAACAATTGCTGCTTCTACTGTTGAATTTTAATATATATATTTAATTTATGTCTAATATATATTCAAATTAGCTCTTTTTTATTGCTTATTCTTGAATGAACATTATATTCTTCATAGATGTTAACCCAGACCCTTTCAGTCATACAGTTGGCACCACACCTGGCACCTCAGCTCATTTCCAGAGTGTTCCAATGCTTAGAATCAGTCAAGTTCACTTCAGGTGCACTTTATGTCTCTAACTCCCATTATACTACATATTCTTGTGTTTAAACAGAAGCTTCTAATTAACAATGATAGCACAGTGATGGTAAAGACAGTCTGAAAAACAAAGAAACTGAACTTGTGTTATTCTGTCTTCTATGTGACCACATGGAATTTTTATTTGGGTATAAATTTTTAAAGCAGTGAAACAGAATGCAGAGTGCAAGGTCTGCTATCTTTTGTTTGGAAAGTGAACATTTTAGCTCAAACTATTTCACTAAATTTGGATAACTTTAACAGTGAAACAAATTCTTTTTTAAATGTTGCCTGTTTTAAAACTACAGAGTGAATCAAGAAAATAGAAATTGTAATGTTATCATTTGTTATTACAATAGACCAATAAGTAGGTATGTTTTCTCTTTTTTCAAAACATTAATATAATTTGAAATTACTAATTTATTACTTAAAAATATTTGTACTGTAATATTGTATTTATTTTTGCTCTTTTACTTGGCATAATGACCTATATGAAGTTCAATACAACAATTTTTACTGTTTCTTTTCTAGCCATTCTCATTATTGGTTTCACTTCATAATTAATAGCAAAAAATAATTTTATTGACTAGAGGAAAAGACTACTTAAAGATTGATCACCAGATGTCAAAATGTGCCATTGTCCCGGATCAAACTTCACTGGGCTGGACTGAACCCCATTCCACACACCTCACTCCCAAATCCTCTCTCCATCTTAGGCTCCCTCTCCACTTCCTGGGAAAACTGAGATCCGTCTGGTGCAGGCTTCATTTTCTTAAGTGCCCTGGGCTCCAGGGTGAAGAAGTGGGCAACATGGGAGAAGCTTTCCTCACCGGGGTTACCATCTCATACACGTATACCTTGCTGGGGCCTCGGTCACTCTGCCCCTCCTCACTGCTGCCACCCCTGACCTCCCTGGAGGACTCTGGCCCTGGCTCACAAGGCAACTTCATTGTCCATGTGGGCTCAATGATCCCTATGCCTTTCCAGCAACTTGACAATTTCAAATCCAACAAAGGTCTGCATTCCACACAATGTGTCTCAGTTAATGGCACCCACATTCACTCACATTCACTCCCACACCTACCTCAACAGCAACTCCTGTCTGCTGTACAATCTAAAGCACCCCACAGCCAGCCCATCCACTCCACTCACCCCACCATCCCAGCTTGGTCACCATCGCCTCTCACCAGATTTCTACAGTAGCCTCCCATTGGTCTCCCTTCTTCCATTCTCACCCCTTCCAATCTATTTTCCATATGACAGCAATATGATCTTTAAAAAGGCTTATGAGATAAGGTCACTCCTCTGCTTAAAACCAATCAGTAGTTTCTCATTACACTTAGAACAGTCTCCAAGTTTTGAACACTGGCAAGAAAACAGCCAACCTGAGCTCCCCTGCCTGTTTTCTCTAACCTTTCCTATACATGTCTTCATACCACTCACTTTGTGTCTGCCATGCTGGCCCTCTTGCTAATCCTTAAGCATGCCAAGCTTTTTCCACCTCAAGGCCTTTCACTGTTTCCTCTACCTGGAATGCTCTTTCCACCAATTTTTGTGTGGATGACATCTTCTCATCTTACAAAGTTACTTTCAGAAAGCCCTTTCCTGACCATGCTGCCTAAAATTTACTCCATCCCCCTCTCCTCTCTTTATCTCACTATTTTGCTGTTATTCTTCATACTACCTGAAATTTTAGATTTTTAAAATTTGTAAAATAGTTTAATCTGACTCCCCTATTTGGGGGCAAAGACTTTGTTTCATAGGAAAGGCCCAGAGTCTATAATAATGCCTGAAACATAACAGATGCTCAGTAAATAATCATTGAGTAAATTAATCTACCAAATACCAAGGTTATCCCTGGACTTGGCCATCTCTTAGAAATTTCCAATTATCTAAAAATCTTTAATTCTAGTATCTCAGGATCTGACCACAGTCTTGAATTTTTCCAGCTCTCTCCTACTCTCTCCTGCCCTTACATATACACTCCTCCTCCAAAGTTCCATTTTCAGCCAATGGACCACCAACTATTAGTTTCAAAAGTCAGAAACTTGGGACTAAACCTTGACCTCTCTCTCCTCGCTTTCTAAGTCCAAATCTATTCCCACATCTCACTGATTCTACCACATACACTTCATTTTAATTCTACTTTTATTCACCTCCAGTGTCACCTCTGGAACCCAAGGCATCATTATCTCCAGGCTGGAAGACAGTAGTCTCCATCCCTCCACATTCCCTTACCCCCCAAAACCTATTCTTTCCATGGAATCTAGAAAGGTCTTTTAAAATGGAATTTCATCACAATACTCCTACTCTTCAAACCCTCTAGTGACTTTCCTTTATTCATAAAATGAAGATGAAATTTTTGAACAAAGTTTATATTGTCTTACAGTGTCCTGACCTCTGCCTACCTCTCTCACCTCTTCTCTCGACATTCTCCTTCTTGCTCATTAAAGTCAAGATACACTGCCCTCTCTTCTATTTCTAGGTGTAACTTGCTCCCTTTAATTTAATCACTTGATATATATTTATTGAGGCAAACTATATTTTGGGCACTGTGGTAGATATATGGTGGTGAATAAAAGATAAAGATCATTGCCCTTAGATTCTAGTCAGAGAAGACAGATCACAAACAAAGCACTATGCCACACAAAAGCAGAAGATGAATAAGTGCTATGAAGAAACATTAAGCAGGGAGAGGGGAGAACTACTGTCCAGGGTGCTGTGCTAGCTAGAGTGCCAGGGAAGCCCTCTCTGAAGAAGTGATCATTGAGCAAAGAGTGAGTCATAAGATTATGTGGAGAGGGTGCTTTCTAGGCAGAGAGAAAAGCAAATGCAGACATTTGAGTCAGGAAAGTGCTGAACAAATGTATCTGAGGAACCAAGACATTTGCAAGTGTCTAGAACATTCTTCCCATCCCCATCTTTTGTCTCTTTAAATTCCTAAATGACCTTTAGATGTACAATCCAAAGTCATTTCCTCAAGTAGCCTTTTCAGACACCCTAGCCTAGATCAAATTCACTGTTCCAAATATTCATGGTTTCCTGTTCTCTTCCTTAAGCCTTAAGCACCATTTAGCTTGTGTGTGTGGAAATTATCTAATTAATGTCCGTCTACTAGATTATCTAGCTCACACTTAACATCATGCTATCTGTGTGTTGGCCTCTTTACCCCTGCAGGCCAAAAGCGATACTGCCATTTCTTGCTCTCTGATTGATGACTTACTATCTCCTCCCTGCTAATTAGAACATACTATTTTCAAACATGGTTCAATATAATTGATCTGGCTATAACTTTCTTCACTGTAATCACACTTCCTGGGACTACTGCCTCATTCTCTTGATTGGACTTGGATATTTTGTCATCACTCAGAGTGGGTCTCTACCTTCTCAAGATACTGATTTATTTCATCAAAAGTTGAAACTTCATAATGTTAACCTCAGAGGAAGTTCTGAATTGACCAGTTTCCTTGTTTTCCCTACTCATACCCCTATTAAAGGGTATTACTTTCAGATACCTGCTGCCCAGCTTCCATGTTTTATTTTACCTGGACATTCTTTTGGCCTACCTATGTTCAGAAGCAGCCACAGTTTCCAAGCCTTGTGAAGCCCAGAACATTCTTAAAACCCATGGGCTACCCAGAGACCATGTGGCCTGGCTTCTAAAAAGCTAAATCGATTTAATCCTCTTTCTTGAGAACATGACTCACAGGGGAAAAAAGAAAGTTTTCCAGTTAGCAGATAAGGAAGAATTTGAAAAGATACCTTGGGTTTGGATGAGGGCCAAATGTAATGGAACATTATAAGGAAAGAGAGGAAGCAGACATTGGGTGGAGGTGGAGGGGGAATTCTGCTTCTAGAAGATTTCCGAAGCAAAAGTAGTCACTGTGTTTAATCTTTGGAGCCCAGCCCATCTACAACTCCAGTTCTTGGATTGTCTTCTGGATTCCCTTCCCTCATTGTGCATTCCTAACATAGCCACCTCTGCTCAAACCTACTTAAGAGAGTCCTTGTGCATTTTTTCAATATTTATTAAACATTTACTACATGCAAGACATTGTTTTAGGGATATAGCAATGAACAAATCCTGCTCTCACAGGTCTTACATTCTAGTGGGGGAAGATATAAAGTAAATAAACAAATATGTACTGTGTTGAATGGTGATTAAATGCTATTAAATAAAAAACTGAGTAAGTAAGGGGGTGGACAAGATAGTGAGAAGATGCTTCCATTTCTGGAATTACGACCATTGAGATCTGGGGGGCTCTTCTACCCAAAATAATTATATACTCTACAACACAAAATTTCTGCCACATTATTGAGCTCTCATAAAATGAGCTAAATCTCCAAGGGGCTGAAAGAAAAAGGCCATAAACTAGGAGCAGTAATTGAGTGTGAGGGTACAATGAAGAGGTACAATCTAGGGACTGAAACTTCGGTCAGAGAGCTGAGCTTAGACTCATATTTAGCCAGAAATTCTAAGTGGGGCTCAAAAGATTTCTGTTCAATAGTACCCTCTGTTGCTCAGCATAAGTAAATATAAAGCTTCTCTGCAGGAAAGCATTCTCAATTTATTGCCTCAGACTTTCCATAGATTAAGATCAAGTATATATAAACTCATATTCAAAGAACACCAAACATACAAAGAAGCAAAGCATCATGAGTAAAAGCAAATTCAACAAAAAACAAATTTAACACCTTCACACACAGAGACTTATAAAGTTATATAAAATATATAAAGTTATATAAAATTTTATATAAAGTTATATAAAATAACTTTATATAAAATATTTAAAGAAATGCAAGGCAGAATCACAAAAAAATTAGCAACGATGCAACTATATAAACAAATATACAACCCCTGCTCCACCTGCAATAAAAGACAGATTTCCAAAAAGTTAGAAAAGGTAGAGAGTAATTTTATATACAGAAGTTCAGGAAGCCTCTCTGATAATTAGCATTTTAACAGAGACCTGAAAGAAGTGAGGAAATGAATCATGCAGATATCTGGAGGTAGAGTGTTCCAGGTAGAAGAAAGAGCCAGTGAAACTAGGAGTAGCCTTGATGTGTTCAATAAGCAGGAGTCAAGGGGGCTCTAAAGTCAACGGAGTGAGTGGAGAGACATAGACAAGGTGGCAAGATGCTGTCCATTATAGGCTTGTGGATGATGATGCAGACTCAGTGTTTTATCCTGACCAAGGCAGAGAGCCACTGGAGAATTTGAGCAGAGCTATGATGTGACAGACCACATTGGCTGCCATATATAGAAAGTGGGAGAAGGGACCAGTATAGAGGAAGGGAGACCAGTTGGAGGCTTTAATTCAGGCAAGAGATAAGAGTGGTTTAAACTAGGAGAACAGATTTGGTGATGGTGAAAAATGAAAAATTTAGGATATATTTTTAAAATAGTGACAAGGGAGGGAAAAAATGGCATAGATGATAGAGGCTCTCTGTTCATCCCTCTGGCGACCAAATCAAAGTTGTGACAGAAACGAGGAGCAGCAGCAAGGAAAAATTGCCTAGGATCTTGATGAACAAGCCATACAACTACAGAGAAATCCAAGAAATCACCCTGCGATGGCAGAAAGTAGGATGGAGCTATGCAAGGCTGCCTGGTCTCCAGCGGAGTGAAACAAAGGCTGTGGAGCAGCAGTGGCAGAAGCCTCTTAAAGGAGCCGCATCTGGGAGTGGATTTTCGAGGTGATGAACCTGCTTCCCCTGAGCACTGGTGCCAATTTGGTTGCATGCAGTGGGCACCAGGGAGACACTGAGTTGTCAGAGTGAGGGTCAAGGGGAGACTCACTCTATACAAAAGTGCCGGAGGTATCCACTGTTCCTTGTTGAGCCCTCCCCACTCCCAGTGCATGGACACAGCACCACAATAGCTGTGACATCATCAAACTGGATATTAGAGGTCACTTTGCCCAGAGGATTCCCTGAAACTCCACATCCTCCAACTCGCAGCCCCACCCAAGCCACATTCAGGTATATCTTTAGCGAGTCAGGTGCTCCTTGCTGAGATTCACATTGGAGGCAACTGGCCTTGGTTTCTGGTGTGGCCTTTTGAGGCAACTATAAGCACAGCATCTGTGAATTGCTTGCTGAATCTTAACAGGTAGCCCTGGAGGGGCAGAGACTTGGGCTAAATTTGGCCTGCAGTTGAACCCCTCTCAAGACTGTGTCACTAGACACCTACTTCACAAATCCACACTAATAAGATTGGGAGAATTAGGAGTTTTACTTAGTACATAGAAACAGACATGATGGAAAGACAAAGAAGCAAAAACCGTATGAGAGAACAGAACAGAGATTCAGATACAACGGAGTCAAGTAATCTAACAGATTCAGAGTTCAAAACATTGGTTATAAAGATGCTCAATGAACTTCTGAGAAGTGTAGATACATTTAGTGAGAACTTCAACAAAGAGATAAAAAACATAAAAATGGAAATGGAAATTATAAAAGGGAACCAGTCTGAAATGAAGAACACGTTATCTGAGATGAGAAGTATATTAAATGGAATAAACAAAGGAATGAACAAAGTGAATAAAGAAGAGGATCAAATGACCTATCTAGAGGACAGAAAAGCAAGGACACTCAATCAGAATAGCAAGAAAAAAGATGCCAAGACTATAAAAATAATTAAAGGAGCATATGGGACACTATTAAATATCAAAATATCCATCTCATCAGTGTACCTGAAAGAAAACAAGATGTTGAACAGCTATTTGAAGAAATAATGATAGAAAATTTCCCTAACCTGGTGAAGGAAATAGACGTACAACCCCAGGAAGCTCAGAAAACCCCAAAAACCAGGGATCCAAAGAGGCCCACACCAAGACACATCATAATTAAAATGCCAAAAGTTAAAAAAATCTTAAAAGCAGCTAGAAAATAGCAGATAGTTACCTAAAAGGGAACACTCATAAGACTGGCAGCTGATTTCTCAAAAGAAACTATATAGGACAGAAGGGCTTGGCACAAAATATTCAACAGGATGAAGACCCAGGATCTACAACCAAGAATACTTTATTCAGCAAAGCTTTCATTTAGAGTTGAAGGACAGATAGAGAGCTTCCCAGACAAAAGTCAGCTAAAAGAATTTATCACCATCAAGCCAGTATTACAGAAAATGCTGGAGGAACTTCTTTAAGAAGAAAAAATATTTATGAAAAACAGGAATAAAGAATAGTAACAACTACATTCCTATCAGTAAGTAACTCAAATGGTAAATAATTAAGTACTCCAACTAACACATAGAGTAGATGAATGGAAAGAAAACAAGACCCTTACATGCTTCCTACAAGAGACTCACTTCAGATTAAAAGACACACACAGACTAAAAGGAAAGGAATGGAAAAAGATATTGCTTCAATGGACCTAGAAAGTATTTAAGTCAGATGAAGATAAGCACTATATGATTTCATTTATATGTGAAATCTAAGGAATAAAAAGAACAAACTAATCAAAAACAGACTCACAAATATAATGGACAATTTGGTGATGAACAGTGGGGAGGGGTTGAGGGGCTGTGAAAATGGGGTGAAGGGTTAAAGAAATACAAATTAGTAGCTGATGGATGGTCACAGGGAGGAGAAGCACAACATAGGGAATGCAATTAGCATTAATATGTTGGCTAAGTGGAGGGTAAGGGGAGGGAGGAAGCAATTGGGGGATCATTTTATGAACTATATAGATGTCTAACCAATGAACTGTATACTTAAAACTAATTAAAATAAATAAATTAAAAAGAAAATAAATAAGTAAAATAGTGACAGGAATTCACTAATTAATTAAAAGTAGGGTGTGAAGAAAGGCAAAGAATCCAGAACAGCTGCAAGATATGTGGCCTGAGTAAGGAGAAAAATTAAGTTGACACAGACTGGATAGAGAAAGAAGAAAAAAGAGTAAGTTTGAAAGAAAAAAAATCAATAATTTGGCATAGGACATGTTAAAATTGAGATGTTCCATAGACACTCATGGAGAAAATCAAGTAGAAAGGCCAACATGTGAGTCTGGGGTTCAAAGGATAAGGTCAAGCTAAGGATGTTAAATTGGAGTCATCTGCATTCAGACGCTATTTAAAGCCATTCTACTGGATTAGCTTCAGTAGAAATGAGAAGAGGTTTTTGAAGCTCTGAAAACAAGATGAATTTAAAAGAGACTAAAAAGGCCACGCCAATGAAGTAGAAAGAAAAATAAGAGACCAATGACCCAGAAACCAAGTGAGGAAAGCATTTCAGGAAAGAGGGCATCGTCAGCAGTGTCAAATGCTACTAAGAAGTCATGGAACATGGCTCCTGAGAACCAACGGTTTCTGAGACTGACTTTGGGATGTAGTAATATGCAGGTCATCAGCCTCCTTGACCAGCTGTTTCAGCAGAGAGTCAAGAACAGGCACCTGGGAGGATAGGAAGTAGAGATAGAGCATGACTCATGAGAAATTTTGCTGAGAAAAGAGGCAGGAAAATAAAGGGAGATGTGAAGGCCAAAGTCAGTCTCTGACAACCAAAAAGGGACTTGACTTGAGTAGAGGATAATTGACCTCCCAACCAGGAGGGTCCCTGAGTTGACAGCTTCTGTGCTGACTGCAGAACTCTGATCAACCTGTTGCCAACTTTAGAGATGGATGGAGTATGAACACCAAGGCAATGGGATGCTCCCTTATCTCCCACTTCACCATTCCTAGCCAGATTCTAAGAACTTCAGCATTACTAAATTGGAGTAAGGCTCTGTGGTTGCAATTATAGCCAGAGCTAGCTTGCCCCTCATTACTTTTTGTAATGAGGCAGAGGAAACTCTGCTCAAAAGATGTGTATAAATGATAAAGTGAAGTAATGTGGAGGATTACTATCTGGGGAGAGAAATAATTTTATTATTTTATAGCTCTACCAGCAGCCCTGCATGAAGGCAAAGAGGGGATATGAAGCAACAAACACAATCTAAGCTACTCCCTGAAGGATTGACAAAGCAAAAAAACAGCCTTGAAAATTTTCAGCAAATATTTGCAGTTAGTGAAAACATCTGGCAATTGCTCTTATACAGATCCAGGAAAAGGGAAACTGAAGCAGACACAGGGTGTTGTACCCACATGTACTGGGCTGCTAGTCATCATTATACACATTTTGGCATTTAATTCCTACAACCACATCCTAAACTCTATGCTAAGGGTATAATTATCCTCAACTTACAGGTGCAGCTTATAAATAAAGGGTTGCCAATAACTGTTACTGAGAATATAGAACATGTAGATACTGGTCTAATGCATTGTGTTGTTTCATTAATCTGCATAGCAATTTTGTTCCTTAAGTCAGGGGTCCCCAACCCTCAGTCCACAGATTGGTACTGGGTCCATGGCCTTTTAGGAACCAGGCTGCACAGCAGGAAGGGAGCAGTGGGAGAGCAAGCCAAGCTTCATCTGTATATGCAGACACTCCTCAGCACTAGCATCACCACCTCATCTCCACCTCAGATCATCAGGCAGTAGATTCTCATAGGAGCACCGGTCCCTGGTGCCAAAAGGGTTGAGGACTGCTACCTTAAGTGTTAGTATCTTCATTTTACAGATATGGAAATGGAGACACAAAGACGCATGCCCAAGTTGCCACAGGGAGAGTAGGTGACTCAAGGTGACTTGTTATAGCACAAATGTTCCAGAGCTCTTAAAGAAAAGAGCTTGGATTTAAACTCAGAGAGCTCTAACTCCAAAACTCATGCCTTCTCATTACGCTATATTGCCTCCTGCCACTTGCCCCTGCTTTTCTAAGTTTTTCTACAACCTGACCCCAAGAGGGCTAACACATGTGATGACTGAGTGTGAATATCAGTGGTCTTGATCTCTGCCTCCTACATCCCTGAATTCCTTCTCCAGTTGGGCTCCAGGAGAGTGTGGGAGGCTGTACCAGCCCCAAGGACCTGAAGATCTCACCTTTTCTGTTTGCCAGCATGAGGGTGCCATGCACCTCTGTAGTTGCTCCGTTGTGTCTTCCCCAAGCAACATCCAGGACCTGGGAAGACTTCAAGGCAGGAGGGGATTTTCTGTTACGTTTTTAAGAAATGACCTACCAGAATAAACATGACTTGCAGCCTAACAATTGGAGGACAAAAAAATCCCAGTTGCACCACTCACTTGTTGTTCTTGGATAAACTGCTTCACCTCAGAGGTTAGCTTTCTTATCTTAAAATGAGGATAACAGTTCCTATCTCCTAGATATTCAGATAGGCCAGCCCCTAGCTCTGTACCTGGAACGCAGAAGGAACTCCACAATACCAGTCACCAGCCTCTTCCTCTCTCCACTTTCCTCTAAAATGAGACTAATTTTTTGCATGTCTCAAGGCTGCAATGAACATGAAATGACATAATCCAGCCAGACAAGTTTTAGGCACTCAGTAAATGTTCATTAAAATCGAATATCCTAAAATGACTTTGTGTTGTTGCCATGAGGCCTTAACCTGTGCACAGTAGGCCGGTGTGACTGGAAAGGAGAAGCCAGCTCATTTTGGGGGACCAGGTCCAGCCAGGCCTGTGATCTGGGCTCTAGCTGGGTTTTGCTGTCTTTCATCACAGAGGCTCTAAAAGGGCCTGGCTCTAAGGGAAGAACTCAGCATGCATGGTGAAGCCAGAGTGATCTTTCTAGAAGGCAATACTAAGCATGCCCCTCTCTGAGCTATAAACTCTTCAATAGCTCCCTGTGGCCCTCAGGATCAAGTTCAAATCCTTGAACATATTTTACAAACCCTTTATGATCTGGCCTGTGTCCATTTCCAGCCTCATCTTCTGTCGCCCTCTTCCTCCCTCTCTACAACTCCAAACACTCTGAGTCTCTTTTAGGTCCTCACAGGCTGGGCTCATCCCTTTATCATACACTCCTAAGGTACCCCAAGTATCCCCTTTCATGCGCCCATGAAATGTACCAGGCATGTTTTATGTCTATCTACACCATAAGAACATAAGCTTCATGAAGGCATTTGCTTATTGTCACATTCCCAGGGCTTAGCACAAAGCCAGGTTTATCATAGTGATTGTGCATATTACTCATACAAGCAGAAAAATACATTATTATTCAAGTGAGTAAGAAATATTATTTTCTCTGTGTACCCCACCATCTTGCTCAGTCTGGTAAGCTAATACAGGGTTTCTGAGCCCCACTGCTTCAAACAGAAAAATTCTGACACCAGTTCAGTCTCATAGTGTGAAGGAATGCCAATGAAAAAGGTTTAATACAGACCACATGTCCGTAGGCTTAGAGAGCAGCTGTCTCTAATGTCAGAGAGCATGTGTTCATGTGTGCACGCGTGCATACACACACACACACACACACACACACACACACACACACACACGCAAGGTTTACTTTCATGCATCCAGATAACTCCATGCTTGTATGTGTCTCTGTGTAACATCTCTAATACAAGGGTGCCTCTCTGTGTATGTGTATTTATATGAGTAGCCCAACTGCTTTATTTAAGTCCCTCTTAAATGCTTCCATTGTTTCCCCAAAGTCTCTTCTCTATTGAGCCACCACTTGGCTCTTTCTTTCCTCTCCTAGCCCCATTATAAACCATCTCCTCCATTGTTCAGAATAACTCAGCTCTGTTCCTGACTCACACACCACACTCAATCTCTTTGCAAAAGTCCTGCAGGTAAATGGACCTACTCTCTTTAGAAGGCAGTTTAGCTCTAACGTTAAAGATATTCCTGGGTCTCACCCAATCCCCAACTCAAGCCAGTTATCAAAGCAGCTCTTCCAAGCACATCTATCATTCAGTCCAAGAACCTTTCGTTCCAGCTGCTTAGAGGATAACATGAAAGATAACGTTTCCTCTTTTAAGCTACAAACCCATACCTAAAATCAAGGTGGTGTCCTCCTGTATCCAGCAGTGCTGTAAGTGATGTGGTTTGAAGTTTACATGGGTTTGGGCATAGGAAGAGGAAGGAAATTCATGCTGGCTGAGCACCTATGTTTGCCCAGTCTGTTCCTTGACGATTTATGACAATGTCTAATTTCATCTTCACAATATTATTCCTAGGCATAGATAAAAAATCTGAAGGTCAGAAAGGATAAGTAACTTGTCCAAGGTCCACCGAATAAGGAGCAGAATCAAAACTTGAGCTCAGGTCTGTCTGGTTCCTGGGTCCATAATCTTTCCATGACACCAGGATGCTCTTCTCAGTGTTTTGAAATGCACTGAGGTCAACATTGTAATGAGGGGTCTTCAATGTGTGTGAAATACGTAAGTCATATATGGAGAGAGAGATAAAGAGGGGAAAGCACTGAGGGCATGAGCAAGAAAGAGGCAAAGATCATAGCACACTGGAGCTAGGCAGGACCTCAGGTCATTTTGTCTAACCATTTCATTTTACAGATAGAGAAACTAAGGTCCAGAGAAGAAAAGGGACGTGCCCATGGTCACGCAGTAAACTAGTGCCAAGTCAGACGAGGTCTCAGGTCTGATAACAGCCTGGCCGAGTTCCTGGGACTACATCCCCTGCTGTTCTGCAAATAATTTATATCTGATTCCGATGCTGACTTGAACATAAGTCCCTAGTATCTTCCAGAACTTGAGATCAAAATTTGTCTATTTCTGGTCAAAAGGTACAAACTTATAAATAAGTATTTAGGATGTAATGTACATGATGACAATTGTTAGCACTGTGTATGATATACAGGAAAGGTGTTAAGAGAGAGTAGGTCCTAAGAGTTCTTATCACAAGGAGAAAGTTTTTTTTCTTGTCTTTTTATTGTATCTATATGAGATGATGGATGTAAACTAAACCTATTGTGGTACCATTTCACAATGTATGTAAATCAAACCATCATCCTGTACACCTTCTACAGTGATGTATGTCAGTTATATCTCAGTAAAACTGGGAACAATTTTTAATAAAAAAAAATAACTTTAAAAAATTGTTTCTGTCTCAACCAAGAAAAAACTGTTGAAAGATCTCTTCCTTGGCAGCCCTACATTTCCTGCCTCCTGAGTTCATCACTCAAGAACTGGAAGCCCCATCAGAAAAGTCACATCCACTGCGGCCTTCGGACAGTCCAGCAGCTGAGGTTCATGGCTGATATCGATGCTAAATCTTGGTCAGTATCCTGTCTAGAGATGCAGGCACCACTCTTGGCTTTCCAATGAAAAAGACTGGTATGTTTTCCATCCCAGAAGGCAAATCTTTCCCACCCTCATGCGGCAGCTCTGAGGCTGCTCACAGGAGGACTGGTGATGGGTTGGAGGTTTCTACTCCTGCAGGCGAACTTCAGAGCCAGCTCAGACCTCTTCATCTCTGGTGCAGTGCGGCACTCCTGAAAACCCAAGACCGAGTGCAAAAAGATATGCCTTTGGCTCAATATGTAAAAACTCTCCAGCAATAAATTTAAGCAATTCCATTTGGGGCTCTCACAATTTCCTCCACTCCGACAAACTGCTTTTTATTTCAAAAGTTCCTGAAGGAAATTGGCCAATTGCTTACTTCAACTGTCAATGCCATTATGTTGAGCCTGGCGGCAAGACACAAATACAACCTGGGGATTTCTCTGAATTGGATCCTCAAAAAACTGGCCACTAGAACAGGGGTCTGGCCCAGAGGGTCTGTGTACATTGACCTCTTGGAACTCCCCAGAGCTCCCACAGAAGAGAATGAAGGTGGCTGGGGCCAGGGCAGGCTCTGGAGATAGCGACAGGGAGTGTAATACACAGCTTGACCCTTCAGATTGATGATTATGTCCTAAACCCTAAGGAGGAAGGTGACCTCCAGCCACCTTGGTATGGCATCAGCTAGAGGAGGCAGGAGTCTGATATTAACAATAGTAGCTCCATTAAAGTGTATTTCTATATGCCAGGTGCTTCACTAGGCATTTTACATGCATAACTGCAATAAATTCAAACTCCTTACTATGTTCCCTATGACTAATAATGGACTTGACAAACGGGTTGATTATTTGAACTGTTCCCAGTTTGGGTCAGAACCTGGTTGGTCAGTTGTGTGATCCCCGTTTTCCTGACCCTGCTATATGATGCTTTCCTAGCACTTCTTTTCTGGGGAGCCCATGCAGGTTGGTTCAGAAATGGCATACGTCCAGTCACCTGTACCGAGAAGTGCTTTCTCCACCCTCAGTCCACAGCAGGGAAGGCTTCACCTGACATTTCAGGAAAGAGGAAACAAGAATTTATTTTTTAAAGTCAAAGCAGAGTTGTGGTGAGCCAGTCCTGACTCCAGCATTGTCACGACAACACCTGGAAGACATCCCTGGCGAGAGCTGAAGTCTGAGCAGCTGAGTGGCTGTCCTGGGTAAACAGGTTCAGGCTAAGGAAGTGGGAACAAGCAGAGATTTCGTAAATAAGTCACTCTCTCTCACAGGATTGGCCAGAGGACACTGAAGCTTAAAAGCAAGTCTTCAGGTGATCGGTCCCCTTTCAAATGTGCCCTACGCAGGGCTTCTGATCACCACTCTCCTCCCCTCCCAGGGTGCACCTGCTGCTTCATTTCTTTCCAGAGCCTTCCAGTCTTCAGAATGGGTCTTGGACTGTTGATTTGAATCTGCAAAACCAAAACTAGATCATAATTACAAGGCCAGACACTAGGGATACAATAATTTTTTTTTTTAAGCCATGCCCAGGCTCCTTATAAAACAGAACTTAAGGCCGAAACAAACACCAGAGATTCCATCAATGTCAGTATCCATGGGAAGAGAACAGAAGAGTAAATAAAAAAAAAGGGGGGTGGTCAATCAAATCTCATCCAACGCATTGGAAATGTGCAGACATTGTTGGATATGCAATGATGTGGAGAAAATCATGTTCACAAAACTGCTCTCAGAGAGAACATTCTCTGTGCTTGGAGAAAACTGGCATGCTGCTTGCGGTGGAGCCTCGAGGCACATGGGGAAGGAAGAAGTGCCTTACTGGGTCTGGCTAACTACAGCACTCTGGTTGTGCTGAGGTGGGTATTTGAATGTGGGCTTGGGGATAGCTTCTCTGCTCAGGACAGGACCGGAGGGAGCAGAACCACCCCCTCCCTGCCATCATGTCTTCCTTCCTGTAGATACTGAATAGACATGTAAAGAGTGTAGATTCAAATTTTCACCCGTAGTCTGACTCCATTGTAGGGAGCCATACCAATGCTAAGAGATGAGGAAGCTATAAGGCAGGTACCCGAAGGGTGGCCAGCCATCCACATCCCAGTGTCCTGAGGAGTGAGGTGGCCTGGATCCTAATTTGGCCTGCTCAGGTGACCCAAGTGGCCAACAACGCTTCAGATTTCAGAGAGGACCTCACCCAGTGGCTAAGCGTGCAGCATCCATTCTGGACCAAGGAGGCCCAATGCTAACAGAACCAACAGTGATCAGAGGGGCTTGACTTTTCAGCAAGGTAAACTGTAGTTTAGTTCATGAAGCAGGTAATGCTGTCTTCTTTGTCCAGAGCACAGGAGTGTGTAAAGGAAGGTCTCCCCTGCCCTAGAGCTCTTAATAATTGCTTTGCAAACAGAAAATCACCATATGCTGAGATTAAGGGTTCTAGTCGCCTTGTACTTGGTGCTGCCAGAGCATGAAAAAGCTCTTTTTAGAAAGATAGATAGCCTCAGGGAAAGCTTCTCAGTGAAGAGAAGGCTGAGGGTGGGGTGTGGGGTGTGGGGACAGGGAGGTGAGGGTTGGAGAAAATGATTGAGGGTAAAGCAGTGCCAAATAAAAGGAACAGTATGGGCAAAGGAACAAAGGCATGAAATACATAATACGTACCAAGAACAAGTTGTTCAGAATGATGGATCAGAAACTAAGGGCCAGTGAGTGGTAGAAGATGATTCTGCAAAAAGAGGAAAGATGGAGCAAGATCGTGAAGTATCGTGGATGCCAGTGTGAAACCCAGACTTTTGTCCTGAAAGACGATGAAAGCTCTTAAACAATTTTAAACTTGGGGATGACATAGTCCCATTTCTAAGCCTTGTCTCTCAAATTTCTTAATGCTAAAGTCCCATTTTTTTTCCACCTCCCTACATCCTGGCTACTCTTCCAGGCTTCCCTGAAAGCTTCTCTCAGCAAGTCAGACCACACTTGACTATGGGTAGCTGAAATCAAGGGAAGCAAAACCACGGATAAGAAGGGACTACTGAATTGAGCAATCCCTTAAATATGGAGACCCCTATTTCTGCCAGCAAACTCCCATTAGAGTTGATTAACCTGAATAGAAAGAGTTTAGGATTTGTAGTCTAAGGAGGTGAATTAAATCCTGGGTCCACCACTAAAAATTGAGGAGACCCCAAATCACTTCAAAAGGTCTCGTGAAGGAGAACAAGAGGGTTAAAAAGGCTCTGAGGGTCAGAGTCTCCAGAAGTAACACCTGGTAAAAGCCTGACCTCTTTTTCCTGCTGACCAACAGGATATTGACACATCAGGAGCACTTTGGGCAACCAGCCCTAACCTTGGCCAAATGTAACAAGCTTAATTCCCAGCACCTTGTAATTTTAGCCAAGAGTCAGCCCCAGTAGACACCCCCTTAGAAGCCTTCAAACACATAAAATGCATACTATGGAAGCACAGATGTGAGTTTCCCAAGAACAAACTAGGACACATCAGGTCAGAGTGTCTACATGACCATCATAGGCCCAGAAGTCAAGGAATCCCTGTGACCTATTCAGCCTCCTAGAGACTGAGTGACTGGAAAAACCAAGGCAGCATGATGGAAGTTCTGAGTTTGGAAGCCCCATAGGAGCAGGTGTGAGCTTGCTGACCAATCCTGCCTGCAGTTCCCTGCCATCCTCACAAGGAAGATCTACCCGCAGGGAGCTCATGGTTTCTATAGAAGACAAAGCATCCTAAATTTGGAGAAAATGGTCAACAAACACCAACACAACAACATGAAGGGTCATCTGTCAACAGCCTGTGTCCTCCTGCATTGATGGCCAAGGGACACAGCTACTCTGGCTGACCCACTGGTGACCTGTCCTTCTCTCCCTCCCAAAGCTTCTGACCTATCAGAATCTGTGGCTTTCTCTGATAGAATAGGGTGCCCATTTTGCCTTTAAAGTAACAATGATATGGACTGAGGGGAGGGAGGTGCAGTAAGTGAGGGAGGAGTGAGGACCATTCACATAATCCAGGGCCACTAGGAGAAGACTCCCTCTGGGCTCTCCTCTTATTCTGTGTTTCTCATAGCTTCTCCCCTTAGGATGGGCTCCTTCTGCCAAAGTTTTGTGTGCCCTTGCCACTCTGAGTATTCATTTTTTTGGCAGAAAAGACTATGCCAAATGGCAGTAGGAGTCTGCTTTCTTTCTATTCTCCTGTGCATGATTACTCCCCAGTAGCAGGCAATACCTCCCTTATTCTTCTGCCTGCTCTAAACACAACTAAGGCTTAGTCCAAGGAAGGAAATTTTATTTTTTAAGAAGCCTTGTTATCCTCCAAGAAATAAATAAAGATGAAGTGAGTAAGCAGAAGAGGCAGGGATCCAGGTAATTCATGACTCTCTCCCAGGATTTTGCTTCCTGGGGAGACACCAAGTGAGATCACCCTAGGCTGTCCCTAGAGATGAAATGGCCCCTGCATCTCTGCCTTCTAGCAAAGGCAGGCCTGCTGCTAGAGAGAGAGACTTTTCAGGCAAAAGAAAGCCAGGGGACAGCCTGACTTCCAGCTACCGAGCTAGCAACTCAGAAGAAAACCTGGAGGCATCAACTACACACTACTGCCATGAGAGTGTTAGACAAGTTCAGAATGTGTATAACTTCTCAAAAGTAGTTAGATTTGTTATCTCTTCTAAGTTTCTGGTAGGAATTATCAGTAAACATCTAAAATGAAAAATGCTCTGCTTTCTTGTTTTAAGGGACAGGAAGACAATGTCCCACTTAAAGGCCAAGAGATAACAAGCTTAGTGGGGAGAATCCCAAGGTATAGGGTGGCAGCTTAAAGACAAATGCTGCAGAATGAACTCCAGAGCTTAAGACTTCAATGCCTGGCTGTGCTAGTTGAGAAGAATGGAATCACAGACACTTTCTGGTGCATTCACCAAGCCCTTCTTATCTTTGATACATTTGAATGGTCCTCAGGTACCATGTCTATACTATGTGGCTTCACCCCCTGGCCATAAATGATTGGACAAGAGGAAGACATGTAACTAGGATGGGCCAATCCATTTTCCATTCCAAAAATTGAACTGAGGGAAAGGACTTGGAACTGAGAGCTAATAGAGGGCTCTTGGACAAACCAGATGCAGTATCACCTAGAAACCAGTTAGAAATGCAAATTATTGCGGGGGGTTGGGCCCAGCAAATCTGTCAGTTGATTCTGATACTTAATAAAGTTAGAGAACGTTGTCCCAGAGAGAAGTCCATGCACTCCTGCTGGTAAGTCCCTGCCTTAACTAGGCTGTTCAATGATTTTTTGAATTCTGTCAGACACTGAAATATATTTCCAATAAATCAAATATATTTTTCTTTAAGCTACTATAAATTGGTTTCCATTACTTGCAACCAAGAGAACATTAACTAATACAACTGGCTGAGCTTGAGATAACAGAAGCAGACCCTCTTCCTCCCAAGTCATCACCACCACCTCCTGGTGCTGACCAACAAAGAAAGGTATGCTATTCCACGCCCACTTCCTGCTCCTCCAGTGGGAATCGCCCTAACCCCTTCTTCTTTCCCTTTCCTACCCACAGTTCTTTGAATTTGCCCTTTTATTTATTTGCTTTTTTTAGTTCAGATTTTTTTCTCTGATCCATTATTTACCATCTCAACCTAGAATCTGTCATGTTACTATAATACCTTGATTCCCTACCTTTAGGCAATTAAGACTCCTCCCAAATAGCCCTTCTGTTCTCCAAAGTAGAGTCATCCCCCACTTTTCCCAAGAATATATTTCTCCTCCATTTCCTTTTGGGAGTGAGAAGCTTCTCATTTCCTAAAGATAGCACAATTCCCTAAAGGTCACACAATTAGCAAGAGACACAATCAGATGCCAAACCAAGTCTACGGGACTCCAAAACTCACGTTCATTCTAGTGTACCACTGCTTTTCGTCTGCAAACCATCTTCTTAATCTTCCTTCCCCGAAGTGAGGGGTAGTGGCAAAATTGAGAGCCTTCTCACACCTCCCCCAACCTGAAGATTAGGCTCTACAAAGCAACAGATTCAGCACTTCATTTTTCTACCCTCTTGTGTGTGTGTGTGTGTGTGTGTGTGTGTGTGTGTGTGTGCATGCTCACTTTTGCATGCATGAATATGGCCATGAGTGCACGTGTGTTAACAATTTCAGTTCCAAACAGCTGTTTGTAAGTCCACCTGTTTGCAAGTTCAAAGAACCTAGTGAAAGTTAAGCTTGGAAACTCCCTCCAGGTACATTTTCCACCAAATAGAAGAGAGAGTCAATGCTTTGCATAACAGCCTACTTTATTCTGTTATGTGTTCTTTTTCCAAACTATTCCTAGTTCTCCCACTTAGAAAATCTCCTGAGGTAGGCAAATCTCTCCTTCAAGATCTCTACAAGAGAAGTTCTTAGCAGCTATAGTACCAACATCACTTTGACCTTGTGTAAACGTTAGGGTCTATAGGCTTATTTGTGGCTCACAGAAGTAGTAGCATTTTCACCACGACCAAGTTCTCAGACTCTTCACCTTCTCCTGAACTCATATTAGGCTAATGAGCCTCTACTGATGCTGTTCTTCTCTAGCCCTACACTCGAAAGTTTTTCTACTAGTTTGGTTTTTGTCAATTACTTCTCAACATATTTCGCTCATTACTATAAATGGCATGGGCACAGCGTTTTTACATGTTGCCTGATTCACTCATGATTCTTTGCAATCATGCCACTGTCAAAAAATTTATCCCATTTTCACTCGCAACATCCATTTTTTCACCACTTCCAATTTTTGTAATTATTATTCCACTTTAATTTCTACCATAACCATATGGTCTCTTCTATCATTTTCAATGTGCTCGCTGACTGCTTCTCCACTTACTGGTCATGATGATAACAATATTTGTAAAATACTTTCAGTCTAAGCACAAACACAGCAGCATGCCCTAACAAAGCCAGTGACAACCAAGAACAACTTCTGTCACCATCTGCTGGTAGCAGAAGAGTCAAAGTGCTTTGGGGGCAAAGAAGGAATCAGTAAACTTTATTTGTAAATAAAGTTTTATTGGAACACAACCATGCCTATTTATTATTGTATATATCCGCTTTCAAGTCACAATGGCAGAGTTGAATAGTTGTCACAAAAGTCGTATAGTCCTCAAAGACTAAAGCACTTATGATTCACCCTTTTACAGAAAAATTTTGCCAACCCCTGCTCTGCAGCATTTATGGAAATTAATAAATTTAAAATTTGCAAGTAGAGAAATATACAGCTTGAGTCCACACTTGACTCAGATAGATGGCCTTCATAAAGCTCATTTGCATGAGAGCCTTTAAGAGAAATCATTCTAAGTAAAAAAGTTACTAAACTCAAATAGCCTGACCCAGTCAGAAAGTTTTAGTCAATGCACAGAAGAAAATGTCTCATTACTAAATAGTAGCTATAACTCCAACCCAACCTTAGCTCATTTTCATGAATGGATTTTGGAGAGAAGAGAGCTAGCTGGATTTTGGAGAGAAGAGGGCTATATTAATCAGCTATAGTGTGAATAATGCTGCATAACTACCACCTCAAAACTCAGTGACATACACTCATAAGCATTTATTCCTCACCCTAATATCTGCAGGTAGACTAGGGAGGCTCTTCCTCAGCCACAGGTGTGCTGTGTCTGGCTCTTATTCTTCCGGAATGGTGAGTCTATCCAGGAGGGCACATTCTTCTCCTGGCTATGTGAAAGCCCAACAAGGCAAGTCCACCTGCACAAGCGCATTTCGAGCCCTTTCTTGTTTTACATTCACTAACATCCCATTAACTTAAGCAAGTCACATGGCCAAGTCTGACATTAATAGTTGAGAAAGACACTCCTCAGAGCTTTGGGAGAAGGAAATGAATGTATTTTGAACAATAGGATACCTAAGTAAAGACTAGAAGGACTGTTTCATCAAACTCTATAGAATTTTGGGATGTCTCCAAAACAGCATAGAATAAAAGAGAGAAAGACTTTCTCCTTTTCTCTCCACCTTCACCACACACCACCATTCAGGGTTGGCACTCAGAACTGTGTCCCTTGAGAGATAGAGCCCAGTGAGGCAACAATAAGGCAATGGTTATGCCTGGTGGACAGTGCTGTGCCTGACAAACCAGCAGGAGAGCTCCACAGGTTGGCCAGGAGTGCAGAAGGAGAGGCTGCAGTCCCCAGCAGAACAGCAACAGTGCCCACAGGTTCCAGCACCTGCACAGCAGCCATGGTGTCTGCAGGGGCTGGCCATGCCCAATGGAGCAGCAGCATCCCCTAGAGGACAATGCGGTACTCAGTAAAACAACAGCAAACTTGTCCAGAAAGGTACACCTGGGAAATCTCAGGAAACCATGAGAATCAGGAGATTTTTCACAGGTGCTAGAATTGGGAAACAAGGTAGTAGAAATTTGAGTTATCTCATTGATACAGACAGACTGATGGATTCTGGAGAAATTTAGATCACACAAACAGTGACATCTAACCCTGAATCCCAGGCCTCCCAGAGCAAAGAACAGAGTCCCTTAAACACACACACACACACACACACACACACACACCAGACTCTTAGATCCTACCCATTAGAAAGAAGCAAGAGTATTAGCCTCTCATAGCATTTCCTTCCTTCCTCCCACAGATTCACCAAACATAGATTTCTACCTATTCTAGCCTACACAGCCTGGTGAACTGTAAATAATCCTGCAGCCACAGTACAGAGAAGCCTTGATTCTTGAGTCTCCAGAGAAGAGCATTGAAATATCTCTTTATGGGGGAAGCTCCTTCCTGCTCTCCATCTGTCCAGACCCACCAGGCCCTGTAGCTTGTGATCATTAAGCAATAAGTGCAGTCTTAATAGTAGTTAATGGAGGTCTTAAGTACTCTGTAGCCCACAGGAACTCCTGGGGTTGGCTCACTTACATGTATTGAGTGGTCCTGCAGACCCATGGAACTGCTCTTCCTAATGAGAATATTGACTAAATGCTGAATTCAATCCCAGGAAATGACTGAGGAGATAGAAGGAGCCATGCTAAGGCCCTTTTTGAGGGTCCTGTGTAAGAGCTCAGCCTCCTTTGCTGTTCTCCTAGGCCTCCGGCTGCACAAGCTAGCCTATAGGAGTTGAATAATTAAGATGGTGTTAGCAGCTAGTTAATAGTAATAGTAAGGCTGCCAGGCCAGCCTTGACCTCCACCTCTGCTCCACCTCAGTTATCACTCCTGAGAAAACACAGTGGAATTCATACTTACCAAGCATTGCTCTGTCTCAGAAGTTCATTCTTCTCATGGTCACCTGCCCTCCAGTTCTCTCCTACCAGCCTCCCATCATCCTTGCCTTTCCTTCAGCATTCTCTATTCTACTAATAACCACACATTTTCCCAAGTATTCAGGCCAGAAACCAAAGAATCATTCTAAATACCTATCTTTCCCTTGACACCCTATATCAATCTATCTACCAAGTCCTACTGATTCTTCCTCTTAAATGTCTTTCAAATATGTCTACCTCTCTCTATCTTCCTTGCCCACTCCCTTCATTTCTTGCTTAGACTACTTCGGTGGACCCCAATGGCAGGGACTATGTTGTACCCATCTTTGTATCTCAAATGTTGTGCCTGGGTCTGGCACAAAATATCTCAGAAAATATTTTTTGAATGAATGAGTGAATGAATGGATGAATTAATGAATTGGCCAAAACATATTTATGAGTAATTGTTCTCAGCTTATCTCCCTTTTGCTATATTAGCTATATGCACGTGGACTTGTCACCGCTCTGAGCCTCTTTCTCCACTTGTTAAACAGAAATAATCCAATCTTAGGTAGGGTTGTTATAAAGATGAAAGAAAGTAATACTAAAGAAATTGTGTTTGACAGCTAATAATCTGAGAAACCATGGCCTACTTCTAGGCTAAGACTTCTATGATATTCTTGGCCTTTTCCTTGTGATTAAACTCACGGTTACAAAATGGCAGCTATTCCTCCAACATCAGCCCACGTTGCTAGTAAAAAAAAGGAGAAACAACAAAGGCAAAGAGCAAAAAGGGTCTGTGCCAACTGAGTTGGCTCCTTTTAAAGAGCTCCACACACTTTCAATTTGGTTGAAAAGTAAAGCTTTGGACCAGACATCAAATACCTACTTGAATGGCTGTATCCGTCGGGATTCTTGGTCGCAGGCATTGGAAACATCTCTGGCTGTAATAATAGTTTTAAAGTAATGTCTTGGTATGATATTGAATGCTAACAAAATTAGAAAACTAAGGGCCAAGTTTGGAAAATAAGTAAGAACCAAGGGCTCTCCCAAACACAGGAAATAATCTGGCCAGGAAGTCCACTACATAGTTCAACCCTGACACTAGCCATAATTGCTGCTGCCACTGGACACCACTATGGCTACCACCAATGAATTTCCAACCATGGTTCTCTCTTTTTTTTTCTTTTGCATAATATACTCCAGAGCAACCAACTGGCCAAGCTCAGTGTATTGGGAAATGTCTTGGCAGGAACTGGGTGATTTAAGAGTATAATAAAAGAGCTATTTACAATGGGGAAGGAAAGGTGGAGGGAAACCACAGGAACAGTTCAGCATTCTGGGGTTTGTAACAGTAAGGTATCATGATAGGCCTAAAGAGGCAAGGGAAGGGAATAGTTACTGAAACCCAGAACAAAGAGTCTTTCAGAAATGAAGGACCATCTGTAGAAGCTGTAACATTTGGGACAGGGACACAGTCAGTCAGCCCAAGGTGATCCACTGACGAGGAATATAGAAAAATAAATATCTCTTCTCTCAAATCTTCTACAACTCTCCACCACTGACCAAATTCAAATGGAACCCAAAGGGCAATGAGCCCATTGATGTAGCCAATGAAGGTAGGCCTCTGGAGGCACAGAATAGAGTAGAAAAGGGTGGCAAAAGAATCTAAAGAGGCAAATGTAAGAGACCTAGAATAATCCTTTTTACTTCTTAGCATCCACTTTTGCCATTCTTCTTCTGAGTAAAATGTGTATATCTCCAATACAGAGAGCAATCAAAGTCATCTGCCTCTGTATTATTGCAGGGTGATGTCAATTCAGTCAAACTCTTTAATGAAATCCAAAAATCAAGTCATCACCAATGTTCTTCATATAAGATAGTAGAAGAAGAGAAGGAGGATGGGGAACAACATAAAACTTAGCCACTGCTCTCTACACTTTTATAGCTAAACACGAGGCCTAAGTTGGTAATCATAGTGGCCTTCTTCTATTATCCAATTCATGTTCCCTTGGCCTCTAAGAACACCTTGCCTGGGTGGGGTTAATTGCCTGGTGGGGTGACTCAACTCTTCCTGTGCGATCTAAGTCCTTGGTGGTCTTGTCTTTATTGGGTTGTCACAGATTTCTATTGATCATGACTACTGAGCAAAAGAGTACTAAGAGTATCCTAGAGACCCTGGGCTTCCAAACAGGGTTCTTCTTATCCCCATTGTGTGGCAGCAAGCCAATTTCTTCCTGGTGTCAGGATCAACCACCCGGGCCAGTACAAAGATGCTTTCTTTAGCCTATTGGTTTAGCAGCACAAGGATCCCAGACTGGCCAAGGGACTCCCTCAGCTTCTAATTTTCAGTGAAGCCTGAGGTCAAGGAAAAAATCTTCAGGTTAGTTATGGGGTGTAATAGTGAAAGAACTACTTTCACCTATACTTTGGTGCCCAGATCCATGTATTCTGACAACAGGAGAGGTAGCACTAGACATTAGGTACTGGTTTAAGGTATATACTGCACCCTGTAGAATCCCAGCCCAACTTCACAGATCATGTCCCTTTGTTTGTATTATAACTAAAACTTCAGCAGATCTCTCCACTATATTATCAAGCCAGCTGCTTCTGTATGAGGGACCATGTGGTAAGAACAATGAATTCCATGAGCTGTAGTCCATTGTCTTACTTCTTGGCCCTAAAAAGTGTTCCCTGGTGAAAGGCTTTCTTGTGTAAGATAGCTAGGTAAAGAATTCTAAGTCCAAAAGTGATAGTTATGGGTGAAGAGCTGTGAGCAGGAATGGAAAGTCTGTACTTATGTGCAACCTGCTCAGTCACGCTGGGTAATATACCATGGGAGGGCTTTGGTTTCACCAAAGTATTAGGAAATGTACTGGCCAGAAGGCATTAGGATTCATGGAAGTCACTGGGCTTATCACTTGCCCCACCTACCAGAAGCAACTGGCCTGATAGGAAGGTGAAACAGCCTTCCTAGGGTAGGAAATAGATCAATTGGGGGTGGAGAATGGCATATGGAAGATTCCATCATACTCAAGTCAGGGTCAGGAGGAGGGAGACCTCTCTCCTTCATTTCCCTAGAGGGGACACTGCCTCACAAAAGAAGGGGATAGGGTACAATAGGTCCTTCTTATCTGCAGTTTTGCTTCCCATGGTTTCAGTTACTCAAGGTTAACTATAATTCAAAAATATTAAATGGAAAGTTTCAGAAATAAACAAGTCATAGGCTTTAAATTGTGTGCTGTTCTAAGTAGCATAATGATAAAAATCTCACACCATCCTGCTCCATCCTTCCCAGGCCATGAATCATCCCTTTGTCTGGTGTAGCCATGCTGTGTACACTACCTGCCCATTAGTCACTTTGTAACTGTCTCAGTTATCAAATCATCTGTTGTGGCACCACAGTGCTTGTGTTCCAGTAACCCCTACTGTATTTAATAATGGCCCCAAAGTACAAGAGTAGTGATGCTGGCAGTTCAGATATGCCAAAGAGAAGCTGTCGAGTGCTTCTTTTAAGTGAAAAAGTGAAAGTTCTCAACTTAAGGGAAAAAAAATGTATGCTGATATTGCTTAAGAATGAATCTTCTATCCATGAAGTAAGATATTTTGAGAGAGATCACATTCACACAACTTTTATTAATGTATTGTTATAATAGTTCTATTTTATTATTAGTTTTTGTTGTTCATCTCTTACTGTGCTTAATTTATAAATTAAATTCTATCATAAGTATGGATGTATAGCAAAAAAAAAAAAAGCCAATATATATAGGGTTTAGTACTATCTGTGGTTTCAGGCATCCACTGGAGGTCTTAGAACATATCATATCCTCCATGGATAAAGGGGAACTAACTGCATTGCAAAAAATTTTTATGTCAAATATTTGTTATAATAGTATATTTTCTTCAAGGACCAATTGGTTGTCTTAGTGCCATGTTGATACAACACAAACTGCACACAGATTGGATCCACAAATAAACACTGCCATCAGCAAAGATGAGGTAGAAAGCAAGCCCCCCCCCCCCCCCCCCCCCCCGCACCCGCCACTGGTTCCCATGAGCCTTAGGCAAGAGGTGGTTCACTTGTCTTCCTGCAGAAGCTGCAGCCCATCAGCACCACTGGCTAGGCAGACCGAAGACACAGCCGTCAGCACAGGTGCGCATGCGTGTGCATGCAGCTCTCACCAAGGTCCAGCCTCCACCTGAAGGGGCAGTCCAGAGTTTGACATGAGCCAAAACACTATTAACTCCCTGTGTAAACTGGGCACCATTTCATTTTCTTTGGACACTCAGCAAAGCCACAGTCATAAAATCAATGACAGTGCTTTCACACCTCAGGGGGTTCTTTGACAGCAGTTCACTGGGACCATTAACCAGCCCTCAAGGCTGTTAGGCCAAGGCCGCCATGAGAAACACCTTGTGTACTAAGTTCACAATCACTGCCATCACACCTGCACGTTCTCAGGGAGGTCCCCCAGAGAGCACACCACAAGCAATGCTACACATGCTTTTACACAGATACAGATATGTGTATCTTTCTTTAAAACAGAATCACATTGCAGAAAACACTTTCATCTATCTACTTAGAGAACCCAGAAAGCAGGTCTGAGCTGAGTGACAGAAGGAATCTTGAAATGAATGGAATGGAGGCAAGCAGGTTTATCCTAAAGTTGTTGTATGCTTCTCACAATGGCTATTGACATCTCAGAAATTAGGAAATGAAGAAGCAAGCATCTTATACTATCCACTTAGTGGAATGGCTATCTGAAAGTGAGATCTGAGATAGAGAGACAAAGAGAGAGAGTCAGTCATTTGTCCTCAGAGATGAACTAAGAAGGACCTCTCTGTAATGAAGACAGTCCCTATGTTAGAGACACCCAAATCTGAGTTGCAACTGCACTGACCTTGTGTGACCTTGGGTAAGCTACCTCACCTCTTTGAGCTCAGTTTCCCAAGTTCATAAATTGGGTTACTGCAAGAGTTCAATGAGATAACCTAAAAGAATTACCTGACACAATGTCCGGCACAGAGTAGGCATTCAACCAAAGCAATATCTCTTTTCTGTCCCCTTCTTATGGAGGAAAAAAAGGGACATAAAACCTCTTCTTCAGGAAACACTGAGCCTTATTTCTCCCACTCAGTCACTACATCCTGGACATTCTATCATAATTTCATTTCTGTTCCTGTGTCAAGTCATCCTGGGATATTGAATCTGCTTTTGCCCCTGGTGTTTGAGGTTTCTGTCTAATTTTTGGCTCCAACACTAGAATTTTATTTTCTGTCTGCATCTCCTCCTGTGAGCTTCTTTTGCTGACCCTGCTTCCTGAGTCAAATCATTCTGCCTTTTTTCCTAATTGTTTTTTCTCTTTTCCCTCCCTCTCTTTATTCTTCCTTCCTCTTTTCCACAATCCTTTGTTTCCTTCCTTCCTTCCTTCCTTCCTTCCTTCCTTCCTTCTTTCCTTCCTTCCTTCCTTCCTTCCTTCCTTTCTTCCTTTCTTTCTTCCTTCCTTCCTCTTATCTATGATAGCCATAGAGAATTCGAAATGTGTCCAATTCTGTGCTAGGCATGCCACCTAGGCAAGAAACAAGCCAGAAACAAGATAAATGCAGGCCCTGATCTCAAGGGTTTTCAGTCAGGTAAGAGAGACAGACAATGAACAAACATATAACAGGATGTTTAAATGGAAGTGTTAGCCAGGGCACCAAGAGACAATAGCTCTCATATTTCAAAGAAGCCGCTAGACCATATGCAGAATTTACAAAGGAGGTTGTCAAAACCAGTTTCACATCAAGTGCACATACAAGTCAAAAGTTAGACTTGGGGAAATATTTTAGCAAAGAATTTTTTGGGATGAGTTTTGCTGTGAATCCTACCCACTCGGGGGGGGGCAGGGGGGAGGACGGAAGTGAGAGGCTGTGTCATCACCACTACTGTTTCCTGGTGTTTGTTTTTTTTCTCTACTTCTGGCACCAGAGATATTATTCCCCATCCACCTCCCTTGAAATTAGGGATGACCATGTAATTTGCTTTGGATAATGAATTTCATAGCAGTGTATGGTCCTCCAGCTCCCTTTTCCTTCATCATGGCAATTATAGAAGTAATTTTTTTATTATTTAATTCTATTAAAGTTATACAACTCATCAATATTTGTGCCAAGTGCTGAGAAGAAAACATATCAATAATATCTGAATAAATATCTAGCATCTAGTTAAGGTAAAAAAAATTTCTCATATGAAGCAAAAGTTAATTGAATATAATTTTTCCCATGCAACCTTTTTTTAATTGTGGTAAAATATACATAACATAAAATGTACTATTTTAATCATTTGTAAGTATACAATTCAGTGGCATTAAGCATATCCACATTGGTGTGCGACCATCACATCATCCATTGTCAGAACTTATTTATAAAAGCATTTTCTATATGAACATGTCATAGATCAAAGCAGTCAGCACTTGGAGAATGACTGCCCCTAAGGGTTATCTGAATCCACGGGGAACTAAGAGCCAGAAATAAACTTGTGTGGTATTAAGCCACTTTGGTTGGATGCTGTTAACTCAGCATAACCTAGCCTAGTCTGATTAGTGCATAGATGCTACCTCCTAACCCCAGGGTGACAAGCAAGTGGCTTTGAGAGACCACTTGGAGAACTTAAATGGGACCCCTGTAGTTTCACTTGAGAAATCCAAATGTCAAGAGGTTGGCTGCGACAGTCTGTAGAGCAGAAGAAAGGGCTACTGTCTGGGAAGTAACTTACTTCCAGAGTTTGCCAGAGCAGAGAAATGAGAAAGGTTTAACCAAAATCTGATATCAATCAAGTACAAGAGCAAGCCAGTGAGGAGATTATCCTGGGTTCTGCCAAAAAGAGAAAGCATGGGCACTGTTGGGTTTCCAGGAGGAAGTAAATAGCCAAAATAGAGACGCATGTGTTCTAGACCAAGGGTTGCAGGTGAAGGATCCCCAGTGATGTAATGGGCATCCTTGGAACCCCACAAAAAAGCATTCCTAAGGGAAAGAGTTCACTTTTAATATCTTCCAAGTTCAGAAGCATGTTAAAGCTGGGTACCATCATGCAAACCATCAAGTGAAGACTTCCCTGTTTCCCTTACCTCTTCTAGCATTTCCCAGTCCCATCCTGGAGGTGTCATAAATGATGCTTGCAAGAAAGGAAAGGAGTACTAATGAAGAAAGGGAGAAAATGCAACCACACCTCTCCCTTCCTCAACATCTTCCATGCTGCAGCAGACCTCAGTGGAGGAGAGAAGAAGTTACACCTGTAAGGCAAAATTACAGGGCTGCATATTTTAATTAATAAGTTAGAAATATAGTTAACATAAAGAATACATAGATTTTTTCACACCTGATAACAACCATAGATGTCAAGGGTCTAACTGACAGAAGAACTAGAATAGATTTTAATTGGGATAATGGGAGACAAAAATAAAGTTGCTTTATGATTACATTGCACGAGTCATGCTTATTCAACATAATGATACAAATAAATCTACTTTATTTTTTCTGAGATCAGTAAAGTTAGGTGGAAGATTTGATGGGAGTGTTATGGCTAAAGAAACTCTTCGTGAATAAAAATAGGAACTTAGAGTCAGCCACAAGCACAGAACAAGAAGAAAACCATTGAAATGTTCATTCTATCCCTGAGGGTACAGGTCACCGTGTTCTATGACCTTGATTCTTCCATTTCCAATGGCATATTTACGGCATAGAGGTTGGTTTGTTAAGGTGTCTTAGCTTCACACTATTCAGCTCTTAAATTACATAAATGAATCCTATCATTCTAATTCTATATGTGCCAGATTTAATAGAAAATGGTCAATTGGCTTTCTGCATCCATTTCCTTCTCCTTCTACTGGGCATTTCTGTACTGGAAAGGCTGGAAAGATTTTTTTTAACCTACATTTCCAAGACTTCCTTAAATTTTGGTATCTGAATAAAAAATAGATTTCACCAATCAGATGCACTTCAGTAAGATATTTGCAGATGAAAGTGAAGCTGGCACCATTTTCCCATTGACAGGCAAGTAGAGACACCAGTAGAACTCATTAGACTATATTTTAGTGTCCAGGCAGTAGTGGTGCTGGCAGGGGCAGATTCCTGAGTTTTGGATCATATAGCTATGTACTTTTGGCCTCAATGATTTCAGGGTCAAGCTGTGAGCTCCCACAGTCTAGATATGTAACAGGCAGCAGCTCTCCTGATAACTCCTGATAAAAGTCATTCTTAGAGGCCCAGCTTAGAATAAATCCTCCAACCCTCCCCAAAATCTTGGGAGCACCTAATTTTTCATAATAAATAAATATCTTTCTTAAAATAGCCAGAGTTTTTATTTCCAACATTGAACCTTGACTGACATGAAAGTACCTTCTGATTATAATCTAACTTCTCATTTGGCATGACCATAAAGTGAGAATGCCCTGGTTAGTATACATGAGTAACCATTCCCCTGAGTGGTAATATTTCTCAATAAGGTCTAATGTCACATATCAGACTCTTATGAAGTTCACTGACATAAGTCAATACTCCTGAGTTTGGGTAATTCTGGGATATGGACTAAACTGTTTCTATATATAAGGCTTGGCCTAAGTCTGGACATGGATGAATTCACCAAAAAATATGCCACCTTGTAAGGCCTTGGGGGAATATGACACTTAGCTTTCTCTGGCAACACCTCAACTTTGTACGCATCTCAATATTCAAACACCCATAAGTCTATGGCTCCTTCCATGTCTCATACAGCCACTCCACTCCTGGTAAGACCAGCCCTGTCAGGCTCTACTGCCCAGATAGCAGATTTGACAATCTGACTGTGTTCTCCACCAGTGCTCCTCCTCCTCCCCCTGCTGCTCCCTCCTATGACAAAATTACCACACAGCAAGATGGCCCAGTTAGAGACTCATCAGGAAACCCTGTCATTTCAAGTGGAAAAGGCCAGTTTTGAGGCATTTCCACCCAGGCATAATATATCCAAAAAACAAAGCAGGTTATGCTTCCCCAGCACAGCAGGGAGCCATGCATCAAAGTCAGTGAGTTGGCAGAGTCCACCACAATAATTTTCTATTAACTCTTTCTTTGCTGTCTTCCTTTTGAGCTCCTTGGACAGTAAATAATCTTGAAGACAAAAACTGCCCTATTTGTCCTTACATTCCCACCATTCAGCTCTGGACCATGCAGAGAGCAGATGCTTAGTGGTGGTTTGTTGAAGAATGTATAAATGAATGAATGAATGACACTTGTATTTGTCTGCCTTTTTCCTTCCCAATCTCCTCTTATATTTTACACACCAGCCATACAGGATAACTTTCATTTCCTTCTCTGTCTTACCCTCTGCCTTTGCATATGCTGTTCCCACTATACTACTCATACATCCACCTTCAATTCACCACTTAGACTTCCACTTTTTCAGGAACCCTCTAGGCTCCATAGACCAGTTTCTCCCATTAGACATTCCTAAAGCTCCCTGTACTTCCCCCCTTGTAGCACTTATACCCCTGAGTGTAACTACTTGTCCAAGTGTCTATGTTGCCCTCTATATAAGCTGCAAGAAGGCAGTGAACCACATGCTCTGTAAATATTTGATGAATGGATAATAAATTTCTCTTTCAAATTTATGCATGAAGAATTAAGACATTTTCCCCAAGAACTCTCGGCCAGATTCTCCACCCACAGAACACAGAAAGAAGCTCAAGTCTATATCTCTGCCCACCTTGTCTCTGACCTGTTACCAGGTTTGTCACACTTAACCTACCCACCAGGTCCCACTGGTCTCTTGAGAGTTGATATTCACATTATCACCTATGCTGTGTTAACTACGGCAGTTTGCTTTTCCTCTTTCTTTATTTTCCCTTTATTGAGCCATTTTTAGCCTATTTTATTCCTTTGTATTATGTTTTCTCTTGTTTTATTTATAACTATTTAAAGGACATTCTAATGTAAGAAGGTAGAGCTGTAAGCAGCTTACCTGTCCTAAATTAGGAACACTAAATGTCACTTCCCACCTTCCCATATACTTTCCCAACAGCTAGTTCTACAGAGCCATTACCTGTGTCCAAAGGGGACCTCTAGTCCAGTCTTGAGGGAATCTTCAGACTATAAGGACTTTCCAATAGGATAGTTAAAAGTTGCCCACAAGTCACTAACTACATCTGATCACAAAGGAAAGCAAAATCCCAGGATTCTCTGGCCCCAGAAAGTGAATAAGTCTAGCCACCAAGTACAATCCTATTGTCTGTGCAAACATTTGTGTTTCCCGAGAGCCAGGCACTTTCTGAAGTGTCAGAAAGTCTCTAAAGTGTCGATAGATTAACAAAGAATAAATCAATGAGTAAATGACTGAGAAAATGACTAAATAGATGGATGGATGGTAGATGGATGAACTAATGAACAACTGAATAAATAAGAGAAATGGATGAATCAATGAGTAAATAAATTGATGAACAAACAGATGAATCGTGTGGTTAGAGAGTGAATGGATGGATGAATGAGTGAATAAATGAATGAATTAATGAATGAATAAGAAAGTAAATATGTGAAATTAGTGGATGAGTGATAGAGTGAGTGAATAGATAAATGAACAAAGAAATGAGTAAATAATAAATGAACTTGACTGAGCCTTATAACTGAGGTATAAACTAGGCATGAGTTCTTAGCAGGAACCATAAACCAGACAGTTTTAAAAACTGGAACTGGAAACTAAAAATACAATAAAGAAATTAAAAACAAAACCCTGTGACAATACAGCACACATTGATCAGTGTTCGGGATCTAGATGAGTCTTCTGCATGGCCTCTCAGCCTTCCCCATTGACTGTCACTGGAGCTATGGACATTCTGACAAATACAGACTGAGAGACAGTGTGTGAATGTTGAGAGATTGTACACTTGATCAAGATAGTGGTTCTTTATCCTAGCTACGCTTTAGAGTCACACAGGGAGTTTTCAAAAATGATAATGCTTAATCCTCACCACCAAAGATTTTAATTTACCTGGATTAAGGAAGAGAGCAGTATGGAGGCAGATACTGCTTTGTTTGGTTTGGTGTTTTTTGGTTTTTTGTTTTTAGGGGGTTTTTTTGGTAAAAGTTCCCACAAGAGTCTATTGTGCAGTCAGGGTTGAGAATCACTGGTTCCAGGGTAAATGAAATTTTAATGGGGCATTTGGCACAATCATTTAGATGCCAATGACATCATGTGACTGTCTCAAAATAATTAGCCTTTCTGCTGTTTTTTCAACCAAGTAATATATGAAATTTATGCCTCCACTCTGTGGGACTTACTTTATTGTCTGCCTTAGGCACATTCTCTGGGAGGGGTAGAGTCACTGCATGACTCCTGCTCCCTCACTCCTGGGTAATTTTACAGGAATAGATAATTGGCCACTGGGCAGAGTTCTGGGGTAGAGCTCAGATGGAGTCAATCCCAAGAGTGGAACACAATTCAAAAATAAGGGAGACATAGGGACAGAGAGGCTTGAAGATGTCCAAAATTCATACCACTTGGTCATTTTATATAGATAGATAGATAGATATAGATATAGATATAGATATAGATATAGATATAGATATAGATATAGATATAGATATAGATATAGATATAGATATAGATATAGATATAGATATAGATATAGATATAGATAGATATAGATATAGATATAGATAATGATCAGGTGGTATATATATATATATAGTTTTAATGTATGCACTTTGACATGATACATAATAGTCAATGCAAAATATCTCCTCTGTCAAAATGTCTTGTTGAGGAGACAAGATGACAGATGAGCTTTTGTGATGCAAGAAAATAAGATCCTTGGTGACCACTTGGCCAAAGGACAGGCAGGAAATCAGGTGAAGAGCAAGCAAACCACTTGGAAAATAAACGCAGTGTTCTTGGTGCCTGGGAACCAGAGGCCTGGGTAGTTACATGTCCGCTTTAGTGGAGGGGCTTAAGCTTGGGCCACTGGGCAATTTCAGCACTGTATTTTCTGCTTCTTTCCTGCTTGGGTTGCCTTCACTTTTAGAAAAGTTCTTTTGGAAGGCCATTCTGCTATCTCTCTCATGCCAAAAAGATGAAGGGAAGGGTTTGAAATAAAAAGAGAACAGAGAAAATCTCCTTATCTCCTGGGATGAACAGTAATGTTGATGCAGGGCAGAGGTGGAACATAGACATTTCTCACCTATCTCCAGGTACTTATTTCAGGTGATGATATAGATATAGGGAGGGGAGGAATCTTGGAACCTGAAATTTGCAAGAGGTAAATTCAGGATCAATAAAAGAAAGTGCTCCTTCACACAGCAGGGAGCAAGTTTACAGAACTCATCATCTCAAGAGGAGATGCAGCTGGAAACATAAATAGGATCCCCAAACTAGCTGGATATATATTGGATAATAGAAAAAAGAGGATAATGTTAAGTTGACATCTCGGGGAACAATCCTGCTCTCCCCTAATTTGCTCTTCAGCTCCCTGGACTAAGACAAGATTCAAGACTGCAGGCCTCATGGAGATGACCTCATGTGGTAGTCCAATGGTCTTGTGTTTGATCTGAGGTTAACAATTGCCTAGGAAATTAACTTTCTTTCTTGCTGCTTCCTTCTAATAATCTCTAGTGACAGCTTCCATCTGTTAAACACCTTCTATTTTCCAGGCACTATTACTTTACACCCACTATTTAATTTAAATCGAGCATCCAAAAATGCGCTTATTGAGTACTTTGTTTGTGCTCGTCACTCTATGAGATTCCATGGGTAGTGGAGAATTTTAAAACTCCATATAGGTCATTAAGGAGTCTATGATACATTTGAGAAGGCAGAATAAATATGCATAATTTGTTAAACAATTGACAGATACAGGAAACCACTAGAAATGATTGATAGATACAAGAAACCATTACGTATTTGAGGCATGTAAGATAAGGAACCCAGTGGGGGCTGAGGACTTAGCAATTATGCTTAATGGCATTACAGCAAAGTGGTTAAGAGTAAGGCCCTGGCTTCAGACTGCCTGATTCAAATCCCAGTTGTTCCATGTACGAGCTGTGGAATTTGGATAAGTTATTCAATCTCTCTGAACCTCAGTTTCTTTATCTGTGAAATGTGAATGGTGACAGTGCCTTCTTCTTGGAGCTGTCAAACAATTAAATGAATCAATGCATCCAAAGCACTTAGAAAGTAGTTAAGTGTTCGATAAATGTTTATTATCACTATTTTTATCTCTGGTAAGGGCCACCACAAGAATGATGGTGACCAGTAGGTCAAGAACTTCTTCGGTCATCTGGATGTAGTCAAGATAAAATTCTGATTTCTTTAATAGCCTGCAAAATCCCAGGTGCTTTGCCGCCCTCCCATTCTTAAATCTCATCTCATGCTCTGTCTCCTGTTCATTGTGTTCCAGACACACTGCCCTTCTCTCTTCTCTGTTCCTTGAGCACAACGACAAGCTCTTTCCACCTCAGAGTTTCACATGCGACTTCCTTCTGCCGGGAGCGTCACTCCTCCCCCGTTCTTCACATGGCTGGCTCCCTCTCATCCCACAAGTCTAGCTTAAATGTCACTTCCTCAGAAAGGCTTTCTGTTGCCATCTGTATCTGTCAGGGTCCTGGCGGGAAACAATGGCACACTCGCATGAGGGTAATTCAAGAAGATTTGCTAAAAGGCTAGTTTATAAAGGCATGGAGCAAGACGGATGGAGAGCACAAGGAAAGAGCAGAAACAACCCTAGGCCAGAGGGATGAAGAAGCAGGACACAGCTGCAGCCAGCTCAGGGTGATCCTGCACAAAGAAGCTGGGAGAATACTTCCAACCTCAATATCCTAAATATACTAGAAGCCAGAAGACAAGAAAGCCATTGATACAGTTACCCCATCAGGGCAGAGACCAGGGTGAAGAGGGTGGAAAGAGGAGCAAAAGGAAGATAATTGGCATATCATCCAACTCAAAGCAGGTTCCGCTTGTTACCCTCATGGTTAGAAACTTAATCTTGTTTTCAGTCACAGAACAATTTGTATTTATTTAAGTTCCATCTCTCATAATTTCCATGAGCTCTAGAACCATGTTGGCTCTATTTACCACTGAGTATCCATTGGGACACATCACTAGGGACATAGTATAACTGGTAAATGTTAGAGGCAAATGAATAAGTGAATAAAGTTGCTGCTACCCAAGAAGCAATAGCAAAAGGTCTAAACTGTATTATCCAAAAAATGTGCATTCATCTCAAGCTTGGTCCAGACCAATAGCCAAGAATATCAGCATGCAAGAGACCCAATCAAGTGGACAGGGAACCCTTTAAGTAGAGACTAAATCTGGAGTGATAGGATTCTAGTTCCAGTTCACTTGTCTTTTTTGAGCAGGACCTGAGTCAACTGCTGAAAATAGGAAACAGAATCCAGTTCCCAGCAGTGTGTTGGCTAGAATCAGGCAGGGCAGCAGGCCTTCAGCAGCTGGGGGTCAAGCCCAGCTGGGAACTGGAATGCTTGGGAAAAGAAGCAAGGCAGACTTTCTGCCATGAAGATTGACAAACCAGCCACCCACCATTCTCCACATTGCAGCTAGTGTGATTTTTCTAAATTATAAATTTGATCATGCCATTCCCCCCACAAAAACACTCCCACTCACCTTCTCAACAAACATTTATCACATGCCTCTGATGTGCAAGCCCAATCTTCTTAACACAATACATAAGTCCCTGTTATCCTGGTCTTTTCCTACCTCTCTAGCTTCATCTCACACTTCCACCTCCAATGCATGTGCATGCTTATGTGTGCGTGCACACACACACACACACACACACATAAACACATGCACACTCTCTCTCAACCCAGCCTCTCAATACACCATTCCCTCTTTCCCCTCTGAATCTTTTCATATACAGTTCCCCAACTGAAACACTCTTCACTTGTAATTCCCTTTCACCTGGCTAAAGTTTGCCCTTTCTTTGAGTCTCAGTTTAGACCTTGCTTCCTCTGGGAAGTCATCCCTTATCTTCCAAGGCAGAGGTAAAGCTTCTCCTTTATACTTTTGAGTTGTCTCAGTACCTTCTACTTTACTCATCAGAGCACTTGCCACTCTGTGTCATCACTGCCCATATGATCATCTGTCTCTCACCTAAACAACAACTTTGTGAAGGTGGGGCAGAGTCCATCTTGTCCGGTATGGTACATCCAACACCTAGCACAATGACTGGCACATAGTAGTTATTTAAAATATTGCTGAAGCACTGAGTGGATGGATGAATGGATGGTACATGATGGATGTTAAGAGAAAGCTTTGATTCAGTCCAGTTTAGTAGAAGCTCATTAAAACATACTGAATACTGGGCTAAAGAAAGACAGAAAACACTAGTCATTCCAGGAAAAGCATAGGGTCAGAAAATCTGAAAAGACTTTGATAATATTTACCAGGTTAGCACCTGTAAGTGAACAGGGTCAGGGAGGACCAGACTGATTTTTTTAAAAAAGACTTCTTGAAAGAAGTGAATAGTGGCACTCAAAGAAAGTGTTGCACAGGAGTAATAATTCTGTCACAGCCTACATTATGGAGCACTTATTTTATATCAGGCTCTGTGCTAAAAGCTTTATATATTTTATTTATGTAAGTGACAGAGGCAGGATGTGAACTCAAAGAGTCTGACTCGAGGACTAAACGCTTAATGAATATACTACAAAATCTCAAAAAAGCTTAGATGAAGAAGAAACGAGAAGATGTCCCAAGTAGCGATATCCAACAAAGACAAAGATGGCAATAAACAAATCTTGGACAAGATCTGGCAGAGTGTCAGCCCTGGCAGGTATAGAGAAGCAGAGGGCAGAAGACAAGGGGAAAGATTGATGTGTAAGACTCAATACCAGGCTAAAGACATTAGAGTTGAATCCATATGCAGTAGGACACTGGACAGAATCACGATTACTTTATAGTTGAGACAACTTTCCATGGCTGATGTCTGATAATAGGTGGATGATAAGGGAAGGAAAGACAGAGGACAACTTAGGAAACTTTAGAGTAACCCTGGTGACAGATGATAAGTAACTGAACTTGGAAGGTGCCTAGGGAAATAAAGGAGATCTGACAATAGGTATATGTAGTGAGAGGCATCAGGCTGCCCCATGCAGCCCTGTAATTCTGTTTTTACTCTCAATGCAAACTAAAGTATTGAATCAGTTCTGGCTCCTGCCCCAGACCCAAAAGCTGCTTCTATTTCCATTTGTCAACTTAATTGGAATGAAAGTCACCAACATTGGTTAATTGTCTTGCTGCTGCATGAAGGGGTCTGCGGATCACAAAGTCATTAGCCAGGTCTGGTTTTGGAGTCACTGGTCTCCACTCTTTCCAGGATACTGAGGGAGAACCTTAGTTTTATTGATCTGATTTAAAAAACAATTTCTGTGATGACTTTTAGGGAAATAGGTCACTAGCAGAGAAATGTTGTTGACAAATAAAAATTCAAATGCCTGAAGAGCTTCCACAGTCAACAGGTCCACCACTGTGAGCCTGATTTCCCCGGTGGTTTGGCTGGCTCCCAAGAGTGCTAACTATTCTCTCAAGCAGGCCCCCTTGACGAAGTGGGAACAGCCCACCCAGTAAAGAGGCCACTTTGGAATTAGAGGTAAAGGGCAGAACTTGATGGGGATACAAGGGAATGTAAAAGACAAGACCCGAATCCTCCCCTATGTTCCCTGTCTGAGTAAAGGATCTAGCATTTACTCCGGTGTAGAAACTAGAAACATGAGATGCCTTCCTCTTCCTCACCCATCAATCACCAAGCCCTGTTGATTCTAATCCTTAACATCTCTCAGAGCACCCACTTTCCCCATTTGTACTATCTTGTCTCCTTCGGTTACTACAAAACAGCTTCCTACCCTTAGGAAGTGCTTCAGCCACAGTGAAAGGCTTTCACATGCCTCTGTGGCATCCTTCTTGCTCCATCATTACAACTGGAGGAGGAGGCCACTCGTGCACTGGGCAACCCAACTATGGGGAAAGATGGAGCAGTAGTAAACTTCAATGACTTCACACTTAACTTTGGGGCACTATATTCGTTTTTTAGAGCTGCTGTAACAAATTACCACAAGTTTGGAGGCTTAAAACAATAGAAATTTATTAACTCACAATTCTAGAGACCAGAAGTCTAAAATCAAGGTGTTGTCAGGGCCACAAACTCTCTAAAGCCTCGAAGGGAGCATCCTTCCTTACCTCCAGCTTCAGGTGGCTGTCAGCATTCTTTGGCTTATGACTGGAACACTTCAATCTCTGCCTCCATCTTCACATGGCTTCTCCTCTTCTCTCTGTCTCTCATAAGGACACTTGCCATTGGATTTATAGCCCACCCAGATAATCCAGGATGATCTCATCTCAAGATCCTTAACTTAATTACATGTACAAAAACATTTTTTTCAAACAAAGTCACATTTGCAGTTTCCAGGATTAAAACATGAGCCTATCTGTGGAGGATCTAACCAGAGAAAGCTGTGTTGGGGGTAACTCTTGAGCAGAAGGATGGCTGTAGACTGAATGTGTGTGTCATTTCAGAGTTCATCTGTTGAGAATTAGGTTTCAACATTACTGGCCTCCATGTAACTAGCTGTTAGGTCCCACTTGGATAATAAAATTTCTCAAGCTATTACAAGCCAGAGAGTCTTTGTCATCATTAAGCTACCTTAATGCTCCAGGGGTACCAAAAAGAACTGAAAGATGTCCTGATCCAGCTGGCACAATACAACTTTACTGAAGGAAACTCTAGTCTGGACCAGCAGTTCTAACTGAAGACAAGTTTGTTCCCCTCTGACCTCATCTCACCCCAGGGGACATTTAGTAATATCTGGAGACATTTTTGTTTTTCACAAAAGGAAAGGTGTTACTGGCATCTTATGAGTGGAGGCCAGAGATGCTGCTAAACATCTTACAATACACAGGACAGCCCCCCACCACAAAGAAGTATCTGTCTTCAATGGCCATAGCCCAAGGGGTTGAGAAACTCTAGTCTAGACCCTTCATCCAGAACAATGCAGAAATGCTTCTCTGAGCTGGACCCAACTCCCTCCAGTAGCTCAGGTCATGCCCTGGCAATGCAAGCTTGTTGGGTGAGCTGTTTTCCCTCCAGGTGCTGGGCCCACCCCACTCTCCCTGCTCACAGCCCCACCCCCTCAGGGACAGCACTCATGTGGCTCAGATGAAAGATGGTGCCGCAGGCCCCCATGCCAACTCGCCACTTGATTGCTTTTAATTAATTCTGCTTGATTACAGCACAAGGGAGTCGCATCGAAGAGATAAGACAGGCTCTTTATATTCTGTCTTCATTAAAAAGTTTGGATCGGAAAGCTTTTTCAAAGAGCGATGTGTCTCCTTTACTTTTGTGTCATTTTTAATTGAGGAGGGCACAGGGAGATGTGCCGAACTGTGCTGAGCAGAGACTTTGCAAACGAAAGATGAAATGTCTGAGTCCTTTTTGGGGGGAAAAACTGCAAGAATTAGAATCCAGGTGAGATAGCCAGGACAGAGCCAGTTCACTGTGGCTAAAAGAGGTATGAGGAGAGAAGCATCTCTTTTAGTCCATTACCGATTGTGTAGTAGCCCAGATCTATGCAACGGCATGGCAGAGATTCTTTACAAGGTATGAAGGACTCTAATGGAGGATCTGGGAGACTGTTTTTTGGTGATAAGGGAAAAGGGAAAGGAAGGATGAACCACCACCAATTATCTGTATCTATCTTCCCTAGCTAGTGTACCATTCCCTTTTCAGAGCAACCTTGCCCAACTTCTTCATGCAGATTTAATCTCTTACAATACATGCTTCATCTCTCCAGCAAAGGCATCATGTTGTATTAGTTCTCTGTTGTTATGTGACAAATTACATCAAGAGTTAGTGGCTTAAAACAGCAAACGTTTATTATCTCATAGTTTCTGTGCATTGGGAATCTGGCTGTGGCTTAGCTTGATGAGTCAGGCTCAGAGTACTGCTTCAGAAGGTTCACTTCCAACTCACTCCTGTGGAAAGGCCTCAGGTCCTCACTGGATATTCGCTGGAGATATTAGTTCCTTGCCACATGGACTTGTCCATGGAGGAGCTCAAAACAAACACGGCAGCAGGCTTCTTCAGAGCATGTGAGCAAGAGAGTGAGAGGGAAACCCAAGATGGAAGCCAGAGTCTGTTTGTAACCTAATCACGAAAGTGACATTTCACCACTTTTTCTGTATGTATTTAAAGTGAGTCACACTAGGTCCAGCCCACACACAAAGGGAGGAGAGTACACCCCAGCATGAAAACCAAGGAACAGAAACCACTGGAGGCCAGCTTAGAGGCTGCCCACCATATTTGTTGCATTGTAATAATCTGCCTCTTTTTCTAGAACAGTTGCTCCTTGAAGCCAGAACTCCTGTTTATTTCCTCTGAATTATAACACCCAGCCCAGTGTTTGGTGCATGGTGGGCACCCAAGGGATGCTTAGTAGAATAAGCAAAGGCATAAATGCATGCATGAATGAATGAATGAGTGAATGTACAAATCAATGAAGTCATTATCTCTTAAGCATTACTTATACTCATCAAACCAGTCCTCAACAAAATCTTGTTTGTCTCTGAAACTATGGCAGGAGCAGATATATCCACATTTTCTAAAAATTCAGGTTATTTAAATATAAATTTGAAATAACAGAATGCAATCATATTTTATTTCATTTAACATGGAGCCATTACTATCCTCTCCTATTATGGTTGAGTCTAAGTACACTCAAATATTTTTTCTTTGGGGACTAATGACTGATAGTAGATCAATAATGCTTAAAAAACAAAGCTTTTCATTATTTTAAGCTGCTATCTGGGTGACACTAAACAGTGCAGCAATGATCAGGAAATTAAACAGTTGTGTCTAAACGTAGTTAGTCTTCATGCAAGATTGATGAGCAGAGGAGCTGGAAACTCAGGAGCAGAGGTCTGAATAGGATCAGGAGAGGCCAGAGCCTGAAGACCCAGCACACAATGCTAGGATGGGGCCAGGGCTAGAGGATGAGCCCAGCTGAAGTTCAGTAAAATGACAGCCCATGCCAGTGGTGCCACAGGATCTAGAGAAGGGCTAACAAGTAATCAGTAGATAAACAGCAATTTTAGCCACAAGAAAGTTTAGGAGACAATAAATGTTTCAACAGGTGAGTTAACAAGCAGATGCGAAGAACCTGGCAAGGATTAAGGAAGCCCAGGGCCTTGGGCTCAGAGACAGAGAGTCCCATACCCACAAGGATAGCCTAAAAGGTAAGGTCCCAATGGCAATTGGACTGGAGTACAAGGCCAGAACATAATGTAAAGTAGAAGTAGAAGAACATGCAAAATAAGCCCAGATACCAGGAGGGCTTGGTTTCAGGATTAAGCTGAGGGCTTCTCTCCAAGATTGGACTGAGTCCTTGAGATACGGAATTCTAAATGACAGCTTCTTAAATTTCCCCTTCCCTTGGACTGAATTAGGCCCAGAGCCTGGAGGTGGTAGGAAGGGAGATGTAGGTTCTAGGGAGAGATCAAAGAGCCTGGACCTTCCCATCTACCTGGTTCTCCACTTCCTGGAGAAGGGGCACCACACTGCAGAGCCCAATTCAGGGTCAGAGTATTAGGCCACAGTCCCACTGAATGGGGCTACAACAGGTTCAAGAAACATGGCTGTAGCCATTTTATGGATGTTCATAAGATTTGGTAAGAGGCGCTCAAAGGAAATGTCCCCAAGGGAAAAGCCTTGGCCGGTAATTTAGCCAAGCCCAGCTCTAAGCGTTGAGCAAACCCTCTCAGTCCTTCAGTTTCCACTAATTGACACAAAAGCTTTAGACTAGTCTTTCCTCTTACTGACATGGTAAGAGCTGAGATTGGGATCCAAGCTTTAAGATGGAAGAACATGAAGCAGACCAAACATTTTAGGCTATCGATGCCAACATAGCTAAGGTGACAATGTCTCCTCAGGTACCACACTGGGTTTGGAGCCAAGGTCCCCAGTGATAAAGTATTCTTGTGCATAGAACACCCCCCGGTTGTCCTGGGTTCCTAGCCTATGATCATCACACTATCGTATTTCGGTCACAACACAGTATTACTTCCAGGAGTCAATGAGACCAGACCTCACTCCCAGTAATGAAACTGGGAGACAAGTAGGGCTCTTGGGCACAGAGCTGAGCTATCCGCTAGAGGTCAGGATGGAGAGATCTGTACAGGCAATTTATGGAGAGGACCAGCACTGTAGAACCTGGAATGATCAGAATTTACTATAGATAAAGACAAAGTCTTTTAGGAGATGGCAGAAACCACATATTGAATTTATCCTGAGGAAACCACTTTCAAAGAGTTAATTAGGATAAATTGTTCAGTGCGGGCTATTTATTTATTTATTTTACAACCCTTCAGTGATGTCTGCCTGTGATGTGGCATGCACTGTGGGGAATATAAACATGCCCAAGGTATGCTTTCTGGCCTCAAAGGAGCTTATAATCTGGTGGGAGAGACAGGATGTAGGGGAAGGGGCAAGCGTGCAACTGATCAGCCCTTGATTCCAATCTAAAATGGTAAATTTCATGTTGTATGTATTTTACCACAATAAAAATAATTGAGAAAACATTCTTGTGTTAATTATTATGTGCCAAGCACTATGTTATATGCTGGCCCAGATCAAAATATGTATGACACAGAATACCCTGCCCTTGAGAAACTCACAATCTAAGGGGGAAAGGTAAGAAATAGGTAAATCTCAACTCAGACATCACCTCTCCCAGGAAGCCTTCCCTAATCCTCTCACCCTGGTTAAGTCAGCTTCAGGCTCTCTCAATAGCCTGTGCTGGTTTGTTTCATAA